>PVKZ01001781.1:0-321849 GCA_004027375.1 Macroglossus sobrinus | reverse complement strand
AAGGAAGGAAGGAAGGAAGGAAGGAAGGAAGGAAGGAAGGAAGGAAGGAAGGAAAAGAAAGAAAGAAAAAAAGAAAGAAAGAAAGAAAGAAAGAAAGAAAGAAAGAAAGAAAGAAAGAAAGAAAGAAAGAAAAAGAAAGCGAGAGAGAAAGGAAGGGAAGGGAAAGAAGGAAGGAAGGAAGGAAGGAAGGAAGGAAGGAAGGAAGGAAGGAAGGAAGGAAGGAAAAGAAAGAGAAAGAAAAGAAAGAAAGAAAGAAAGAAAGAAAGAAAGAAAGAAAGAAAGAAAGAAAGAAAGAAAGAAAGAAAGAAAGAAAGAAGAAAGAAAGAAAAGAGAGAGAGAAGGGAAGGGAAGGGAAGGAAGGAAGGAAGGAAGGAAGGAAGGAAGGAAGGAAGGAAGGAAGGAAGGAAGGAAGGAAAAGAAAGAAAGGAAGGAAGGAAGGAAGGAAAGAAAGGAAAGAAAGGAGAAAGAAAGGAAAGAAAGAACGGACTTTTGAGTCCAAAAGCTCTAGGTTTGAGTCTTGGCTTTTCCCAATATTGAGCACCTGGGACTCAGTTTCTTTGTAAAAATGGAGCTGTCGATGATGCCTGACCCACAGAGGTGTTGTGAGGATGCCCAGCCCAAGGCCGGGACATGACCATATTATGTCACATCAGTATTAGCAGAGAATGGTGGAGCTTGAGTGAGTGGAAGCCACGTGGTGAAAGGGCTACAGAGATGGGCTGAGGCTATTTCTAACCCTCAGCCTCCTAACCTCTCTAAAGGAGTCTCAACAATGCATGGTGAGAATACCACGGGGCATTACCCACTGTCCCCGGAGCAGGTGGATCCTAGGGAGAAGGGACCAGCAGGCAGCCAGCCAATCTGCACCCCAGATTTGTGGGTGAGCAGGGTGTACCTTGTTTGTTCAGGGTCTTGGAATTCCACTCGAAGTCACTTCCGGATGGCTAAGACATCCCAAGCTTATGATGCCCCTTTGCTGGCAGGTGACTATATGCTCTGTGCAGTGACAGGGGGAGGCCAAGATCCTCTGTGAGCTTGTGGCCACTCCTTCTAGTTCTGACACTTAATGAGGCTGGATGAGAAGAATGGTGTCTTCCCTACCAGCCTCTGTCTGGGTCAAACGACATATTGCTTTCGAAAGTTCTTAGAAAAGATGAGAGAGCGATCCATAAGTTAAGGATAATTCTTTGCACTGTTTCGAAAGTATACATTCTATTGTGGAAAACATTGGTGTGCCAAGGAAGAGAATTAGCATCCTTCATAGTCCCGCCTCTTTTGTAACCAGCGCTCTGCGACTCAAGCTTCAAAGCATGGTGAGCACATGCCACACTTTGCCTCACCTGGAGCCCGTTAGAAACGCAGAATCACAGACCCTGCCTGTATCCGTCAGCTCAGGCGGCCATGACAGGACACCGTGACCGAGTGAGTGCTCAGCGGCAGACGTGGACCTCTCATAGTTCTGGAGGCTGGAAGTCCAAGGTCAAGATGCCAGTGGGGCTGAAACTTCTCTCGGCCACCTTCCCACCGTGTTCTCACACGGCCTTTCCTCCGTGCGTGCATGCCCATGGCGTCTCTCCCTCTTCTAAGGACACCTGGCCTAGGGGTTAGGATCCCACCCTTAAGGCCTCGTTTAACAATAATTAGCTGCTGTAGGGCCCTATTTCCAAAAAGAGTCACATTGAAAGATAGTACTTCAAAATATAAATTTGGGAAGAACACAATTTAGTTCTTGACACCACCCCGAACCTACTATATCGGACCCTTTACTTTGACAAGGTGCCCCCGTGACTCGTATGCTCATAAAAGTTTGGGACACACTGATTTTAGTGTATAACCTTCTATCCTTTCTTTGCTTACATAGCTATAGATATGCCAAAATGTAAAAAAAAAAAAAAAAAAAAAAAAGTCACCTGTATGGTACCATTTGATAAGCTGCTCATTTCTGTTCGGCAGTATTTATGTAGCATACATCTACAAGATCCCATTTTATTTAATATTTTTCTGCCACATACACGATGACCAGAGCATATTGTATCATATGAATGGGGTTTTTTTCTTTTTTTTTTTAAGGCAAGGCTGACCTCACAGATTGCAAGGACGTTGTCATCTTATAATCCCTTTTTTAAAAAATATTTTACGCCTACAGCATCTGGTCTTCCTAGGTGGTCTCCCATCCAAGTAATAATGAGGCCGACCCTGCTTAGCTTCCGAGATCAGACAGGATGGGGTTTGTTCAGGGTGGCAAGGCCATAGACTTGATGTTTCTTGATGTTCCTAATTATATAGGCATTTCTATTGCTTTCAATTCTTTGCTGTTAAAAAAAAAAAACACTATAGTGAAAATCCTTGAGGCAACATTTGTGCAGCCATATTTAACCCAAGAAAAACTTGAATGTAATAACTTTTTCTCCCTGTAGGGGGCCCTCGCCAAGCTCAGTCTTCTCAGCCGCCGAGATCTGGAAGCCCCTCCCAGCAGAGGCTCTCCCCGCAAGGCCAGCAGCCCGTGAGCCCGCAGTCCGGATCCCCCCAGCAGCAGAGATCGCCAGGCTCTCCACAGCTGTCCCGGGCGGCCAGTGGCAGCTCTCCAAACCAGGCTCCCAAGCCAGGTGCCGCCCTCACCTCACAGCCCCGGCCCCCCGTGCAAGGCCGTAGCCCCTCTCAACAGGGCGAAGAGCCCAAGAAGCCAGCACCACCCCACCCCCATCTCAAGTAAGTGCTTTGGGACTGGGAAGGGTATAGGTGGAGTCGCAGTGTGGGCAGAGCTGGGCTGACTTGAGGTCAGAGACTCAGAGACAAAGGAAGACCCACTGAGGCCTCACCCAGACTTTAAAAGGGTGGAGGGAGGCCTAGAGGATGGAACTTGGGGTGGTGCATAGGGCCCAGCAAGGTGAGAGTGTAGATTGGGCCCCACCATGCCCCCAGATATACATGTATCAGTTATCTCTCGCTGCGTAACAAACTACCCCAAGACTTAGTGTTTTACGGAAACAACCGCTTTTATTGTTCATAATCTTCCAGTTCAGCAATTTGTTCTGAGTTCAGCTCAGCTGGGCGGTGCTTCTGCAGGTGTCTCCTGTAGAGTCACCAGATAAAATACAGGATGTCCCATTAGATGTGAATTTCAGATCAATAATGAGTAATTTTCAGTATAAGTATGTCCTCACGTATTGCATGGGGTATACTTACACTTTTAAAAGTATTTGTTTTTCATCTGAAATTCAGGTTGCTTTGAGTGTCCTGTATTTTTATTTACTGTATGTCGCAGTCCTAATCTCCCGGGATCACTCGTAACACTACAGTCATCTGGCAGCTTAACTAGAGCTGGATGATTCTAGAAGGCCTTACAGACACCTCTGGTTGCCGGTGCTGGCTGTCAGCTGGGTCTCTCTCTTTCTCTCTCTCTCTCCATGGGCCTCATCGTCCAGCGGGCTGGGCGCAGCTTCCTCACATGGTAGAATTATATTCCAAAGGGGCCTGAGTAGAACCCACAAGGCCTCCTGAGGCCCAGCCTTAGACGCCTCACCATGTCATTTCATTACATTGCATGCTCTTGGTCAAAGCAAGTCACAGGGCCAAGCCCAGATTCAAGAGGTGGGAAAACAGACTTCTGAAGGGAGGGCCCACAAAGTCACATCAAAAGGCCCCGCAAAAGGCCAGGCTACAGGGACAGGAAGAACCGCTGCCATCATTTTTGTGAACAGTCTACCACGAGATACATATGCACAACCTCTTTTCTCTCAAGTCCATCTCTTAGTTTAAGGTCAGAAAGAGAGATCCCGAAGGTGTTTTCTTTGGAAAGCGTCTCTCTTCCTTAAACCATAAACGCTAACATGGATCATCAATTTTCACACGAGCATCTACTATCTCCTTAGTATGGGGCAAGCACTTTACCTAGTTGGTTGTTTTTTCTTTTTTTAATTCTCACAAGCTTAGGAGTTAACAACTATTATTATTACCCCCACTTTAAAGATGGGGATAATATTAAACAGGAGAAAGATTAAATAACTTGCCAACATTCCCACTGTTATTAAGTAGAAGAGCTAAGATTGAACACGGGACATTTATTTAGTCCATGGATCATGCTGACCATAATTTTTTAAAGAGGCAATACATTCATATGGCGCAAAGATCTAAAGGTATCGACTACGTCGAAAATATGCATAAAAAATCTGACTCACTCCTCATTCCCATCCAGTGCTTTCCTGCCCTCTGCTCCCCAGAAGTAACCGCTTTTGTTAGTTCCTTGTGTTTCTCCAGTGTTTTCTTGTGCAAATAAAAATATACGTTCTCATTCTCTCCCTCCATGCACTTTTTTTACACAAAAGATGGCATTCGCTATCCACACCAGTCTGCTCCTCGATGTTTACATTTAACAATAAACCCTGGAGCTCTTCCATGCAATTCGTTAAAACGTTCTCCTTTTCACAGCTGTATGGTATTCCACTATAGAGTTGTCCTATAATTTGCCTAACCAACCCACCATAAGAGCAAACTTGGTTTGCTCTTACCAAGAAGGCTACAGTGAAGAACCCTGAGCACACGCTCTTTCTTATGTGTGCAGGATCAGCCGCAGAGAAAATGCCTGAAGTGGTACTCTTGAGTCAAAGGATAAAAGTACTTTTGGTTTGATGGATATCAGCAAGTAGACAGACACCCCCAGGCAGTGTGGCTCAGTGGTCAGCAGCACAGACTCTAGAGTCAGACGGCCTGGGTTCACATTCCAACTCTACCACTTAAAAGCTACGTGGCCTCAGAAAAGTTAGTTAACCTCTCTGTTGAAGTTAACAGAACTTTTACTTCCCCACCTGCAAAATGAGGACAATATTACTTACCCTCCAGGGTTATGATAAGGATGAAATGAGTATGTGCACAGTTAGTGTTTCTCTGCTGGCACAGTACAGCACGTGTGTGACAACCTCTCGCCATGTGAAAAGAGGCAGCCCAGCTAATCACAGGACAAGCCAGGGCTCTGGGACTGAAGCCAGGTTTGCACACTGACCTTACAGTAATCTAGCTAGAAACACTTCAGTCTCCCAGGCTGTTGCACTAATATATTTTTTGGTTCAATTCAAGTCAGCAGATATTTATCAAATGCTTACTCTGCCCCTCGTCCTGATTAAGGCCCTATATGAAATAAGCGAGGGGTAAAAGATAGTCTCTGTTTTGAAGAGGATTTTGATTTTTATAGTGATGACAAGACTGTGCGTGGATCTCCTACACTGTGACATGTTTATATCATCTCTCCCTATGTCTGTCATCTCCACTAGACTGTGGGTCTCTTAAGGGCAGGGCCTGAATTCTATGCATCTCTACACCTCTGCCACCTAGTACTGAGCCTGCACGAAGGTTCAGACACTGCGGTTCAAACAGCAGGTACCGTGAGAATTCCAAAACGGGCTGGAATCAGCAATAAGGGCTTCAGAGAGGAGGTAGGAATCGAATCCCAGAGTGACAGAGCCAGAAAAAGGCCTGAGGGAGGGCCAGACAGACACTCCCCATGCCGATGAGGCAAAGGAGGCCCTTAGCACCAAATTACCTGCCCGAGGCCAGAGGGGTCAGATGCAGAAGGAGGGTCTAGAACACAGGCCTCCTGATTCCCCTGTGCTGGAGAATATAGGAGGCGCAGCCACACCTGATGCTGACACAACACTTCACAGTTTACGAAGTGGGTTTGGACACATAGGCAAGAAAGTTGTCAAGTTATTCTAGTAAGGCCTGCCAGCTGAGCAGCCTGGTTTAGTGGGAAAAAGATGTGCGCCTTGGGTGCCTTGACGTTACTTGTGGTGAGCCCCAATTTCTGTACCTGAAAAAGGACCCACCCAGTCACCACCCTGCCAGTTAAATAATGCGTGTGATTCACCCAGGATCGCATAAGCGTTGGAATACCTGGTGTCTGGCCTTCACCTCCTTGCGATGACCGGGAGCACCCACCTGGCCTCTGGGCAGGCACCCCGCGACTCCTTTCCCAGAGATCCATCTCTCGTCACCCGCCAAGTCCCCTGCCTTTCTATTTCAGCAAATCCCAGTCCCTGACAAACAGCCTCAGCACGTCCGACACGTCCCAGCGTGGGGCCCCAAGCGAGGACGAGGCCAAGGCCGAGACCATCCGCAACCTGAGGAAGTCCTTCGCCAGCCTCTTCTCCGACTAGCCCTGTGCGCCGGGGAGGAGGGCCACACGCTGCGGGTCCCTCGCCGTCCTGCCTCATCTTCCTTCTCGGCCCTGTTCCTGACGGGAACAGAATGGAGGGCCTGAGAACGCACCTTCTAAATGCCTTGGACCCCGAACTGCGTATCTACACCTGTCCCCACTTTCCTCACCATGACATTCCAGCATCGTCCGACCGAGTGGTGGACCTTTGAGAGCCTCCAGGTTCCTCAGAACGGGCCTTGAGAGCAGGCGTCACGTCATCCCGCCCACCCAGATGCTTGCCTCCCTGCCGCGGATAACCAAGTGAGATATGTCTGTGTGTGGCTAGTTTTCACATCTCTTGTTAGTAGTGTCTTGCTTGCCTTCGGGAGAAGGCCCCTCTAGGCCTCGCCCCACCCCCATCAAACGCAGACACTGCTGTCGGACCTCAGCAATATAGGAGGCAATAATCTCATGACAGTGTTTTGCAAATAAAAGGAGAGAAGCCCAGCCAGGTGCACCCGTCACCTGCCCACGCTAGTTCCATCCAGGCTCAAGAGACCTCCCCTCAGACCAGACACACAAAGGCCCCATCAGGCCTGGCCACAGTGGGATCCTGAGGCCAAAGGAAAGAAACTAGATCCTGTGTGATAAGTAGGGCCTTTCAGAACACAACAGAAAGAGAGAGAGAAGGAAGGAAGAAAAAGGGAGGGAGGGAGGAAGGGAGGAAGGAAGGAAGGAAGGAAGGAAAGGGAAGAAAATGAAAGGAAATGGAAGGGAAGGGAAAGAAAGGGAAAGGAGAGAGGAAGGAGAGGAGAAACGCTTGAAAGCTGCTCGTACCCAGAACAGACAGCCCAGAGCAGACCACAGGCTCTCTCAGGAATCCTTATGCGCTCTCAGAGGAGGCAGATGCCCTCAACCTCCCAAGGAAGGACTTAGGTTAAAGCTTCTCCACCCGTACTGTTACACCACCAGGGACTCTCTAAATTCCCACCAGGAATGTTTCCTCCTCAGGGATACAGGAGGAGCCAGAGAGAACGGGCAGATCGATGACACAGGATCAGAACACAGGATGATAGTAACTGCTAGGTCAGCATTTCACAAACTGTACAGCATTTGGTAGGTATCTCAATTACAAAGCATTCCCTGGCTAAACATTTTTAGGAAACGCTGTTCGTCTATTTTTCTTTTGAGATCGGTAGGCTTTTGGAATTCCCGCAGTGAAGACGTTAGCTTTATGTTTAACCCAAACTTGACTCAACAAGTAAACTGCAGAGCTGAAAAACATACCCCCGATTCCCTCGTCAGTGCTATTTCCCCTACATCAGACTGCCTCCCCGGGCCACACGGGAGTGGCAGTGTCCCACGTCACCAAGCACCTGGTGCTAGAAACATTGTAGGTGCCAGAACCAGCCTCCTGGGCCCAAAAAGAGGCCGGGAGATCAGAACAGAGCCATGTTACCCACCCCCCATGCAGCCTGAGACATGTCTGCCCTTCACTGTTCACAGGGAAGGGGAGAGGGAGGGATAACTGAGTGACCTTGGCCTGGAGCTATGTTCCGAATAAAAATGAGAGAAAACTTGTAGGGCAGGGGTGACACCACAAAGGCCACATGTTTTAGGAGATGAAGATCACAGAAAATATCCGAGCCAGTCAACACTTCTTGGTGGTGAAGAATAAG
Source organism: Macroglossus sobrinus (assembly GCA_004027375.1). NCBI lineage: Eukaryota > Metazoa > Chordata > Mammalia > Chiroptera > Pteropodidae > Macroglossus > Macroglossus sobrinus. The sequence goes on along the minus strand of PVKZ01001781.1, from coordinate 314,040 downwards.
TGGGGAAGAAGCCAGAACAATCTCACCCACTTCTCATTTAGTGATAAAATACAGCTCGCAGCAGACGACAAAGCGGTGATAGGCTAGACCACGCTGCTCAAAGTGTGGGCCATGGCCAAGAGCATCGCTAACTAGCTTCGTTCCAGACCAGAGGAGTCAGAATTTCTGGTCCTCAGGCCCAAACCTGTAACCATGTCAGTCTCCCCGAGACCTCTGCACGCATAGCAAGGTCAGGCCAGCAGCCTGAGCTGAGCCGTGTGTGAGCTGAGTGTGACAAGAGAGACAGCGTTAGTACGAATTCTCATGGCCAGGGACCTGCTCCTTTGGAGAGCAAAGGCAGTGGCCCCGTGAAGTGACTGTGCAGCTTAACTTACCCCATTTTCCTACATCGTGTCCCTTGTCCCTAAAAACTTCTCAGCATTTAAACTGTGTCTCCCAGATAGTCAAACTCTATAGTAGCACAAACTCCTTCAGTAGGCCAGGCCTTTGTCTTGATTTTTATAACCATGCACAGGTAAGCTGTGGCATAATGCTAGTTCGTAACCAACACGTTCAAATAAATGTTCCCCACTGGTCCGTGTGAGAGCAGAGAGCTTGAACGGTCTTGTGGGAACCACAGACCCCACCACAGGCTGGTCCTCACATCAGCTAGCACATCCCTTCCACACAGCGAACCTTAGCAGCTGACATTTTTAGCATGGGCAAGGACAAAGAGCCGGGGTGAGAGGGGCGTCGCTCTGGAGAGATTCTGAAAGGTTCTCTGTGTTGGTCTTTTGCTTTGTTTCACCACTTGCACTCAAAGAAAGGCTAGCATTTTCCCTCCAAGCTGAGTTGGTGAGGCCAAACCTGGACAACGATCCGTTCTGTGCCAATGGGTAGCACAATGAGTAGGACTTAAACACGCGGCCTCAGGGGACGCCTCCACCAGCCAGCTCTTTCTCCTGGCAGCCTGATAAAATGGTGCCGTAGTTTAATTAAATGTTAAGTCAGCTTTCCAGGGACACTGAGACATACATCCCTTCTCGGCCATTGAGTCCCCATGTTCTCTTCATCATCGCTACACCCTCTCCCAGTGTTTGGTCCCTGGCACTTAGCGACACCTCTCCACAATTTCAGGGGCCATGGGCCTGCACACACCCCAGGATCCTGAACATCCACTACCTTCTAGAAGTTCCCATCTGCATTTGCTGAGAAAGGAGTTCAAGGAGAAAGCAGGCTGATGCAGGCATCTCGTGAGCGAGCTTGGGGAGTAGAGCAAAGAGCACATCTCTGGGCACACAGTAGGTGGTCAGGACATGTTTAGGTTGGACATAAAATGTAAATGAAGTGTTGAGATTGAAGGAAAGGGCTGTTTTTCTGAGGATATCAGTGTGAAGTCATTGGCCCAGGAACAGAATCAAACCAACAGAGATTAGTGAAATGCGATTAGAAGCTGAAGGAAATCTGTGGCAGCTTTTTTACCCTCAGAAAGAGGTTTCAGACTAAACTGAGTCTGAAGAGGGTGGGAGCCAGCAGAATTGGGGGCCCTTGAGAACCACCCCGTGGGGAGCACGGCCCACGTGATGAGTTGACCGCACAGCCGCCACGGCCAAGAGCCAAGTGTCAGCATCAGGGAGGCTTGTGCTGAGTAAGGCAGGACGATACCAAGGTCCATGAAGTGAGACCAGGGACCAGCGAGTCCCATCAAGCACATGAGCCACCGCAGAGCGTTCCCAGACAGCAGAGCCTGGCTGGAGCCATCCTGCGGGCACACAGCGCGACCTTTCAGGCCCTGCCCGACAGTGCTGGAGAGCAGGCTGAGCCCTCGTGCTTTATCCAGCCTCATGAGACAGGGTGGTGGCTCATTTTGTTTTGTGTTTAGAATCGGTGAAAGGATGCAGGTCAGAGCTTGTTTATGCTGGTGGGGTCAGCCTTACAGGTGGAAGCAGTGACTTCATTATGCGAGAATGGCTCACGGCCTAAGAGCACTAACACCTGGACTGGTGGTTTCCCTTATCCTGGAGAGCCACGCAGCCGCTTAGGAACTATACTGACAAGTGGCAAAGCTGTCTTACACTCCTAAGCAGTCACTGATTACATTCAGAGTTTGTCTAATATTTCAACTCTAATAGAAGGCAGCACTTTGGGTTTGGTTACAAATGGAAAGGCTGGGCAAAAAGCAAGCCAGATCAGTCCATTAACCAAACACCAAACATACAGAGCACAGAGGCGCCCTTGTGTTTCACACACAAAACATGCAGCCAAAATAAATGACACCTGGCTACTTAGATCTATATTCATCTCTCTCAACTGGCAGGCCAAGAGGAAAAGATGAACATGTCTGCAGAATGTTTTTGGAAATTAGGCATCCCTTGTAGGGAAAACTGATCTAAAACTAAACATTCCTTCGACATGTGCGTGTTCACCCTTTAAAATACTAAATCCCTCCCATTATTTGTATTCTGATTGGTCCTGCTTTTAATGTCAATTTCCAGACTCTCATGTTTGAAGCATATACTCTCTCTGTGGTCTCGAGCAGAAGTTAACATTTCACGCACTTTGCTATGAAATAGAAATTTAAGTACTATGGCCTCTTGGGGAATAGCAGGGGAGAAAATTTAAGTCAGGATTTAACCTCTGACACGACCTACCTGCTACTTCCCAGTAATCTTGTCCAGTCCCCATCTCCCGCAGTCCACCGAGAACTATCTTAAGGCGCATTAACCATGCCTACGCTTACAGCACAGCAGAGAACCGGGACCCGCTGGCTTCTCTCTGAGGCACTGGGATTCGGCAGCTATTGCCAGGGTAGGAGAAAGATAAATCGTAGTGCTGGGCCCTTGAGTATAGAGAGCAAAGGGCAGAGGGTCCAGCTCCATCAGAATAAGAATTGGAGGCATTAGGCTAAGCAGTGATCTCAGGAACTGGGAGAGCCAAGCAAGAGTGGGAGAGGGCAGAATTCAACTGTTTTCACATAAGGAATCACAAAATCTTGAGTTGGAAAGAGGATACCTTCCATGATTTGATCTCATGCCTATCTGGATCTTTCATTTATAAACAAAGATGGTGGGGGTGAAGGAAGCAAGTTCCTGCTAATAACTGAAGTGGGGGAAAGATGTCGTAGAAAGTCGTTAAAGCTACAAGCCTATGATGAAGAATGACACCCTACTAAAATGCTTACTATGGCCCTCTCAACTACCTTGTTTCCATCACAGAATAAAAAGTGATGTCAGAAAATCAGTGATTGGGCTACTGCCAAACCATGATTTTGTTCTCATTATACACCAGCAATAATATACAGCTCAACAGTCTCAGCCTAATGAAAAACTAGAATTTTACAAGCTTATAACTATAAATTTAGCTATTCAGGAAGAAAAGCTTTAAGGGATGTACTAAGAATTTAGAATAAATTATTGTAGGGCTGCAAATTTAGGTGTATGGCAGGCACACTGCCAACATCCTGAACGGAGAGATTTGTAACACATGCCAGGAAGTCCAAGGCGAGTTTGGAGAGTAGCACCTGTGTCTGCAGGACACCAGCACTATTCATGGACCTCTCGAGGACCACTCAAATATGACTGCATTCTGAAAACTCATTGCTTTATAGTATTTGGTGCTTTTGGTCATCACTATGTCTTCCCACACTCACTACACACACACACATTACAAGAACACAAAGAGGTATACTGGAGAATTAGGATATATTTGGACCCATCAAAACTTCAGGAGATTCAATAAAAGCCATATGGCATCTAGGGGACCCTTGTTTTAAAAAGCTGGTCTATAGCTCAGATATTACACAATACCACAGAATGTCAACAGCCCCAATCCTTCACCTGTATGTACATCAAGCTACTAAAGGTGACCTGGCCTCTGGAAAATCATATTAACTGAATTTTCTTCACTGTGATGGGAAAAAAAAGACAATGTATGTGTAGCAAAAAAATTTTTTCACATGTATATAGGACTCAATATTCTTGCAGCACATAACATTCCAAGCCATTTCCTTATATGCAAAACAGGTTTTTTTTTAAAAAGCAGGAAGACATTGGCAATACTCTGAAATATTTTCTGCAGATACCAAGTGTTTTATTTGTGTTGTGATTCAGATTTTACTTTGTCACGATAGCATGTTTCTATAGTTGTTTATATGATAAGACATTTGTGTTTGGCCTTTTGTTGTAGAAAAAATAAATCTTGAATTTTGTGTACCTTAAGTCTTAAAAGCAAAATGTTCCTCAAATAAGAAGAGGCTATCTTTGAAGATCAAGTACCTGACCAACACTCAGAGCAGTAACACTTTGTTGTTAAAATATATCATCTACTTAGTTTACAAGTTAGGCACCAGGTGTTCAAAACCTAAGAGAAAAAAAAATCCACTCCAGAAGCAGCCGGAAACAACAGTCCTTGTGACACCATGGGCAGCGCTGCCTGAGCCCAGAAGTTTCACCGTGGAAGCTGAGAGAACGCTGCGGGGAGAGGGAGGGGGTGGCCTGAGCTGGTGGGTCCAAAGCGCACACCCCACATCCAGTTCGACTGATCTAGCTCTTTTACTCATTTCATAAATCAGGCTTCTGCAAACTATTTCACTTGAAGAATGGGTGCCATTAAAAAATAAAAATAATCCCTGCAACAATCGGATGAGACTGAACAGGTTCTCTGATCATTCTGAAATGTCCAAGTAATGTAAAGCTGTTCTGAATATTTACTATATAGCTTTCTGTAATAAAAGTCAAGACTGCCATGTAATTTACACTTAATTTTTTTTTAATCTGGTGCAGAACATTATCAGTGAACAACCTTCATTCTAGAGAATTCAGAGGGGGGAAGTCAGTAGCCAACCTTATCATGGAGGACCCTTTGGGTCATACCAACCCCTGGAGCTCTAAGTCTCTACTGAAAGGCTTCCGTGAGTACATTTTCACCACCACAATCAGAGAACACTGGAGATGAGCACCCCAAGATGACATCTGTAGTTTTAAAAAACAAAAGCAAATAAGCTCCAGAAGTGAGATCACAAATCAATCACATGAATGGTAGGCGGCTGTCAGTTGGCCGACCCCTGCTGGGCCTTAAGGGAAATCTGTCATTTGGACCACCTCGCCCTGGCAGGATGGGGTTAGGGCCTGGAAGTGGGCCAATTGGATCAAAACGTGGTCTGAGAGGAGGGAACTGGCCAGGTGCCTCCCCAGGCCCAGGAAAGAGTGAATTGATTGGGTCTCCAACATAGGGAAGTGTTAGTCTTTCGTCATATTCACCACCGATAATTCCTGGAGGAAGGAGGGAGCTGGGAGGAAAAGGCCTGGGGTGCAAGGGGTTGGGATAGAATGGAATGGGGTGGGGTGACGATGGCAGGAACATCACATGCCGCCCTTTCTGAGCTTCTTTTCTTTGTTTGTGCCTCTTCCTGTACAGCTGTAAAAAAAAAAAAAAAAAAAAACGAACAAGAACAAGATCTGGTAAGTAAGTGACTGGGATATCACCCCAAAGTTTTGATTTGCTTTCATTGTATAGATCTACACTTCCCCCCCCAGCCCCCACCCCTCACCTCCCACTATCAAGGCAGACAGACCAGTGCACAGAAGAGAACTTGCACCAGTTTCTTTGTGCATGACGAAGGTAGATGCCCCGAGTACAATACCGAACGAAGTCTACCCTTTAACTACACTGCGACTACCCTTTAACTACACTGCGACCGAGCAATCACGCCAACTGGGAGTAACAACAAACCCAAAGGAGGGACAACTGAGCGACTGCAGCCCAGAGCCCTCAAGCTGATGTGCGACGTTCAGTTGGCCTTTTTTAAAAGGGGAAAATTGGAACATTTGTTGAAAACACCACACCACAACATATAAAGTACTGGGGTGGGGGCATCACTTAAATTCATTTTCTCACTTCAATTATGTCCCAATGGATCTCAATTTAAACAAAAAATGCCTATTTTAGAGGATGGAACATGTTTTGTACATATTTGAAGACTATCACTGAATTTTACTCTCTAGTCCTATTCCTACCAATGTCTTTTATAGTAGGCATCTGCAAGTAAAATACACCATTTATTCTTTTCATAATGTACTATTCTAACTAGCTGAACAGCTGAAGACTCCTCCAGCACAAAAACAACACACTTAAAAAATTTTGGCAACAGAATGAGAAGGAAGAATGTTTCATATTAAGGTGAAAAACAATCACTGTTTTTTTCCTGTGTAATTACAAGAAAATAAGGACTGACTCTAAGGTAGAAGTTGAAAACATTTTCATTTGCTGAAAATCAGCAATAAATTTAATGATAGCAGACTTCCATCACATCATAATAAAAGGGAAAATATGCCCATAATGTATTAACTCGCTAGTTATTTCTGTGCTATGAATATTAGCTTTGATATTTAAAAACACCTACTTCTTTCCAATCTGTGTCTCGAACTCTGACAGAACCATCTATGAAGGAAAAACAAAAAAATAAGGATTTAAAAATGCTTCTTTCATCCAGCATTAAACAGCAGCTTTGCTTTTGTCCTAAGGAAACTGAGGACACAAGGAACATAAATCATTTAACATACACTGTATCATTTGTACTTGAACCTAACTCAGACCCCCCTCGATGGCTGAAGACAGTCATCAGTGTTCTGTGCTACGAGGTAATGCAATGCAGCGACTCTCTCAGGGATACAGAGGGCTACATGGCTGCTCTCTCCTTGTACCAACTGTCCCATGCTCTAGCTTCTCCCTCTAATTCCATCTAGGTGTGTCAGTTGTTTCTAACCCCAAGTCTCATGTTGCACTAAACTGGGTGACAACCTTTGAATGGCATTACTGAAGGTCAAGCTGATGTGACCACTGTCATCACTGCTGCCACGATGACCATGTCACCCTAAACGTGACCATACAAAAAAATACAGCTTCCACAGCAGCATGCTGCAGGGAAGGACTCTCTCACCGTGACGTGTACACTGGTCACAACCACGGAAGGAGTCAGAAACGCAGCAATTTCTAAGTCAGGCACTGAGGATGGTCTACAGGGAGAAGAAACCTGCCTCACTTCCACCTTTCTATCCTGGAAGTGACTCTGTCAGGGGGCTGTGTGTTGCAGAGAACTCAAAAATGAACAAGGAGCTCTTTGGCACATGGCAAAGGTTTATGAAGCTTAGAATCTCTTTACAACAAGGCTACTGGTTAGGATTATTTGCAACTCTTTTTTAAAAAGCCTACAATTAAAAGTTTTTGGCAAGCTGAGTAATTAAGACCTCAATAAGAAAGCCCTTTTCTTATTAACATATCAAGAAAATCACCTCGAAAATCCCGCAGATATAAACACCTCCACAGAAGCTGGTCATTTGATGCAATAAACAGATCGTGACAAACTGCAGACAAAGACAGGACAGAACGAACATCCAAAAGCCGGAAGATGCGTAGTTTCAGCTCCAGTGGAAGGACTACCAACCCAAACACATCTGGCAGGTTCAGAGCTGAAAGGAAAACGAGAAGAGGTAGCACTGAGTAAAGAACATTGGCTTTCCCCTCAGATCAAAAGTTTCCAACTTGCTCCGTTCTAGAGCGGTAACAAATCAGATGATGGCCTCGATTACCCAAGCATGCATCATCTACAACAAACTCAGGTCAACTACATTACCACTACTAACTCTAAGCCCCTACTCCCTTTATGTTTTAGTAGAGAGACAAATACTTTTTAATACAAACCAAATAACTAACTAAGAATTTCTAATACTAGCCAATGGCTTCTTTTGTTTCGAGCAATATTCAACGTAATAAAAATTTTTCTACTCAACTACATAAAATGGATAATTTATAGCTTTTATAACTGACTCATAATACTGCCACTTATTAGCTGTGCCTTTGGACAAGTTATTTAAACTTTTAACTCAATTTCCTTATCTAGAAAATGAGTTAATAATATTACCTACCTCACTGAGTTGAAAATTAAATGTATTAATACATAGAGTGCTGAGAACAATATTTGACACACAAAACATACTCAGTGTTAGCAATTACTATTAAGCAGGCTTAAAAAAGGGAAGTAGATAAATTCAGAAGCAATACCAAGAAAAGAATAGTAATATATTCCAAAGTCAAGTAAAAATTATTCTTTATTAGCTCCACTGAATATATGTGATACTATTTTCCACTAGCAAAGATAATCAAAATCTAATAATGAGTTTTAGAATTCATATTGTTCTCTTCCCTCACTGCAAACTAAAGAAGACTACAGTGATAACAGCCTGGGCCCCATGTGACTTGAGACCTAGACTATTATACCTCTACACACAGCAAATAAAAGCCACATATCCATTTGTATAAGTCTGAAATTACTTACCAGCTAAAGCATGGTGGTAGATTATGATTCTCAATCATTTTCTACCCTATAATTATACTTCTCCACCCCACTACCATCAGGTTTAGCCCATTTTGACTTGTTTTGTCCAATGAAATGTGAGTAAAAGTAGCACATCATTTCTGAGTAAAAGCTTTAAGAACCAACACATGGTTGGGCCACTAGCCCTCAGGTCCCTTTGCCACAGAAAAGCATGTCCTGGATAAAAACAACTCCTTCAGCCAAAGCTAACCCACACACAACATGAACATGAGTGAGAAATAAATGTTCGCGTTAAGTAACTGTGATTTTTAAGTATTTTTACTATAATACAAAAAAAGAGAAAGCTGACTAACACAAAGATCTTAAATGAATTATAAACCTCAATGAATTAATTTCATCATCTATAAAATGAGAATAAAATCCACTTCAAAGTTATTAGCATTAAATAAGATTGCATGTGAAAACATCCAAAGTACCTAACATAGAGCCCAAGAAATACTGTTTTAAAAATAAAAGACCAAATTTACAAGCTATATACATCATTTACTTATGTATTTATTAAACACCTACTACGGGCCAGACCTTGTGCTAGGCCAGAGAATACAAAAGTGAGTAAAAAATATTCCCTGCTTTCAAGGTATTCATAACCTTAACTAGAGAGAAATCATTATCAACAAATATTATGATACACTGAAAAAGGCGTTACAATAAAGATATGTATAACATGCTGTGGAAATACAAAGAGGAAGAGACTAACATTTAAGGAATTAACATTTAAGCTTAGACTCAAAGAGCAGAATTTCACTAAGAGAAAAGAGAGAAGAGTCATATGTCAGTCAGAGCCACAAGCAGAGTACGTAAATTTATAATTCTTTCTAGCCCATACGACCTGTGATAACTTATCATCTCTCACCTTGCCGGGTAAAAGCCAGAAGAGGATACACCAGCTGGTCCTTGAAGAGGCGAGAGAGCTTCTGAAGATCTTTGTATATCTTGGCTACATTTTCTGCTGAAATATTTTTTAAAATGCAAAATCAAAACACAAAAACAAGTGGAGAAATTTTAAATGGTGTCCTCTACTTCTGCCAAACCAAATCAAAGCGGTAAATTTTCACAGATAATTCCTACATAGACATGAACCAAATTCTCCAGTAAAACAGGTATAGTATGACTCTGAGAACTCTCTCTTAGACATAAAGCTAAAAATCCCAAAGCAAATTAATAGAGCTGTCCCTAACATATATAGCTCCTAGGTCACAATTATAGGAGAAAACTCTGTGGTGTGAGATTCACACACACAACAGAGTTTACTGAGCATCTACCAGGGCACAGTGAAGAACTGCTCTTGTGAACTTAGATCCTAGTAGAATAGTATTAATCACACAATGACTGTAACAGCAACTGTGCCAAGCCTTTTTCAAGCTTCCTTCGGAATCAGTTCTCTCTTCACGATCAATACTATTATTCCTACTTTGAAAACAGAAAAGTTTTAAAGAGCCCATCCAAGGCCTGATAGTGACAGAGCTGAGTACAAACCTAAGTCTGACTCCAAAGCACTCATGATAGCCACTACATTGCTGATTAAAGTGTGTGATCCATGGATCACCACAACTGACATCACCTGAAAAATGTTTAGAAATACTCAATCTCAGGACTAACCGCAGGCCTACTCAACCAGAACTTGCATTTTAATAAGATCCCCAGGTGATTCACATGTACATTACAGCATGGGAAGCACTGTCAAATTGCACCTGAAGTGAGAAATTCAGTTTTACTTTATATTTACCAAGTGTATAACCCTGAACCCTCTGATCACACCTGTTTGTTCACCTGTTTAAAGGAGACATAACCACTGCACCAAAGAGTGGTTAAAATTTAAAGTGCCTAGTATATATCCATAGACAATCAGTTTATGCTCGCGCCCTCCCCATTCTGTATCTATCCATTTCACTATAACAAAACTCATTATCTCATTATGACTTGATTAATAATGAATAAGATGTGCAGCTAAATTCTAAATCTTTGTTGCATGAACTACAATCTTGAGTTGAAATCAGATTTCGAAATATTTAAAAATCAATTTGGTTAATGGCCTTATTTCAAGTGTAAAAATTGATTTTATTCAAAAATTTTTTCCTATAAAAGTAAATAGAAACTTATAAATAAATGGATGAACAGTACCTAGTATATACTAGGTACTATAATTAATTAAACTAAAATGATCTGTCAAATGAACAGCATATTCCTACTCAACATAAAAAGTACTATATTAAAAATATTCAAATATAGTCCATAAACTTGTACTATAACTATATTAACTTTCTTCCTCTCAAATAGCAACCAAATTTACATAGGTTTAAACAAACATATTCAATAATGAAGCTGCACCACATGCCTTCCACAAACCAGATACTCTCCATATTGCTTAAATATAATGCTAGAAAAATCCACAAAGACTCTGAAATTATGATACATAAACAGTGTACAATGAATTGCATACTAGTGCCATTACATAATGGCAGTATAAATATAACCCAGTATTCTAAGACCGTAAGAAAAAGAGAAAAGAAACATTTTCTTAAATTTGCTTTAATTTCACTCAGAAATGTGATTCAGTTCTTAAAAAGTGAACCTCTTGGAGCTTCATCCCAACTGTTAAATGTGATATTACCTGGTTCCTCTTTGCAAATAAAAGATTCTGGCAGGAGCTGCAATCTTTTCACACTTCTAATCTCATTGTTGATTTTTAGTGTAGCTGTTAAATAAGCAAAGGAAAGATGATGAATTTTTTTGTCATTTCAATTGCCTTCATTTTTCAGTATGAGATTGTATTTCCTTGCCCCTAATACACGAAAGACACAATATACAAAACAAACTGCTCTATGCTTATTTCCTTCCCTCAGAACAAAGTATAAACCTATCATTGAATGAATGTAAAATCACTTTAAAAACATCAACTTTAAAAACTATACTAAGCACCATGATATAAAATCCACTAAGTATCACCAAGACCAGCTTCTTAGGAATTGAAAGATATGCAACAATTAAACACAATAAAATCATTATGTCTAATGATGTCGAGACAAACCCCATTTATTTTTCATTTAACCCTTAGCAATGAGTCTTCCCTTGTTTATTAAACAAATCCTGCTAGTTTTCACAGCATCATTTCTCTATAGACCCAAAAGATTAATATTCTTGACATCACCAGAGTTCAATTTCAATCATGTACACAAAGGCGCATTTCATCTCATTCCATGAAAGAACCAGTGATGTGTTTACTGCACATGTGCAGTGAGCAGGATGTCTTTGGCAAAGGAAAGATTTAATGACACACTGCTCCTTTTCAAAGAATCGAGCCGGGAATGGCTGTCTGCCACAGAAGTCTGCAAGTAGCTGATTTGCTAAGAAGAGTAAAGGAAAAAATATTGGAAACTAAAAAATCACAGGACATTTAGCAGTTCTCTTTGTATCCTGAAACTAGTAAACGGAGGTTATTATACACATGTTGTAAAAGAGCTTTTATAAGAAACTGAGGCAAATGTTACAACTTTGCATTTACTTTTTGGTAACATCAACCTAGCGAGTTATGATGTGAGTTAGATTAAAGTAGAACCTCTTGATGCTCTATGTATAAGAATGCCCAAGTAAAGTTTCATTTGCTAATTGTCATGAATTGTTGAAAAGACACTGCTAAGGCCTTGTGCCATTGGACTGTCACATCTTGACAAATGTGGAATGCCACCAAAGGTATGAAAGCAGAAATTTTGAGACTTTAACATTTCAAAGAATCCAGTGATTAGAAGGAAATAGCAGAAATTACATAATAGGGGACCTAGAACTATCTTTCATTTCGAAGATCAAGACAGTGTTGAAGTCAGTGGCTTTCCAAATAAAATTTTAGCAGAAAAAATATTTTTCAAACAAAATCTTATATGGAACCTCAATAAATGAAACACACAAACATGTTGCTGCTCGAAGTTCAAGTGGAGACAGGGCCTCCTTGCTTCCATCTTGGCAGAAACTAGTAGCTGCAGAACATGAGCTAAACACAACCAAGTGTCTGCCTTTGCTATGCAAAAGATGAGCTGAATTGAAAAATGAAAAATGAAAAATACCATACTATCTAAAAGACAAACCTAAAAAATCAAAATGGAACAAAAATAAAAGATTCTAGTCACTGAAATGGACCTCCGAAATGGGTGATCATGAAACTGTTCAATAGACCACTGGTATGGACCAGTAGGTGCATTTGAGCTAAAATGAAATCCAAAAATGGGATGTATTTCATAGCACAAAAATGCTATCCCGTTGAAATTTCTTAATATGAAAGAGAACTAGAAAAACAAACTATTCACAGTGACTTTTGCGGGGTGGGAAGATAAAACACACACTAAGGTCTCAGGACCCTTAGCAGTGTCTCTATGCACTGTTACATTGTTCAGAAGTGCCAAACAGAATAAAAAGTGACCCAGCTCAATCTCACCTCTCACCATCTCTCAGTTCAAGACCATGGTTAAAAAAATAAAAATAAAGCCATCCACAGGCATAAAGAAAGAAAAAAATATTCTTCGAAGAGTTCGTATGTAATAGACTCATCTCACTCCTATTATCATAATTCCTCTGGAACAAAACTATTACAAGGTTAAGATAGTAAAAGAGTAACGCTGCCCCAAGAGTACAGACTGCTGGCCTCAACATCAACTCCATATTCTAAGTTGTCAGTGGTCCAGGGATTAAACAAAGTTGAGGAAGACTCATAACTATTTCATGATAGCCAGTCAATGAAGTGGCTATAAAATACTTGGAGAGAAACATGTAAGTGTTCATAAACTAACAGTCATGACCATGCTATGCAATTACCATTTACGACAATTAGGTTTCCCAAAGGCACACAGGTGAGAGCAGCAGAGCCCCCCTCGCAGAGAGGATGCGTGTACTGCAGCTTATACACGCCACCCGACTTCCAGTTCTCTGGCATAGACATAGCTTTGGCTTCGGTCCCCTGGGGAATCAAATGAAAAAGAAACAAATAATAAAGAAAGGTATTATTCTCAAAAAGATTAAAATCCAGGAAGACCCTAACTTGTCTAGAAATAAGCATTCCATACAGACCCCTTAATAAAATCTATTAAGTCACTAACATTGTTATTAATAAAATTTTGATAGAAAAAAATGTTACATTATGTGACATTATACTCCATCAGAATTTTGTTTAAACAGATAAAATAACATCAGATATAGGGACTGATTTCTCTCTTCAAATACTCACTTCTCTGCCTAGCAAAACCCTACCATTATTCAAGATCCTAGCTCAACTATCACTTTCTTTGTGAAGTCTTTTTCAAAAAAAATTTGTCATTCCCTCTCTTTTATCACCTAACATTCTGTTCATATTCCTATTGTTACATTCTTCTATTACATTATTTATCATAATACACTATAATTTTTTTATTTGTTTACCTCCCACACTGATGGGCTCCCTGAGGAAGAGGACTGTGTTTACATCCTCATTCCTGGCTCAGTACAGGGCATGCTGCAGGTGTTCGATCATCACTGTTTACTCTACATTACTCATAACGTGGTCCACAGTGGCATCGCTGTTCTGTGGGAGTATGCAGAATCTCAGGCTCCACCCTAAATTTATTAAATTTGAATCTGCATTTTAATAAGATCCCCATTCTTGTGCACATTAAGTCTGAGAAACTCAACTCTAAATGTTCTCTGTGAATCTCTGGCAACCTATATATGTATAAGTGTGTCTTAGAATTTAACCAAAATAGTATAATTGTCTCTCTCTCCCTCTTGGGCTATAGGCAACCTGAGAGCAAAGGCAAAGCACTGCACCTGACATTGGTAGACACTCGTCAAATGGATAACGAATGAATGAAGGTAAGCAACTACAGCATAAGAACAATGTCCGTCTTCCTAACCGAATGTTATTTACTGGCAATTCATAGAGCCATTAACATAAAAAAATAACCCAGCGAGCCATCTGTCTAGTCATGCCCAATCCACACCCACTGACCATATTTTACCTACATATTATCATATATAATCTTTTGTCTTCTTTTTAAACTAGAGCTGTCACTACTTCTATAATATTAACTAAAAACTGACAAAACAAATGTAGGAAATAAAAAAAGGAAAAGAAGGAAGGGAGCACTTACTGACTGCCTTCTGTATGCCCATCACTATGTTCAGTGCATCACATTTAACAGGGAAGTCTAGAATATACAACACCCTAGTGATATTTATTGAGACACCTCCTTTCCCAACGAGAAAGTTAAAACCTAACAAGATGTCTTCTGCTTATAGTCTTACCTGAGGTATGTAGCCCGATTCCAACATAAGCAGATGTAGCGATACTATCAAGGCATCATTGGGATTAGAACAGTCAGCTGACTGGTACAGGGTCTCTAACGAATGGGGCACCTGCCCTTCCACTGATTCACTGCAGAGCATTGGTTCTGAGGGACAGAAACCTGTGCCTCCTTCCACATCCACAACATCTTGAATTGACTCAGCTTCAAAATTCTGACTAGGCCCCGACTGAAAAGGATAACAAAAACAATGAATTCATTAAATAGACTTTTACTTTTACATAGTACATTTTGTATCCTAAAGTGAAATGAGATTCGTGCTCAAAGCCAAAGCACATTATCAGGTTCAGAAATGAGACACGTTAAAGTGAGCCCTTCTACGTAAATGAGCTTGCAATCTCCTCCATTCTGAATTCCTTATCTCCGTTCATTCTGACCGATATACCAAAAACCTGAAAATCATCTTAGACTTCTCCCTCTACCTTACTAAACTCCACCCCTAATCTGATCATATTTAATCTGACTCTATCTCCTAAATATCTCTAAAATCTGCCCCTTCCTACTTGCATGGTACTTCAGATTCATATATCTCCTGACTTCCAGCAACAGCCTTCCCGGGTACCCCTACCTCCACTTTCAGGTCTTCTAATACATGCCCCCCACTCCACTGCTGCCAGAGTTTCTGGACCATTAAGAATCCAATTATATCCTATGTCCCAGCTTAAAACTTGCCAGTATTTCCCTGATGCAGACAGCAGAATTTCCCTAAACTTTGCTTTGGAATGCAAGCCTAGATGTTCTTAGGGGAAAAAAAGGTCTATGAGGAAATAAATTTGGAAAATTCTACATGCTACAGCCACCTAACCTTACCCTCCATATTCACAAAATACATTTTGGCATTATAAAGCTCTGAGAAGTCCAATAATAATATTAAGTGTGCATAACATTTAACCAGGAAACACTATCCTTCTGCAACACTCAACATCCCTGTAACACTTACTTATAATCTCATGAAACAAGTTTTTCATAGAGGACACACTAAGAAATGCAAACCCACAATAAAGTCCAAACTCCTTAACATACAAGGCCTTCATCACCTGAGCCAACTCTGTACCGCGTCCACCTTCTACCGGTCCCTTCCTCCCCACTCTAGTGTCGCCACCTCTTCCACAAGGTAACACGAGACTACCACTCTGCCTTTGGGAAGCCTTTATTACTGCACTGCATAACACTGTATTGCAATTTCCTAATTAGACGTCTATAACCTACCATGACCACAGCTTAGGAAGGAACAGACTCCGTGTCACCCACTTATATAACCCTAGTACAGTACCCAGCACATAGTAGGTATGCAATAAATGTTTGCTGAACAAATGCTAAAGGATAATATCTTAAAATTTCATATTTTGCTTTCAGAGTTTTCTCATTCGTACCATACAAAAATGCTATAAAATAGGCAAGACAGATGATGTCACCTTTTTATACATGCTGTGACTCAGATTAAATAACAATCAAGGTTACCAGCTAATAAAAATTTGAAATGAACCAAAATCACCAGACTCACAGGTCAGGGCTTTTAGACATAATACACTGCTTCAATAAGACTAAATTACCTATATTAATTTTGCTCAGAAAATTTGTTTCCTAGGTATATGCTCAACTCTTAATGCGAAGCACATGTTTCTTTTTTAAGTTCATATTTCCATTAAAGAAGGGGCAGAGGAAATTAAAATTACATCGTCTGAGTCAAAGGGTGGAAGACTGTAAGGGAGCCTGAGGCTGTTCTGCCAAAATCTCTGAAGACCTAAGCCTGATGGCTTATGGAAAAGATCCAAATTTACTTGTTAAAACCTAGAGGCCATTAACAATTCACATCACCTAAAGAGCAGGGTCCCTCATATTCTGAACAAATAGAAACTACTTATTAAAACCACTTATAAAGTATGCAGGCTCTGTGCTTCTTACCTCTCAATTGTGCCTAACTCTTGGCCTTTTACTAAGTACTAACAGTTGTGTGGAAGAGAATACACGTAGAAAAAATATAAAAGGTTGTCCTAATAACTGATAATGACATAAGAGGAAGATATCAGAATCCCCTGGTGAGCTTATCAAACCTACTCCCAGTCCATGAGAACTGACATTCTCAGAGCCATTCTGATATGAATGTTTATCTTATTCTTCACAAGTGTGGAAATGAAAAAAAAAAAATTTCAGCACCATGTCTCTGAATGGATCCTTTGTCATATGTCATTTACAAACAACTGAAACAAATGACTAAGATACAGTGTGGGGCTAATGTTAGGGTCTGATGCCGTGTTATCTCTGTTTTGCATTAAAGATCCAATAGACACTAAATGAATTCCCAATACAATGAAAAAAAATTTACACTTAACTACAAGAGTAAAATTTTCCTATTGTTTCAAGTTTCACACATCTAATTTCCTTCCCTAATGCTCCATTCTACATTTAATTAGCAGATCCTACTGTTTCAAGTACTTAAAGCATTATTTATGAGATTTCAAGCTAAGTTTCTTCACTAAGATTTTACAGTCACCCTATACAAGTCTTAGAATACAAAATGCTTTTAGAGCTTAAATTATTAACTTAAGGCAATATTAATGTCTCAAACTTTTCCAAAAGAAAAGTTTTTCTGAATCTATCAGAAAAAAAAGCTTCAGAAATGTAATTACGTGGCTAAATATTCTTACTCATTCCCTAGATTACCTCTATGAAACAGAAACACAGAAATATATAATGATTTCTTTAAAAAAATCATAATACTTTGAGCTTTATAAAAGCTGTTTTTAACTTGCTTAATCTCTCTGGATACTAGTACTAAAAATCTGGACACAGAGGATTTTTATAATTTACCAACCTGTTAAAAAGTATTTTCTTAATATCTATACTTAATAACACATTAGGCAAAATGAATACTTATGTTTAAAGCGCACAAAAAAAAATTGAAGTGATACGTGTATATACCACACAAAACAATTAACAAGATAGTATATATATTAGTATAAATAAAGTAAGTAAGTAAAAGTTATCACTTGTGCCATATAAGAAATCAAAACGCAGGATAATAAATGAGGTGTTTACAAGGCAATAAAGAGAAATTAAAGAAAATTATTGGGCTGTGGTTGGCAGGGCCCTCGAAGTTGGGTAGAGATATAGACAGGAGAGGGAAGAAAGGTAGTGGGTTACAGGTTGGGTGGACAACAAAAGCAAAGGTGTAAGCAGTCACTAGGTAGCGTGTGTGTGTGCACATGCAAGCATGTGAATGTGCTGGCTGGTGGAGGGAAAACGATAAGGAGTCTGGTCTGACAGAACAGTTTACCAGAGGGAAGAACAGAAACTAGCCCTGCAAAGTTGTGGGGCAACTTCTCGGAAAGCCTTAAACACTAGGTATAAAAGAACAGACATTTTCCTCTGTACCATGGCAAGGTTGAACTTAGAGATATTTGGTCTTTTTCAATTCAAAAATTTGAACACAGGTATAACTATGACACAGAGTAACTAAAGAGCAAGGGGACAGCATAACCAAAAACATGCAGGAAAAAAATGAACCTCGAAAGGAGACTGAAAGCCTGGAATGGAAAGGAAAAATTGTCAGGGCTTATTGAGGAACTGGGTATAAGGGGTCAAAAATCACTCCAAGGTTTTAAGCTCAGAAAACCAGTAGTACTATTAACAAGCAAAGAGGGTGGCTGATTTGGGAAGAAGAGAACATCAGTGCACATATTTTCAAATTTATGCTGGAAAATACAATCTGAGGTAATAATTTTTCAAATCCAAGTATAAATTTACTGTGAATCATTTAGAAATAAGAGGACTAGACATAGCCTTAACAAGCAGAGTAACGAGAGGGATACCGGCTGGGAATGGTAAGCTTAAAGGCAACAACAGAAGCCGAGGGATAATTTATCTGAAGGAGTGTTTGAACAAAATAAATAGTTAAAACTGGGTTATTCAGAATGCCAGCCCAATATTGATCCAGGCACTTTTCAGTTAAAAAAATCTTTTTTCTACAAGAATATAATCTGCAATCTACTGATGATAATTACCCCTACTGGTACAGAATTCAACTGAGGTGTTCAGTATGAGTTAACCACTACCCATCCATATCTTATCTTGAAATTAATACCCACCATACTGTCATCATTCCAGACATCAGATTGGGCTGCCTCTCCCTGGAATGAATCACTCCGCTGTTCTTCCTGTATGCTGGACTGAATGGAGCTGGCGGCCAAAGAGGGTTGGTCATTATTCTGGAGTGAGGAATGATCTGAATCTGTGGATGAAGGTAAGTTAGGTGCTGGATTGGCATCTTCAAGAATCAAACATATCAAGTCCCCAGAAACAATCCCATATGAAGCCAAGGTCTCTTCATCTCCAGTGAGGGCATCCTTGTTGTTCAATGTAATTGCAAACCGGGTATCAGAACTGCCAAGAAAGATGGATAAGGATGGTAAGAGCTACCTATTACTATTATCCTCAACAATACATTCGGAACATATAAGGTATACAGTATGACCCTAGAAGAACTAAGTAATGAAAACAAAACAAAAATATGAAGGAAGCCAAAGCTTTGGAAAAATTATCAAAATTATTTGTTCTTATCATCGAATGCATAAATTTTAGATTTCTAATAGCTAAAATTCTAGGCTGGGGATAGGATACAGTAATTCTATATCATTAGTCCATATTTTCCTCAATCTTAAAACACAAACTTTTTTACATTTTGACATCTCTGAAATACAGATGCTTATTAAGATCAATGACATATCACAGCTTATTTAACAGCATTTTTTTCCTTTAGTGTTGCATATAACAACGTGCCTTAAGAGTGACCACAACTGAAATTCAATGAAATATAGTCTTTTTAAAATACGAATTACATTACATCATTTCTCTACTGGAAAATCCTTCAATAGCATCTATATGAACTTGGAATAGAATCCTTAACATGGCCTCCAAAGTCCCACATTTGACCCTGTCCCACTTCTACCTCATCCACCTTATACTATCCATCCTCTCACTGGCTGCCCTCTCTACCCACATGAGCTTTCTGTCCTCAAAATAGATCAACTTCACTGCAGCCTTTGGGCCTCTACATTTACTCTTCCAGATCTTCAACTGACTGACTCTTTCTCATCGGTCAGGGTTCAACTCAAACATCTCTTCAGAGATGCCTTCCATCCAGCCTCCACCACTCTATCCCATTCCCATGTTTTATTTTTGTTGTAACACTGCTATTTGAAAATATGTTATCTCCCTTCCCCACCCCCACGCTAGAACTTAAGTTTCATAAGATCAGGTATCTTATCTGTCTAGTTCAAAACTGTATCTGCAGCACTTGGCAAATAAAAGTATTAAATGTTAACTCTAGATGAAAAATAAAAATTTTTTAAAAATTTGTTTTAACCCTAAAAAAATATATATATGTATTTTTTAAATCTACTAACTTTCCACTATGAAAAATAAACCAATCATACTACCTCTCAGAAAAAAAAAAAAAGTATTTGTGGAATAAATGCAACCAACATTAGTTGGAAGGATCAAGACGAGACTGAAATCAGGGGTACCTATTCAATGTCTTTACAGGGCCGTAAGCTTATGTTGGTTCCAAAATACTAGACCCACGTCCTAAATGAATATTCATAATCACAAAAAGTTAGACCAGTGTACATAAATGACTAAGTACAAATCCCTCCTGATAAGTACAAGTTCACCCTTCTATGATGTCTTTTATATGAAAGACAGCACAAAGCCAAAAACTCACCAGTAAACAAGCTAAGAACTCAAATTATCCTGAAGCAAAATTCCCATCCTTTCTGCATCACAGATTACCTGACCTTGAACGAAAAACCATTGTTTTACCATAGTGGTGAAGACTAATTAACAAACCATTGTAGAACATTTTATGACATTTACACTCATCAATGGTGACTTCATTAACTTTTTTTGGTAAAAGTTAAAGGATGAAGTCCATTGAAAATCATTCTGTTTATTCTTTCTTACAATGCTGCATTTTTCAAATGAGCCTGAAATAACTGTTTTTTCTTTCACATGTAAATACATTTTTTTCTTACCAATTTGAGTGTCTTTGGTTGAGAAATTACTGAGGTTTTAGAAACTACTCCTGCTTATTAGAAAATAAGTAGCTTGTTTGCTTTCCAATGCTTTGATAAATGCTGGAATCTGCCAGCTGCCCAGAAAACCACCACCCCAACTCTGGCAGAAAAAAAAAAAAACCTCAAATAAACTATGTGTTTATGGATCATCTGTCACAGCAAAAGGTTGTTTTTTTAATACGATGTTCATTCAAATATCTATTTGTAGAAAAGGTAAAAAATTGTCTGCTTAATAAAAATGTTACGCTTCCCTCCCCATAGAAAAAGAAAAAAGCTATTTCTGAAGTAATATACTGTTTTCCAGGAGAGGCTTTAAAAAATGGTTGTCTTCCGAAATTGTGGGGGTGGGGGAGGGACTTTAAAGTTCATCAGGAAACTTCATCCTAGAAACCCTAGGCCTTTTAAAAAAAATATTTTTATGGCAATCTCAGATCCACCCGCTCAGCAAAGACATTTTTAAAATGATGATGTCAAACAGACACATTTTAAAACCGACCATTATAAAACGAACATACTTTCAGAAGAATGCATTTACTTTCAGAAGCTGAAGCTTACACATTCCTTCCAGTTAACCAGCCTCCATTGTAAAAACAAACCCGAAAGAGAAACTAACGGGCTCTTGGGTAAACAAAGAGTCATATTGGGTTTCACATCCTTTCAAGACTGCCCAGCCTCATTAAAAAATAATAAAATGTAAACACACACAAATGAAAATCCCTTAACAAGAGAAGTTAATTTTGAAAAACTATGGTGGGGTAAGGACGCCAGCATGCAAAACACTACGTTTAACACAAGAAATAATAATAGGTATCGCCACTTAACATAACGTTTAAAAGGAGTTATGTCAATACCTCGTTTTGTTTTTATTTTTCTTAATTTGGAAAAAAATCAGGCTTACTTTTAACGTAATAATGCCTTAACCTGAAATATGAAAAGGTGATAAGTTCATAATATGGCTTCATTTTACTGAATTCCTTAAAAATAAAAGTTTGTAAGTCTTATAAAAGGAGCCACTTAACAGAAAGGCTTTCTTTTGAAGAGTTCACCTAAAAAAATCCCAACGAACATCTTTTTAAAAATATTTTCTTAACACAAATTCGAAATTCGCTAGCTCAGTATTTGAAAAGGACCACCCCTACTTTTGTCCCTCTACTCCGATTACTGTCCTCGAAAATTAATCCTCTGTGGAAACAAAGCAGCCTCATCTGCGGTCCCATAAAATGAATAACAAAATTTGATCTTTTGCTTCTCAACGTCACTGCCCCCCAAACTGCAAGCTCTCCAGAGCTGTCACCATAAAACCAGACGTTTGCCATTGTTTTAGCAAAAAAGTAACATCTCGCCGGGGAAAATAACATGATTCGAAACGTGCCGGTGTATTTTGTAAAACTTTGCAGTGGCACATGGACCGTGAACACTCAAAATTTAAGTCTTAAGACCACTGCAGCCTCGCAGCAGCGGTACAAGTTACGGGCGGCCTCGGACAGAAGGCCGATGGCTAACTCCTAGTATTCTCCGAACTTTCTCACGGAAACACCTGTCGGCTGGAGTTGGTGAATTTCAAATCCCTGAGAGCCTGGAGAGGTTTAACCCAAGCCAAACCCATAATTTCCGACCTTAACATTTTAACGGACGGGACAACTTTGCGTGCTACCCTATTCCTCTGGGTTCTTTGACTGTAGAAAGAGAAGCGGCGGCTCACCCTGAAAGGGAACGGAGCCCGCGCCACGCTGGGCCATGTCCTCCGCGAGCCGGGACCGCAGCGTCCGCTCACCGCCGGGCCTCGGCGCGTCACAGAACCAGGGGCGCGCGAACCGCGCCGCGCCTCTCACCGCCCGCCTCACGTGACGTCTGGGCACGCGCCCCCCGGCACGCCTCCCCGAGCCCGACGCGATCCACGTCCGCTGGGCCGGGCGCCCCGCCGTGACCGCTCACCTGTACCCCCAGGTGGGCAGCAAGGCCTGGCTCAGGTGGACACGCAGCTGCCCCAGCGTCGGCTCCGTGTCCGACATCTCCAGCGGCCAGGTCCTCTTCTGAAGCCGCACCCGCAGCTTCATGGCGGCGGCGGCAAGGCCCAAGGGCCGGGCCCCGGAGGCGAGACGCTGACGACGGCGCGGGCGGACGCCTCCCGCCTCCAGCTGCGGCGGCCCCGGAACGACAGCTACCGGAGCTGGAGGGGAGCTGAGGGGTAGCGGTGAGAGGGCCCCGCCACGGCGGCTGCGCTGCCGGCCCCTCTCTTGAGGGCGCCCTCTGGAGCCCGCCCCGTGGCTGGCCGCCTGCGCCGAGCCAGGCCGCTCAGGGACTTGTGATCGATGGCTCGGCGCGCAACTGCGCCTCCTGGGAGCGCGAGGAGCGCACTGCGCAAGCGCCGAGGCGCCCGCAGGGCGCGGGTGTCGCCGCCCTTCCTCCGCTTCCGCTGGGCGCGCTCCTCGCAGGTGTGCCTGGGAGACATTAACGCTGAAATGGATGCTGCAGAAGACGCACCTTACCGCTCCACCAGGCCAAGGTGTGCCTATTCCTTACTTCATTTCTTCCGTGGCGCTCAGCTCCAGCGGCACGTGCTCTGAGAAGCCTTGAGTTGAGCCCTGGCTTCGTTACTTTCGTCCAGTTACAGCAAAATGTAAAACACCTTGTAGTCAGTGATCTATGTCGGAGAGTATATTAGTATTCTGTTGTTGCCTAACAATCACCCCAAAGTTTAATAGCTTAAAACAACAAATATTTATTGTCCCATATGGGCCTGGCTTGGCTGGGTGCTTCTATCTTGGTCTCAGATTATAGTCAAGATGTTGGCCAAGGCTGTAGTTATCTGAAGGCTTGACTTGGGCTGGAGGATCTACCCCCAAATGGTTCACGTAGCTGACTGCTGGAAAGAGACGTCAATTTTTCACTGGATGGACCTGTGCATAAGGCCACTGGAGTGTCCCCATGACAGAGCAACTGACAAGTGATCCCAGAGAGACGAAGGCAGAAGCCATAATGTTTTATAATCTAGTCTCAGCAGTCACGTACTATCACTTCTGTCATATTCTGTTGATCACAAAGCAGCTCTTAAGAAGTGCGTGAATACCCGTCAGTTGACAGGGATCATTGGGAGCCATCTGGGAGGGTCTGACAATAATAGTGATAATAGCTGAAATGAGGGTGAGAGTATCCCAGGTTAGTCCTCGTATGATAACCATTGTCCAAATCATAAGAGTTGAATAAAGTTTCTCCCAATAGGTGGCAGTACTTATCCGCATCTTGACCTTCATTCATTAAAGAAATAAGTATTGATCACCTTTCTTGTGCTAGGTATTATCTTAGGAACTCAGAGATTGAAAAGATGTATTTCTACCAGTAGAGAGTTTACAGCTGAGTGAATCATCTCTTGTGGTAGTGTAAAAAGTGTCTTGTGTATGAAAGAGATAAGAGGAAATCCTGGGGATTGAGGGACACTGAGGATGGTTGCTGTGCCAGTAAGGTTTTTTAGTAGCAAGCAATATGGGATTGAGGAAAGGTGGCAGGACCAGGGTGGCTCACTGTGGCCAGGGTAAAGGACAGAGTGCATATATCCTCAAAAAATGGCCTTTGACTAAGCAAATGATTTGTGACACATTCTACTATGTATGGGAAACCATTGGAGAGTTTTAAACAGGAGCATCTTTACCAGGGTTCTTGGTTCTGACCAATAGAAACTGACTCTGGGTGACTAAGCAAAAAAGGAGTGTATTAAAATGATACTGCATAGCTCAGGGAATTCTGGGGAGGGCTGGAGAAGTGGCTCCAGGCTAAGCTTCCAAGAATGAAGGTCAGAACCATGCTGAAGAACTGGCCTGATGAGGAAATTACCATGACAGAATGCTTCTACCACCCCACCCTGCACTGGAGGAAACTGCTGTCACTGCTGTCACCACTGGGGAATGGTTGCCACCTTCAAATGCCATACACTTTTGCAGGGTTCTGCACCAACAAAATGCCAGGTTTCAAAAAAAAAAAAAAACTTGTTTTCTCACCTGGCTCACTTCTAAATAAAAGATTCGTAGGGATACATCTGATTGAGGAAGACCAAGTCCCATGTCTGATTCCTGGCTGCAAAGGAGACTGGAATTGGGGCCGAAACTTCTTTTTGGGGAGATGGAGCTTAAAATATTGGAATTGACCAAGATATAGGAAAGCTGTTTCAAAAGATGGTAGAAAGCCATGAGTCTGACAGGTGTACACTACAAAGTGCATGAGTCAGGTCTGACCTAAACTCATCACGGGTTGAGTGGGGGGGACTTACCGGATCAAGGTTTCTCAGCCTCGGTACTACTGTCATTTGAGGTCTCATACATCTTTGTTATGGAGAGCTATCCTGTACCTTATAGGATGTTTAGCAGCATCCTTGGTCTCTATTCACAATAAAATACCTATAGAACACCCCTCTCCCAGTCGTGAGAACCAAAGATGTCTCCAAATACTGCCAGATATCCCCTAGGAGGCAAAATTGCCTTGAGAACCACTGGATAAGAGACCAGTTCAATTAGGAGTCTCTTTTGGTAACGGAGAGAAGAAAGGAATAAGTGGAAAGAGTAGGAATGAAAAGAATGAGATGGACTAGAATGATGTTATAGAAGTAGAAAGAACTTGAAAAATGACTATATTTGAAGGCTGTATTAGTTAGGATATAACTTCAGATACTATAACAATATCTGAATAGTGACCCAAACAAGTAATTTATTTTTCTCTGAAATAACATTCTTGGAGAAAGCAGTGCAAGGCTAACATAAGTGGCTATCTTTGGAGACCATCTACCACAGTCTACTTCTTAATACTATGTAAACCTGGATAAGTTACTATCTATAAAAATGAAAAAGTAACAAAAATATGTCAACAGGTGTGTTGTAAATATTCAGTGAGATAACACCTTTTGTTTTAAGCCACTAAATTTGTGGTAATTTGTTACAACAATAGAAAACTAATCCACTTGAGATCAATGTCTCAATCCTTTCCTCAATAGGGTGTAAACACCAGGATAGCAGAAGTAATCCAACCAGAGGAGTACACAAGGGGCCTGGAAGAGAGCCAGAGCATTCCCAAGACACTGCTAGGATTTAAGGTACACTAGAGGACTATCCTCCAAAACTTCAGAGGGTCATGGAAATCTCATACACCCCTTCTCTCAACTATCTCCCTCCTTGAGAATTTTTTTTTCTTTTTGCAGGATGACACCTTAATATCTGCAAGCAACAGGCACTGTAATTTTCAAAGAGTTCAGAAATTTAAATTTCTTTTTTTAGCAGACCATTTCGTAGACTACTACAAAGGGATGATGTCAGTCTTTTGTGAGACGCCATTCATTGACTCCCTATAGGCTTTTTTTAAAAAAATAAATGTTTTATTTTAGAACAGTTTTAGATTTATAGAATTAATGTGAAGATATATATATATATATATATACCACATACCAAGTTTTCTCTATTATTAACAGATTAATATGGTACATTCGTTACAATTAAGAAACAAATATTGACACATTTTTATTAACTGAAATGCACATTTTATTCAGATTTCCTCAGTGTTTACCTAATGTCCTTTTTCTGCTCCAGGATCCCATCCAGATTACCACATTACATTTCATTGTCATGTCTCTTTAGGCTCCTCTCAGTTGTGACAGTTTCTTAGACTTTTCTTGTATTTTAGGACCTTGACAATTTTAAGGATTAGTGGTCAAGTATTTTGTAGCATGTCCCTCAGTTGGGACGTGTCTGATGTTTTCTCATGATTTGGGTGAAGTAATGTGCTCCTGGGAGGGGAACCCGTTATGATAAAACACCACACTCTTCACATCACGTCAACAGCACATACAGTCAATACAACTTCTCACTCTTGGTGTTAGCCCTGACCACTTGGCTGCTCTACTGTAAAGTTACTCCTTATTTCTATTTTTCATACTTACACCTGTTAGGAAAAAGTCACCATGCACAGCCCACACTTAAAAAATGGGAGTTATGCTCTACTTCCTCAGGGGTGGGGCATCTATATAAATTATTTGACTTTCTTCTGCACAAGAGATTTGTCTAGTCTCTATTTATTCGATCATTTGTTTACATCAGATTGGACTTATATATATTGGCTAGCAATTGAATACTACTTTATTCTATTGCTCACATTGTTCTAGCTTTGGCCAGTGAGAGAGCTTTCAGTTGGCTACCATATCTGTTTGAAATCATTGTGGATTTGTGTTCATTTGTTTTATTTTGTTCTGTTGTTGAGTACTTGCTTACTTTCTGGCACTATAAGATGCTCCAGGGTTATGTTGTATATATCCTGCCCCAACCCTAAAATCAGCCATTTTTCCATGAAATCCTACTTCCTTTAATTGGAAAATGGTATTAGAAACCAAGATCTGAATGCTAGGTGTGCTCATAGCTATCGGGGTGTTGTTGCTTCCAGGCCTTCTCTACTGACAGAGCAAGGAAATATATATGATATATACTATTTCTGTATGTAACCATGTATATATTATGCTGAGCATGAGTTCATTCTGATGTTTTCAACTCGAATCCACTACCACACAGATCATTCTGACCTACCTCCTTGCTTATCTGTAACCTCCCAATCCAACCATGACAAACCTGGCTCCCAGCCATTCACTGTCCGTTTGCTTAATTGTTCAGTTCCAGTGTATATATGTGCTGTGGTTTCACAATTGTTAATCCATATCCCCCATGGGAAACATCATCATCAAATAGAGTGCAGTGTTTAAACAATGATTCCTACTGCCTTCAGTCTTACAGACTTTACTCATTCCCAGTGCTGCACAGGTCAGCACCTGATTTCGCCATCCCCATCAGCAAAATTGTTTCATGTTTTCAATATACTTGGACCCCTCAGTCTCCCAAGTGATTTTTTTCACTCTGGGTTTTGACAAATGCTTACTGTCTTGTTTCACTGTTATAGTATCATACAGAATTATTTCACCAATCTAAAGAATCCCATGTGCTTCAACCTCCTTCACTACCACCCCCTAACCCTTAATGATCTCTTTACCATCTCTCTAGTTTTGCCTTTTCCAGAATGTTATATAATTGGAATCATAGAGTGTGTAGCATTTTCTGGTTCATAACTGACTTCTTTCACTTAGCAGTATGCATTTAAGGTTTATTCAGTTCTCTTTGTGGCTTCATAGCTCATTTCTTGTTAATGCTGAATAACACTCCACTGTATGGATGTGTCAATCCCATTCACCTATTGAAGGACATCTTGGTTGCTTCCAGTTTTCGGCAATTTTGAATAAAGCCGCTATAAACATTTGTGTTTGTATAGATTTTTATGTGGACCTAAATTTTCATTCAGTTGGATAAACACCTAAGAGCACTACTACAGGATTGTATGGTAATGTTAAGTACCTAGTCAGACACACATGAATGACAGGAGAACAAAGGAAAAGGGGCCCAGCCTAGAGACCTCCCAGAGAACACCCTAATTAGAGAATCCCTCCTGCGTCCTGGGAGACAAAGGACTGGAGGGCCATAATCTATAGCTGGTTTAAGCCAGCCACAGACCCTGCATAGAAGGTAGTATTCTAACCTGCCCACAACCTCAGCCTTATTATACCATCATTATAATACCATGTTTATACCTGGAAGTTCATAAATCTAATTATAACAGACTGAATTCTGAATAAGTGCATGCACACTGGGCAAAAAGTTATGTAGCAGCCAAGTGTCAATCAAAATGACCTCACATGCCAATCACCTAGGAATGCCTTTGTAACCACCCATCACCACCCAAATATAATTCAGACCTTCCCACTTCTGGGTAGTTACAGCTCTCTTCACTGAAACCCCGTTCTTCCCTTAGAGCATGCTCTGTCTTTCTAAAATATACTTTCAATAAATTTTTTCTAAACCTCACTAACCTGTGATTCTCACTGCATCAGTGAGGAAGAACCGAGCAAAAGTGCTAATTTCTCTTCTGTATATTTATCCCCACCCCCCGCTGCTGGGGAGACGCCGAAGTTCAATTCACGCCCAAACTTTAACAGTGAGATTAGGTTTAATTTTGTAAGAAATTGCCAAACTGTTTTCCAAAGTGGCTGTACCATTTTACATTCCCATCAGCAATGAAAGAGTTTCCTGTTGCTCTGCATCCTCATCATCAGTTTGTGTTGTCAGATCTTTTTTAAATTTAATTTTAGCCATTCTAATAAGTGTGTAGTTGTATCTCATTGTTTTAATCTGCAGTACCCTAATGACAGATAATGCTGAACTTCTTTTCATATGCTTACTTGCCATCTACATATTCTTCAGTGAGGTATCTGTTCAGATCTCGTGCCCATTTTTTAATCGGGTTGTCTGTTTTTTTTAGGTTGAGTTTCCTTTATTTTTCTGGATAAAAGCCATTTTCTATGCATGACAAAACCCTTTATTTTCCAGCTATAAACCACTTTCTTCAATGACTTCTACAGACCGCTTACACTGCAATGCTCCAAAATACCTTCTCCCAAGTCGATTTGCATGCCTCTGTGCTTTTGCACAAGCCAGTCCTTCTATCTGGAGTACCTTTCCTTCCCTTCTTCCAAGCAGAGTGTGTGTCTCCTTCCTTTTGCTCCAAGAGCACTGGGAACATACTTTTTAACGTTATCCATCTTATCACAGTAGTTATTTGTACACCAGGCTTTCTCCAATCCTAGATTATGAGGTTCTCAGGGGTAAAAGGCAGGTCTTACCTATCCACAATGCTCAACCCCCACATCCAGCGTGAGGATTGGTTAAGCAAGATTTTAAATGATAGATTTATATTTGTCTCCAACTTCTGTTTAGAAAAGTAAGATCCTCATTCTGTGTCTGCCAGGGAGAGTCAGGTTGGCCGTAGTTTGGGTGTTCCTTTACAAATCCAATTCATTTTCTTGAATCTTGAGCTTTTATCTACATAACAACAATTCACACACTTTAGTCTCAGAAAAACCTAGAGAGCTTTTTAAAACACAGATTGCTAACTCCCACCTCCAGAGTTTCAATTTAGCAGGTCTGGAAAGGGGACTTGAGAATTTGCATTTCTAGCGATTTCCCAGTGATGGGAAACAAGTGTCTTTAACAGGTCTTTAACAGGTGGTCTTGCTATAGTTGTTTTGGGCTTTTTTTTAACACTTATAAAAAGACTCAAGTAGCTGTGGTTGGTGAGAAACTGAAATGGGCCTTCAAAAATGTTGTGAGTTAAATTGGAACCATGCAAGTTAGAAAATGAATCTCCAGAAGTTGCTGAAATGATTAAAATCCTATCCATGAAGATGTCTGGAACTTTTTGGAAGAAATAAATAAAAATATCCTTGGAAAGCAAACTAGGAGGAAGCATACAGGAGACAGAAATGAAGTTGGGGGGAAACCATTAGGATTTTCAGTTTGATCTGTAAATAAGTATTGTTTGAATCTTTACCAAGAGAATGTATTCACATGTTTATTGGGTAATTAAGAAAAATATTATTAAGACTATTAGAATCTCATCTTCAAAGGGAGTGTCATCTTCTACTGCAAGGGCTAGATACAATACTTTAAAATATTTTGTTTCTTTACTTCTCAACTGAGGCCTGTCAAGGGACATTTGCCGTAGTCTACAGACATTTTCGTCACACCTCAGGTAGGGAAGAATGGTGCCACTAAATTCAGGGTAGAGGCCAGGGATGCTGCTACACGTCCTACAATGCACAGGACAGCCCTACATCAAAGACCTATGTGGCCCAAAATGTCAATAGTGCCAAAGTAGAGAAATTCCTGTCTGTTTGAATTAGATTCACACCAGTGATTCTTAGACATTTCAGAGCTGTATCACATTATCTCATTTGCTTGGTTCTACAATATCCTTCATGTCTCATAAAAGTTATATGTATATGCATTAAAAATTTAGCATGAATTTAAGTCTGCTTTGAACTGCAAATAATAAAATGGAAGTCCTTTTTAGATAACTGATAATAAATGCAGGTTAATGGGAAGTAGGTGTGTTATTTTTCAAAACCAGGAGGGAGTCACTGCTTTAAATCATTCCAGAGTGTGGCTGGTGGGTGGGAGGAGCCATGGTCTGAGTCAGTGGTCAGTGTCCACCCAGAAGCATCATCACACAGACTTCAGGAGCATGTGGCCTGGGTCAGAACTTGGGGGAGAGGAAGAGATGCTGCCAGGTGGTAGGATGATTCTGCCAGACATCTCCTCAGACCTTCTGGAGTGATCTATAGGATCACTTACCTATCTCAAGATCCACACAAACTCCAAGCAGCTTCCTATCTATGGTCAGGAACGAAGTAGCAATTACTCACACGGATTTAATTAGCAGCTGGAAGAACCAGATGTGCTGCCTGGCAACAGCACCCTTCTCTCTCCTCACCTTCCACGTCCCCGTGGGCTGTGGGTTGCCCTGTAGTGACCTTCCTAAAGAGGAGGTTTAGCTAAGTGGTCAAGAGCATGGACTCCCAGAAGCAGAAAACCTGGGTCCTGAATCCTGGCCCTAAACCTTACTAGCTGTGATGCCTAAGCTTAGGCCAATTACTTAACCTCTTAATTTCCTCATCTATAAAATGGAGATAATATTAGTATCTCATACAATCTTGGTGGGGATTTAATGAGTTCATATATGGATGTTGCTCAGAGCATAGCAAACACTCAATGAATGTTACCTCTCATTTTTCTCTAGCTCTTATATTCCTCTTCAGGGGTTCCTCTTAACCAGATTTTGCCAATACAAACTGTTGTGTGTGGGGTGAAGTGAGGGATGGGAGTTCAAAGTGTTTTTTGGCCTTAAAACTGTCCTTTCTGGCTCATTCTTCATATACACTTAACCCTTGCCCCCTCCCACTTTTGTCTGCCACATAAGTTGTCATTCAAGCTCAAAAATGTCTGATACTCAGATAACTTTCTTCTATATGGGAATAGCCCAAACATTCTGGAAATCAAGAGCTAGGATGCTCAGCCTAGTTAATTATGTTTTCATGGGGGTTTTTTGGCGGGGGGTGAGGAGTTTAAATTAAAGATGTCCTTTGATCTGCAGAGATTAATACTCTGTCAGCCATTAGCAAGTGAAATAATTAATCTTGCATTCTAGATTACCATCGTGGGTAGGCTAGATAAGCAGGAGTTCCCAGTAAATTTTCAGTTAAATCTGAAAACAAAATAAATAACAAAGCTGGATAGAGTACTGCTGTCTTTTTGTTATTTTTAATGATGAATTTGGCAAATTTGCCCTAAAATAATTCCTGGAACAGAAAGGAAGGCTAAGGAGCTGATTCCTAAGGCCCCTTCCAAATGAAATAAAACAGACTAACTACAGTCTCTTCTGCAAACTTAGTGTCCTAAACTCCAGTTATTTGAGCCCATTTTTCCAAAATGATCCCACATCCCACATGAGTTGTACTGTTATTACTTTTTCCCCCCACTAATCAACCACTTCTTAAACTGTATACAAATTTATTTAAAAGGGGAAGCTATATAAATGCAAAACTTTTATTAATTTTCAAATAGAGGGTAAATGTAAGAAAATAAATACCATGAAAACTACACTTTGTGTATTTCTTTTTAAAAAGTTGTTTAAAATATCTTAAATTATGAATTTAAAATAAAAATAGAGGACATGCAAGTAAAAATGCATCTAACTTATTGACACTGCGTGAAAAACTTCCCATGTGCTAGCTCATTTAGTTTAATTCTCATAATGACTCTTCAGAGTAAGTGTGATCTCCTCTTTCACAGATGATGCGATGATGGCCCTGGGCCCCAGAGGAGTGAGTAAATTGCCCAAGGTCCCAGAGTTGAGGTGGGCAGAGCAGGTCCACATGAAGCCAGAGCCCTCAAGGACTGCAAGGTGGGAGTCCCACATCTCACATTGTCTCTACGTCATTCATCCAGGCCACCCTTCCTGACGACTCTCCCCAAATCCTGTGCCAAAAGTCCTAGGATATGCAAGCATCACTCAGATTTTCACCAAGATATAGTTAGACTTTCAAGTCTGTGTGACAATAAGAAAAATTAGTGTTTGTGTCAGGAAAGGTACTGTTCTTTTATAGTTTTTGGCTTCCTGCTAAGTCTAGCAGATCCCATGCAGCTGGTTAATGGATATGAGGTATAGATAGGAGGCCAAAAAGATCTACATCTTTCTGATGGAGAAAAAGAATGGGGTTGGGAGTAAAGTGTGGGAGCAGGCAAGGAAGAGAGGGCCAAGAAGCTGCTCTGGGGAGGAGAGAGAAGTGGAAACCTAGGATTATAGAGAGGAGAGAGAGAGAGAGAGAGAGAGAGAGAAAGGAAACTGCTGCCACCAAGGAAGTCTGGGGAAGATACTTTATGATTTTTGTCCCATATGTGATCTCATTTATCTCCTTCATGTCTGGCTCTGAATTTTTTCTAATATGCTAAAAATAATCACAATACTATTTCAAGTGTTCATCTGTGTAGCACCTGAAATATCCCACATCCCTCCTGAACGGCACATGCATCGTGAGAAACTGCCTCAGGTGATCTCATCCAGTTCTGTGACTTTAATTCCACCTCTAGGATGATGACTTAGAAATTCACATTTCCAGCCAACCTCTTCTTCCCAGAACTCCAACTTTCCACCTGACATAGCCATTTAGATGTCTAGTACCATTATTTCTGCCCTGACTACATCCCAGACCCACTGACCCATCTTTGCTATTCCCTCCACCTTTCCCTTCAGTGCTTTGTCTACCTGGCTTTTAATGTTCAGATCTTGACGCAAATATAGCCTCCTCAGAGAAGGCTTCCTGGATCATCCTAACACAGGTAAGGACACCTCCCCCAGTGACATCGCTCTACTAATTATAAGACCACCCTACCAACCACTTCCCCTTATTTCCTTCATAGCACATGTTACAATCTATACCTTTAGTTTTTTTGTTGTTTTCTCATTTATTTTATATCTCCATCTGCTAGAACATAAACTCCATGTGGACAGAAGTTCTGTCTCTTTTGTTGAAGAGGAACTTGCACACGATAGGTACCCAATAAATATTTGCTGATTTAATGGATGGATTGATCTACACTGACTGACAATAAATGATTCTATGAGAAGACTGTCTGCAGGCTCATATCACCATTGATAAGGCCACATATTAATGAATAAAATTTTTCAGCACTTTACAGTTTATGAGCACATTCTCACATGTTATTACTATGGTCTAATGTTTGTGTCCCCCAAAATTTATATGTTGAAATTTTACCTTCCAAAGGCAATGGTATTAGTAGGTGGGCCCTTATGCCATGAGGAAGGAACTGGCATAATGGAATAGTGCCTTATAAAAGAGGCTCCAGAGCATCCTGGCTCCTTTGACCACATGAGGACCCAGCTAGAAATCACCAGCTATGAACGTGGAAGAGGGTCCTAAACAAAATGTGACCATGCTGGCACCTGGATCTTGGACTTCCCAGCCTCCAGAAAGGTAAGCAATAAATTTCTCATGTTTATAAGCTATGTGGTCTTAGCATGTAAGCTTAGCTTAGTTTAGCTTAGACTGGTCTATAGTATTTTGTTATAGCAGCCACAATGAACTAAAAGTCACCAACATTTTTTTTCACCAGAACCTATCAAGGTAGATACTATTTTTATCCTCATTCTACCCCTAAGAAAATTCAGGTTAAATAGGTAAATAAAACTGGAGGTACCCTAGATAAGGAAATTGATAAGCTGTCAGAAGAACAGACAATGCCAGGTGAACATCCTGGTTTTTTTGTTTTGTTTTGTTTTTTTACTGATCTTCCTAGTCCTCCTAGGACTGTCCTGGTTTTTGTACTGAAAATCCTGCATCCTGGGAAAACCAGGGCAATTGGTCACCCTATCTTACCCAGAAAATTGTAAATAAGACATTAGATACTTCATGCAATCAGATCCCTGACCATCTAAAATGCAGTGACTAAAACATGAGGGATGGGAGTGGGGATAGGGTTTAGAATCCAAAGATATCAAGTTGCGTAACACATAGTCCATGAACCCACCCAACTTACTTCAAAAGAATGCTGGGACAGGAAGTCACTAACAACGTTCTGAAAAGGAGCGGAGACTTACAGATGCCATCTGTGGCCTTACCCTGGAAGGAGAAGATGGTAACTGGGTCAGCCTGGTTATCAAGCCTCATGCTTTCAGACTGAATCTGCTGCACTAAAGTCCAAAAGGTATTCTGAGTAGCCAGTAGTGGAGCTGTCCACTGCAGGCACCCTGCCCTGGAGAAACCGGCTTATCCCAGAAAGGAAAATTCTTCCTCTTCCAATTCAATACCATTTGACATCTTTTTCAATACACTGGCGGTCTTAATCATTCTGGTAAAGTAGCCATAGCAATTTCACGCGTGTGTGTGTGTGTGTGTGTGTGTGTGTGTGTGTGTGTGTGTGTGTTGCAGGGAGGTAATTATTGCATAGGTGGCATTGTCTGCTCATCTAGGTAGAGACTATAGTGTTCATTCATACCATTGGGTAATTGAAATGAAGCAATGATGTATCATATTTTGAAAGAGGCATTTAAAAAAAAAGTCTACCACTAGGTGAATCAGACTTAATTACCTTGTCTTTGTGGCACAGCTGAGTTCAGGGCTCAAGTGGAGAACACATCGACTTCAAAGGCGGAGAGAATCGAAGGTGCTCCCCAGCTTTGGACGCTTCCTCTGCTTGAGGTAAGAAGCATGAACAAACTTTCAGGTCCTTGCCAGCACATGCTCACCTGCTGAGGACTGCCCTCTCTCTGGAGAGGTCCCAGATCCGGTAGGACACCCTGCACAGGCAGCTGTCACATGTCCTGAGTTATTATTGTCTGCCTCTGTTTTTCTATTTTGTTTATTTGATGTTTATGTCACTCATGCCCACCCAGAAGATTTGAACAGCTCTAAGGAAGAAAAGAGAATTGGTAGAAACTGCATGTTTAGTTTTGCCAAGTTCAATACTGTTAAGAGGGTTGCTCAAGAGTCTGGACTTATTTTTGCTCCCATTTCAATGGAGGACCCAGCACAGTGGCAGAAAATTCTAACTTGACTCTTAACCAGTATGGTTAGGATCAAAGAGCTGCTGTTATCTCTATGCGTTGGGGCCAGGACCCTGCCACAGAGCAAATGACCCTCCCACTTGCCTGAATTGTCTAACTTGTTTGTGTAAAGTGTGGGGTTTGGGGAGGAAAGACTTAGTGTAAATTTTCAAGGCCCTTGTTATTAGGGATGGTGATACAAAACCCGATGTGTAGGCTGACTCCCTTGAAATATTCTTCAGTTCTTCCTATATTCCATACCTGTGGGTTTAGACTTCTTACATATATTTTGCCTTAACCATTAGATTGAAATATTCTTATAGTCTAAGCTTTTGAACCAATTGAACTTAATTTGTCAACTTTTTCCTTGGTTTTAAAGTCTATATTCATTCATTCATCACTCCCTTAATCCAGTTTTTCCAGAGTCTATCAAAGCATGAGCAGTAATGGCAAATTGATCTATCTCAGGAATTTTCTCAATTGTATCAGTATACTTATTTCTATTCATCAGAATGGCTCGGGCAAGGGCCATCTAATCTAGAAGTGTTGTTCTATCCATATATTGTTATGGACATGTAGTGCCTTCAGAGGCTTTGAATCTTGGAAAGAAGCAATTCTTCGTTAGCAACCAAACAGGTAACTAACTCGCTGGCAGAGTTTTTAAGTCATTTTGGATCCCTTCTCTTACCAGGCAGCTCACCTTGCCCTTACTTGTCAGCTAAATTACTTAACCTTTTAGGAATCATCTCCTTGCTTGACAAGGTTCCTTTCCTCCCCTGCCTATAAATTATCATCCTAACCAAACAATGCAACCGAAAGTTACATACAATCCATCCATTTATAGCCTAGTAATTTCATTAACCTATAAAATTTTTAGAGGAAAAATATGTTTTTCTATGTGTAATTTTGAGTTTCTGGCTCTCCATCAAAGTAGACTACTTTGGAAATTTTCTTTAACCAAGAAGAGAAAACAGGTTTTTGCTGCTGGGAAGGAATTCCCAACTTCATTTATACCGAAGAAAATACAGAAGGATTTGCATTTTGGTGCTTGAAAATTTCCAGATGCTTAGTAATTTTTTTTCACATGGAAGATGACATCAAGCAACTCCTATTTAAAATTCCAAAATGAAAATGAAAATTCTAGCACTTACCAAGTCATTAAATGGAAAAAAAAAATGTAAACACTAGAATTAGGAGCCAGAAGAACAAGGTTTGATTTTCAGACGCCTACTTACTACTATGGGATCTCAGACAGGTCATTCAGAACCTCTGAGCCTCTGTGTCCACATGTCCAAAATGGAGGTAACGTCTCCCTCAGAGAATCGTCGTGCACTTGGTAGATGGTAAATAAATGCAAACTTATTATTTTAGTTGTGATTCCAAGAGCAAGTCATAGCTCTGCTTTGGTTTATTGTGCTTTGTCACTATAGAAATGAAGACCTATTTGTATGCTGGTTTGATTTTCTAATTTTTTAACCCTGTTCTAGAACCTTTCTTAGTTAACCAGGATCTTGTAAGCTAGTCTGTTGGTCAGTTAGCAAATATTTATGGAAGTCCTACTATGTGTCAGGCAGAGATAATTTCTACCTTAATCTGCATACATACACTCTAATAGGTATACATTTTTTGCTCTATCATTCTTTCCCACTGCTTTCCACTGCTGTGAAAATGTTTTCCTCTCTTGAAAAATCCTGCCTTGGCATGACACATCCATTTACAATTATTTGCCTACAGATAGGAGCATGACTACACATTCATATGGCCTCATCATTTGTTAAAATGTGGAAATGTCTTTTTACCAGTTGGTGAATAGCCACTAACCTATTGCCCTCACTCCCACAGTCTCTGCTATTCCCCTGTATAGGACCCCTTGATCATCCCCCAGGTCACTTAAGGAAGGGCTAGCACAGATAGCAACCGGACCTAGTTCTACATCCATTCTGAGTATAAAGTGTTGTTAATATCACCCTACTTCACAAATGCAGAAGAGTTCACACTTGCTTGTCCCACTCCTCAAATTTTCTCCAACCCTCAGATCACTCATTGCTTGGCCAGAGACCCTCCTGTCCTACCTGACCAAGTCCCCTTGCCTTGGCTCTCACTCCCATTCCTCTGCGCTTCTCCTAGTGTCATCTGCACCCTGACCATCCTCAGGTCACCCCTCCTTAGCCCTGCCCCCATCACCACTGCCCGGGGTCTTTCTGTAGATTGCCCTGTATAACTCAAACCAACTCCATAGGACTGAAACATCACACTGAATGCAAAGGGCCATAGCAGTGTTAAAATATGAAAATACATAAGTATTAACAGTGAATGGTCACTACCCTGAGTCCTCACCCCACTCCCACTACTCCAGCCACACTGGCCACTCCTCCGAGACTTCTGTCCTCCCCATGATCCAGGACGTAACCTCCCTGACCTTGCTCCAGTACTATGGCCAACATCTGTTCTGATGGGCGTGTGTGCCCTTCTAGTGTTTAGATGCTTTTTTAATCACCTCTGCAAATAACCATAAAGCAGAGTTATTCCTGCATTTGTGATTCATGGATTCATTCTACCAACACTTATCAATCACTCACTGTGTCCAAGACACTGAACCAAACTCTAGGACCGCCAAACCGAATGAGGTCTGTGCCCTCCTAGTGCTTACATTCTGGGAGGAGGGACAGACAGTAAGCAAGAAAATGAATGTATGCACATGAATAGATATATATCTTGACTGAGGGTTCAGAAAGAAATGAGATTAGCTTACAGATGTCAGAAATGGCTTCAGAACGAAGACGGTGTTTAAATGGACCTTAAGGATGCAGTGTTTCTGCAGGTCTGGGTGAAGGGGGGCAGCATAAGCACAGGCACCGGGCAGGAAACACGGCATGTGTCTAGGAGCCAGGAGTTCAGTTTGTCTGGGCAGTGGGGTACGCAGAGAGGGCTCCTGGGAGATCAGAGGAGAAATGTAAGCAGGTTGACTGAGCCAGCCTCTGCTCACACCTGAAGGTGGACTTATGCAGAACAGAGCAGACAGGTCGAGACCCTCATTCTCAATCTCACGGCTCTCCAGCAAAACATCCGCATGAGCATTCACTAATCTGAGCTTAGGTCCGCTTATGAGCCGGGCAGTTTGTGCACTAGACAAAATGCCAGCCCAGGGGTGAATGGGGGCAGCCCTTGCTTTTCCCACCGAGCTGGATCCACTGGTATGGGGTTCTCCTAAAGCACTTTCCGCTGGCTTTACTTCATACTGGGGCCACCTTTTCCCATTTCACACAAAAGCCCAAGGGAGGACATGACAGCCCTGCTCGCACACTCCCTTTCCTGGTCAGGCTGCTCTGTACCTTTCAAATAAATCCTCTGGGGCACCCCTTTGTCTGTGTCACCCCATTCCCATCTCTATGGCCTTACCTGTAAGCCCACACAACCCCCTTTATCAAATTTGTTGCTTCTTTTAACCAAGCACCCCACACCCTCCCTCACAATGATCTTTTCTCCTCCATCCAGATTGCTCGTGAACACCAGCCCCTATTTGAAGCCTTCCCTTCCCCTCCTTCTGCTCCCACCATTTCCTCTTCCTTGACCACCCCCACAAATGCTTCTCTGATTTGTTTCACGTTTGTGTGTTACCTCAGTGGTTATCTATCACCTGTGGGTCTTTGGCATGTTTGAAGGCAGCAATGACAGCTTACCCAGACTGTGAACTCCCAGAGCTATAAATAAGATCGGTGAATGTATTACTCACTTAGCTGTCATTAAAAGAAACTCGTGTCACTGTTGCTGTTGGTACCTGTGCTTCGTTCATCAAGAAAATGGGGTGGCATTAATTAATTGAATCCATTAATTCAACAAGTATACATTTAACACTTAATATATGCCGAACGCTAGCAACGTAACAGTGAAGATGTGGTCCCTCTCCTTGGAAAATGTTTTATTTTCTTTAATTAAGATTTGTGTGTGTGTGTATCTACTATGTGCCAGGCATTGTACTAGACTTTGGAGATATAAAAGGCAGACACAGTGCCTATGATGAAGAAACAGATAAGTAAGGACAATCACAATCCAAGATGATACATATTTAGATTAAGGATTGCCCTGAGTCCTGTGGGAACTCAAAAGGCAAACCTGGCCTACTTTATAGTCTCAAGGAAGAGATGTTCATTCATTCATTCATTCAGTCAGTCAGTCAGTATTTACCCATTGCCTACTGTGTGCCAGTTGCTATTCAAAGTGCTGAAGTAATGAAATCCTTCCCCATGAAGCCTAAAAATCCCAGTAGGAGAGACAGTCAATAAATAAGTAACAATAGACTATTAGCATGATAACAAGTATATCTTAGAGAAAAATAAAGCAAGGGAATGCATAGGGAATATCAGGATAATGGGGTAAGGGGTCCTTGTTTTGTATAGAATGGTTAGGAAAGGCTTCACTAAGATGACATTTGAGATAACTGAAGAAAGTGAAAGACCTAGCCATGTGATTATCTGGACAATGATTGTGTCAGGCAGAGGGAACAACAGGTGCAAAGACCCAGAGACACAGGCTGCTTAAAGTGTTCAAAAAAAAATCAAGTCAGCCAGTGAGGCTGGGACCAGGTGAGCTAGGCAGGTGCGTTAAGAAAGGAGCTCAGTGAGGAGGCAGAGGTCTGGAGCAGGGCAGGGCCTTGTAGCTGGTGGATGGGCTTTGGTTTTTATGCCAAGTAAGATAGGGAACCACCGGAAGGCTTTACAGGGTGAGGGATGGCAAGATCTGACTTTCGTTTTAAAAGTCTTACTCTGGCTTGGTGTGGGGAATAGTCAGAAGAAGGCAAGGGAAGCAGAGAGACGAGGAGGGAGGTGATTGCAAACATCCGCATGAATGATACTGGTTCGGTGTGATGGTTGGAGGTATATGGTGGAAGTGGTGAGCCTGCCTGAAAGCTCGACGTGTTTCAAATGCTCAGATGAATGCTTATGTGTTGTACAAAGTGCACTGGACACACAGAGGAGAGCGAGATGAGCCCAGTGCCAAATGACATGGGGAGGGATGCTTTCAGTGAACATCGGAGCTGGTGCTGGAGGATGCAGTCACCAGTCAGAATGTGGGTATGTGATCTAGAGGCAGAGGGAAGGAATGGGGGAAGAAGGAAGAAAGAGAGAGAGACAGAGAATGTGTACATCTATGCGTGTTTACATTGGAGGGTTAAACAAAAAAGCTCTCAATCGTGAGAGAGCTAGCAAATTGAACTCAGTGCAGCTGCTCAGAACACTTCCACCTGTACGGGACTGGAGAGCTAGGAGCTTGGAAGAAGTTTATTGCCATGCTAACAGCTTAAACCCTGTCCTGTGGGCAAAAGGGAGCCATGGAGCATCTTTTTGCATGTGGGTGATTACCTTGCATCCACTGAGGCCACCTTTCTAAACTACTACTGACTTATTTGTGCTAAAACTATCAAGAATTTTTCACCCCCACCCCAGTATCCTTCCCAAGGTATATCCCAATCATTACATTTACTGTAAGGGTCTTGTATTATATTGTGTTGTATTATATTGTGTTGCATCATACTGTATTGTGTTATAATCATCTATGTGTATGTGAATCACCCACCAGTTTGTGGGAAGCAGAGGTCAGGGGGCACACATAGGTTATCTCTACATCCTCAGCACCTAGAACATGCTCTGGTGTGTTCAATAAATGGAAGGAAGTGAGTAAGTTCTAGAAGTCAGCAGTGAAAAAGAGAAAGCCTAGAAATGCTGGATAGAATCGACCAATGAGAGAGTAAGAATAATCAGGGACAATAAATGTTGGTTAATTGCAGATGCATACGAAGATGCTCCAAGTTCTCTGGGGTTATTTCCTCCTGTGGAATTTCTACATCTCATCTGCTCAGACCATTTACCCTGGAATCAAGGCGAGGGCTACTCAGCGGGCTCTGGACTATGGTAAGTGGATACTTTTAGAAGCCAGGCTGTAGCCCTTATAGATGGACTCTGTAGGCCAAACTCAGAAGCTCATACTGAGCTGTGTTATATATGATTCATAGACAAGCTCTACTGAGTGGTGATCCAGTCCCTTAAGCAGAGGCTGATAAGATGGCTTAGCGAAAAAGTATTGCCTAAAAAAATAATCACCTTGATGGTAGGCATATCCAAACACAGCCACAGATTCATATCTCTCTGTCTCTCTCTCCCCACCCCCGACCCCCACATGCATACACAATAAACATTTCAGAGCTCTAAAGGAGCACGCATTATAAGATAGAAGAATTTGAAGTAAAAGTAATACCTTAGAGTTTCAGAAGTGGCTTGATTTCAAAAGGAACCTAAGAGTCCCCTAAAATTGTATGCAGAATTGAATGGGGATGATGACTGTATTTTTCTTCAGAGAGATTTCCCACATTTATTAGATGCACAAAAGAGTCTGAGATGCTCAAAGGTTAAGAAACAACCCCTTCAGAGGTATTTATAAACCCAAAGGAGAGAAAAATATTGGACTGAGATTTTCTTTGGGCTATATTGGGGTGAGGGCAGATTATGTGAGAGAAGGGGGCTGAAAACCCAAAGTACATGGGCCCATTTTTCTCCTGTAAATTTTGGCCTAAGATTAGCTGAATATAGGTTGACATTCACTAATGTCTCATGTTACAGATAAAAAGAGGGACCGAGAGATTTTATAACTTGCAAGGTCACACTAGCTAGTATGTGACAATGTTAGAATTCCAACCTACGCTCTCGGGTAGTGCCCGAGAGCTCTACATCCTTTATGTTCTGTCTTTATATTCCCATGTTGCAATTTTCCTCATGGTATCATAAAGGATAAAATCTGTTCTTCTTTATCTCGAACAAGGGTAGGATAAATGGAAATGGGCTTAAGCAGCAAAGCAAGGGGTAAAGGTACAGGCTCCTTCTTGAGGAGGTTAAAATGAAAAGATCACTCTTCGTTACTATGTAAGTAACTTTTCTCAAGCTCTCCTTCTCCATGAACTCAGAGACTAATGTGTTCTGTGGTGCCACCAGATCAAGACAGGTCCATTCCTTAATAAACAGCAGTGGTTTCTAACCTTTTTTGGAGTCCTAGGATCCTTTGAGAATCTGATGAAAATATAGAGCCTCTCCCCTGAAAAATGAGGTCCATATGCA
This sequence comes from Macroglossus sobrinus, assembly GCA_004027375.1. Lineage (NCBI taxonomy): Eukaryota > Metazoa > Chordata > Mammalia > Chiroptera > Pteropodidae > Macroglossus > Macroglossus sobrinus. The sequence continues at coordinate 271,193 of PVKZ01001781.1, read as the reverse complement.
CAGGTACAACCCACTCACAGCCTTTACTTAGAATTTTAGAGAGTTCAAGAATTCCCCCAAAGGCTCATGGATCCCAGGCCAAAAATTCCTAGGCTTAAAGAATCTGAGGATGGGGACAGGGAGGAAAATGTGGAATTACTCTCTGGAACTGGCTATAATACGACATGGATTCTAGAGCCAAATTGCCCAGATTCTACTGTTGAATCCCCCAGTTCTTTGCTAAGTGACTTAGGTGAGGATCAACCTGTTTGAGTGTCAGTTTCCTCATCTGTAAAATGTGGATAATGATAATATTTTGCACTTTTCCTCTCACACTGTCCTGTGTGATACTATGCTTTGTCCCTGGCCACATAATGAAAATCTCTAATGCTGTTAGCTCTGGGGTATTGAACAATTTCATTAGCCCCTCTAAGGACCAGTGTTTTCATCTGTAAAGCAGGGGCAATAATACCCAATTTGTAGAACTGCTGTTTTCTAAGTATATAAGACCATGCCTTACTCAATTAATTTCACTGGTATATTTAATATTACTCCATTACCATCTTTGTTATTATCAATAAACACTTTCTTTGGTTCCTTCACAGGCGTTCAAGCTGGGGTAGAGATGATTGAGCAAATGGCCAAGGAAAGAAACATCCCAGATTTAAAAGGTTCTGAATCTCTTGAATTTCTGAAGATTGATTATGTGAACTACAATTTTTCAAAGTAAGTAAAAGAGAAGGACATCATTAGCAAGTGAAATTAGTCTTTAAACTTTCAGGGTTGTGAATATGCCACTGCCTGGTATAACATCAGGACCCGCAGAGTAGAAGTTAACCAACCTTTGGTGAGAGGCTTATCAGATAAATGGCCAAAGAGGTCATGAAGTTGACCATGAGTGTGGCCAAATATTTGAGCCATAACACTTGGGTCAGGTCATATCTCTGCTGCACACCAGTTGTGTGCACCTGGCGAATCTGCTCAGAGTCTCAGTGCCCTTGTGCCCTTGCCTCTTTCCTAAAATGAGAATTCTAATTCCACACAGTTGCCCGCTGGGGCCACCCTGTCCCTTGAATTCTAAAGGAAATTATTCTTCATTCCAGTGCTACCCTCACCCCTATAAACCTAGATGCAGAATTTGACAACAGTCTCAAAAATAAATCTCCTTTCATCAAGTCTTTTCTTATTTCGCTAAAGTTTTGTCAAGATTTCAGAGGTCACCGGGCACATGGCCTTCCGCTGTCTAGCTCTCTAAACCTTCCCTCTTCTGGAGTAGAAGTTTTTTTCTCTGGTCTCTTGCAAAGCAGTTCCACCCACTCCGGGGTACCAAAGAGTCTTCCTTTACACTCTAAATGCTTTTCAAAGTAATTTTCCAACCAATAAAAGAATTCTGGTGGCAGCTATAATCTTTTCTACCCTGTTACAATAATAAAATCAAAATCAGTAAATAGTAAAAGTCAGTTGATGTAACAAATACAAAGATACTTTATGAAACTAAAACTGCTGTACTGATGTTAGCTGATATCCATAATGATAGCCTAAAGACATTATTGTCAGAACACTGGAATTGCCACATTGATTCAGATCCTTGTTTCACCCAGCCCAGAGTTTTGAGACTGTATTAATTAGGAATAAAGTTCAGTTGAACACAGCAGAAAATCACAATGGCTTGTATGTAATAGGGATTCATTTTTATCTTACAAATAAGAAGCTCAAAGGAAACAATGGGGGATTCTATAGAAGCCCCATGATTTCAGTACTCGGTCTTCTATTTTTCTGCTCTACCATCCTTAATTCTGGCATCTATTCTCAAGGTTGTCTCAAAGTCCAGTATGGCCACTATCGTTCAGCCATCAAATCCATGTTTCAGGCCCCTGGAAGGAAGAAGAGGCAAGGGTAAAAAGGCTCTTATAAGCTGTGTTAGTCTCCTCTTCAATGAGGTTTTTTTTTTTTCTGAAGTGCTACTCAAATAATAGTCGGCCTGTAAAGTAATGGGCAGAACTTAGTCATAAGGCCACATTTATTAGCAAAGGATACTGGGAAATTCTTTTCCAACCAGACAACTTTGTCATCTCATACAGTTGCTGAGAAAGAAGGAGAAATGGATAGTCAGACAGCAAATGGCAGCCTTGCTGCCCCAGAGGAAGTATTAAGGAGAGGGTATCTGTGTCCATCTTGAGATCAGTCCTAAAGGCTAGTGGAGGGTCAAGCTTTCATAATGAATTCTCTGTGATTTACAATTTGTCCCAGTGCTCTATCAATCCAGTGAGAATTCCTTGCTACTCTGTCCCTTTGGAGTAACAATTTCCCCATTGTCAAGGATAACATTCCATAAAACCGAGAGTTTTTTTGTGGGGGTTGGGGGGATAGTGATCTAGGGAAAGTTCCTGGCAGATGCTCTGTTCTGTACAAACAGTAGCTGCTAGCTACATGTGGCTGTTGAGCATTTGAAATATGACTTAATTTTAAATTAAATTTTAATTTAGAAACTGATATCTCAGCTATTGAAAAACTTTTAAGTATGCTTGGAACAATTTGAGTATGTAAGTTTACTTTTTCAACTGAAAATTGTATCAAATCTAAATACTGGTCAAGTATTTCTGATGACAATTGAGTGTCTGAATCATGTGGTAAGCACTTTACATGTATTAGTAATACATGCTAATTAGTAATACTTGCTAATAAATCATGAATGTAAATTACATACCATATTCTGAAGACTCATTTTGGAAAAAGGAAAATAGACTATCTCATTAGTAATTTTTATATTGATTATATGTTGAAATGGTAGTATTTTAGCTATATTGGCTGAAGTTAAAAATAGTAAAATTACTCTCACCTGTTTCTTTTCTCTTTTTTTAATGTGATTATTAGAAAATTTTAGATTATATAAGCGGCTCACATCATATTTCTATAAGACAGCGCTACTTTAGGAGATGATTTACAAGGATCTTTTAATTATGCATGAGTGCCCTTTGACCCAACAATTTCACTTCTCAGCATCCTCCCTCGAGAAACACGTCCATAAACTGCATGTATGAAGATGTTCACTGTGGCATAGTTTATAACACAGAAACACTAGAAACAATCTTTTTTGGTGGATACCAACAAAGGAATTATTATTTTTTTAATGGTACATCCACAACTTGAAATACTCTATGGCAGTTACAAAGGACCTACATGTTAGACCTACATGTATCATGAAAACATATTCAAGATATCCTCTTCCCTCAGTGGGACTTAGGATGTGTGATAGAGAACAAGTAGGAAAGGATGCAAGAGGAGACAGTAAACAATTATTTTTTAGCAGCTGTCACATTTATGTTTTCCTAATCTTAGTTCGATGCCTTTCTCCTATACCACAATTATATGCAGACAATCCCATTCTGTTTTCCCAACTTGCCCATGAGTGACACTTCCTCTGAGTGATTCACTGAAAAAGGTTAAGTGTCTTACCCAAGGTTGCACAGCCAGCACAAAACCTGGCTCCAGGTTGAGTGTCCTTTGCACAATAATGAAGTGGCACAGCCTCATAGTTCCGACCAGTCTGAAGACAGATCTGGTTCTACTGCTTAAAAATGACGTCAGCCAATTTTCTTGCCGTCTCATCTCTGAATTGCAGTGGGCAAAAACAGCAACTGCCTCCTAGGATTATTGTGAGAGTTAAAAATGAGCTAATACATGTCAAGTGCTTACACAGTGCCTGGCAGGGAGTAATCACTCAGTCAGTGTTCATGATAATAACTTGTCATAATGTGTGTGGCCATATACTTATGTAGATTACATGCAACTCGCTGACTCCTAGTTACCTATTTGACATCTCAGAGAATTCTAGGGGAAGTTAACACTGCATAAAATAAGCTTCTCAACTAAGGAAGATACTGTCCACATAAAGGGCATTTGGGGAGAGGAAGAAGACACCCTTTTTATTTGGGGAGAGGGGCACTACTGGCTTTTAGCTGACACATATGCCAAATATCCTGCAATGTGTGTAACAGTCCTCTACAAAAAAACAGTGTCCCATCCAAAATACTAATGTTCCCCCATTTAGAAACACTGGAACAGCTGAAGGAAACGATAATGATGGCAAATGTTGTACCTCTTTTGTCTTTAAAGAAACTAAAGAGGTAGATGGATTATGTGCAAATTTGTTTCTAAACTTGCTCATTTCCGCCCCTCAGTGACATACTAGGGACCTCCTGCCAAGGAAAGCAGGGGAATGAGAAGGCAGCGCCCAGAGGCAGCCCTGCAGACTGAGGTGCCTTGCTCTGTAGGAATTCACAGCTGCCAGGCTGGCCTTCTAAAACTGCAGTTCTGGTTTTGTCTTACTTAGAGGTGTGTTAGAGGAGTTGCACTAACCCCCCTGTTTCTTGTTTTACAGCATAAAAATCAATGCCTTTTCATTACCAAATACGTCATTAGCTTTCCTGCCCGGGGTGGGGATCAAGGCACTGAGCAACCATGGCACAGCCAACGTCAGCACGAACTGGGAAGTCAAGTCCCCGCTTTTGTGAGTACTCCGCTGAAGTCTGCTGCTGTTCTGGGGGGAAATGGCGTGCAAATCCAAAGTGGATAAATTTGCTGATGTTTTCGATGTTAGGCCCCTTTCCTTAACCATTAACATTCTCAAGAGCATTTTTTCCCAGGAAAGATTTAAATCAGAATATCTCTGCCAGTGGCCGGGGGGCACTGAAAACTGATCAAAATGACCTTTACGATTTCCTAAGAGCTCGAAGTCCCTGACTGTTGGCGAAATGGACGTGTGCTTGACATTTGAGACCCCCCGAAGAGTCACCGTATGACCTTGGCCAGTCATTGAACACACTTCCCCATCTATGGGGCCACCCCGGGGGGAAACGAAGCCTTCCTACCTCACAAGGAAGTTGAAGGGATAATAGCTTGAACCCAGTTCTTCCCCACCAAAAGGCCTTTGCACCCTCCTTTAGAAAGGAGGGGTCAAATTCAAGGCATGCTTGCAAACCACCCACTGTGCGCAAGTCACTGTCCTGGGTGTAATGTTTAGGTCTGCCTTGGTTAATGCTCCAGAATAACACATTGATTAATCCAGTTGGCCAGTCAACAATCATTTATTGAGTGCCTGCTGTTTACCATTTAGCCCCAGCTCAAGAACTCTTGTAGACTGGAGAGAAATTACATATTCTCCTATAAGTAGCAGAGATCCATGTATCCATTCATGCCGCCACTGACTCGTCAGCCATGTATTGAGTGCTTATTTTGTATCAGGCCACATGGACGTGAACACACACTCCATTCCCTCAAGGAGTTCACGGGCTACATCTACATGTGTGGCCCACTTTACCCCTCGTGTTCTCACTCCAAACATGCACTGTATATGAATGATGCTCAGTACATGCTCAGCCACTACAGGGGCCAGAGCACTCAGGATGAAGTAACTGCAAGGTCCCCAAAGCCATCACCATTCACATATTCATTACTTCATTTGTTCAATAAATATTCATTCAGCAGCTACCTGCTCCTACCTGTGGTAGGCTCCAGGAGTCCAGAGGTGACAAAGTTTCTGCCCTCCGGGAGCTCAGAATCTATGGGTAATCAGAGAACCAAACCCTTTTCACCCTGCCAAGACCTAGGTAACTATATGTTTTTTCTCAACAGCCAAGACACAGGAGGAGCTGATCTGTTTCTCTCCGGGATCTACTTCACGGGTATCCTTATCCCGACCCGAAATGACTTTGGTCACCCAACCCTGAAGCTCCAAGACTGCTACGCCCAAGTGAGCCATGCCCACGTCTCTTTTTCTGGAGAACTGAGGTGAGTGGGAGCGCTGTGGTGGGCCATGGCTAGTCGGGGGCTATGTTCTCTGGCAGCACCATCATGAGGTTTATAACCAGCAGGTGTGGTGCCTGAGCGTGCCCTTTTCTTCCCCCCCCTAGTGTCCTGTATAACTCCTTTGCTGAGCCCATGGAGAAACCCATTTTAAAGAACTTAAATGAAATGGTAAGTCTTCAGAGGTTACACAGCTACAGTAAAATGCCATCAGCAGCAGTTCTCCCATGCTTTAATTAATTCTTAGCCAATAAGCCTTTATTGAACACCTACTGTGAGCTAGGCATCACCCAAGGAGCTTTCACACACATTATCCTACAGCCTTCCTTCCCTCAGTTCTTGCCACGGGGTAGATAGTCAACAAGAATTTATTTATTATGTACCTACAGTGTGTCTAGCATTAGGCTAGGGTCTGCTGGATATGTGAATGAGTAATAAATTTATCATCTTTTTAAGAAAATCAAACTCAGGCTTGTGAAACAATAACTGAATGAGTCCTTGAATTTAGTATATTTTACATGATCATTAGATTGAATTGAAGGGGTTCAGAGAAATGGAAAAAATGAAATAAACAGAACCTGGAAGTATCCTGGGAGACATTTTTAGAGGATGCGAGACTTGAACTGAGCCGGACAGAAGAAAGGATATTTCTAGCCAATAGAAACAGCATAAATTAAGATGGTTTCCAAAGCTACAAGTAGCAAGATTCCAGAAGTCAGTGTTTGGGAAGGGAGAAAGATGGAATTGGCTATGTGCCCTTTTGCCAAACCTGACCATACCTTCCCTGAACCCTTTACCCATATTTTATGTAGAGACAAGGGGAGAGATAAAAGGAACTGGAAAAGAAGGGAGACTTCTTTCTGGAAAAGAGGCAAGGACAGTGTCTGGCCATCTCCATCTCCCTTGTGCTCAGCTCAGTGCTTGACAGGCCATAGAAAATCAACATGCTGAAACATTAAGCAGCTGGACCAGTGAGGCAGCCTGGCTGGTCAAGGGTCTCTGAGGCTTCCTGGTCTTTCTCCATCCTTACCTGACAGGTGCTGAGTGCCGGTCATGTGCATATTAAAGAGTGACTGGGAAATAGTGCTGCCACCTTTAAGGACCTCACACTTGATCATCCCTTTATTCAAAAGAGGCGTGGTTCTTCAGCCTCTGACAGGGAGCCAAGAGTTAAGTTTGCCCGGAGTTCATATGTGACTTAGAAATCATAGGTGCTGTGCCCCTAGGATTCCCTCTGCACCACTAGAAAATAAAAAGAATGTTTAGACCACAGCCGTCTAGCTGTGTCAGACCAGATTTCAGATCCCGATGGTGTAACTCCTGGCAACTCACTTTTCCATCTGTAAAGGGGGCAGAGTGGTGCCTACCTCCCAAGGTTATAGTGAAGATGAAATGGAGTTAAAACAAAAACAGCTAACATATACCTAATGCTTATGATGAATTGGGCAATTTTACACGAATTACCTCAGTGTCTACTCACCACAACCTAATGAGGTAGATACAGTTATCATCCCCATTTTGCAGATGAGAAAACCGAGGACAGAGAATACAGGTATCTTGTCAAGGGATGCAACCCAGACAGCCGAGCTAGTAACCACCACACTGAGCGCTTAGCACGTGCCTGGCACACAGTAGGCCTGTTGACGTCGGTGCTCTCCCATCTTCCTAAAATGTGCTCTAGTCTGGTTCAAGATAGATTTGCCAGTTCCAAAAGAGGTTCTGATGTAAATAAATGTCTGATTTAATTGGCTTTCAAACCACCCCAACGGGGAAGGAAAGACCCCAGCTCCAACTTACTCCTGGCAGCATGGCACTGCCGCCAGGGGAGAGGAAAGGCACAGCCATTCTGGCAACAGGTTCTGCAGGTGTGACAGCACCAGCATGCACTGGGGCACATGTCCTGTCTTGCCACAGAAAGAAGAGGCAAGGGCTCATTTATGGGGCTCACTGGGCGTAGTCCTAGTTGCTATGAAGTGTAGTCAGCATTCAATGACATCAATGACATGCCACCCATACGTACGTAACTTGAGGCCCATAGGCATCAACTTAAGAGAAAGTTGTGATGACCAAAGGGAGAATGTCCCCTAACCAGTAGGCCTTTGTTTGCAGGGCTGAGGCCCATAAATAGAGGTTTCCACTGTAATATAATAACTGCTTTTTTTCTTCTTCTTCTTCTACTAATTCTCCTTATGGCCAGCTCTGTCCCATTATCACAGGTGAAGTGGAAGCACTGAATGCCAACCTCAGCATGCTGGAGGGTGAGTCCAGAGACTGTCTCTTCGAAAGGTTCTCTTCCCAGCTGCGAACTCTGGTGCTCCCCAGGTCTGCTTGCTTTTCAGTGCAGTGTGGCTCCAGCCCTTCGGTCTGCTTTGCGCTCTGCACACTGGCCCCACGGGAAGGTGTATGGGAGGACATGGCCTGTGTGTCGGCCCTGCTCCTTTCTGCTGCTAACTGACTTCTCTGCACAAGGGGTGGCTTCAGGACACTAGACACAAGTCAGAGAAGTAAGCTCTTCTGAGCTCTAATCCCAGCTCTGGCACTAAATCTATCTTCTCAAGAATGATTAGTGCTCATCTGGACCAGGTTATCCTGGTTCTTACCCGTCAGTGGCTCCTCACGGCCTTCAAGATCAAGTCCATAGGCCTTGGCATGGACTATGAGACCCGCCCTCCGTGCTGTGCTCCATCTTGCACCTTTCTCTGCTCCAGCGATCAAACTGCTTCTCCTGCCATCACACCCCTTGCCGTTGCTCATGTTGTTCTCTCTGCCTAGAACTTTCTCTCCCTTTCATCCATCTATTCATTTAGTAGATATTTATCGAGTGCCTCTTTCTTTGTCAGCTGTAAGGGATACACAGTCCCTTCTGCTCCCTAACCTCAGCCATCCCCTGTCTTGTTCACTCCTCTTTATCTTTTAAGGCTCAGCTCAGGCACGGTCTCTGGCAAGAAATCTTACCTGATGCCCGCACCCCAAAGTTCCACCTCCTCTTTACTCACATGATACTTTGGAAGTGTCTCTCTCTTTGCACTCCACCCATTCATTCACCGATAGTGTACTGAGCAGTGATAGGCCCAGTGCTGCTCTGGGTGCTGGAATGCGGCAGTAAGCCTAGGAGACAGACATTCCTGCTCCCATGGGCCCAGTGGGAGGAGACAGCAAGCAAGATAATAAGTAAGAGCTATGATAAGTGATAAAAATAAGAATAAAACAGGAAAGGAACTGGGGCATGGTTTTCGTTTGAGATAGTGCAGCCAGGGGGGTTCCACTTTAGAAGGTTTTTCGTTTTAGATACTGAGCACAGGGTCAGAACCTGAATGAAGCCGGGAGTAAGCCACTCCTAGATCTGGGCAAAGCACATTCCAGGTCATTGAAACTGCAGACTCTCAGGCCCTGAAGCGGGAACATGCCTCATGTGCGGGAGGAGCTGTGAGGAGGCCACACTGGGAGCAGAGGGAGCGAGGGTGGGAAGTAGCAGGAGATGAGGTCAGAGAGGGGAAGGCAGATGGTCAGATGTTCTGGGCTCTGTAGGTCACCGCAAGGGCTGGCTCTTAGCCTCACATCAGAAGCCTTGGGAGAATTCTGAGCAAGGCTCGCATGATCTGACTTATGTTTTGAGAAGATCACTTTGACTTCTGTCTATTAATGATAGAAAAAACGGGGGCAAGGGTGGAAGCAGGGAGACCACTGAAGAGGCCACAGGAGTGACCCATACGAGCAAGAATGGCAGCTCTGGCCTGGATGGAGATGGTGAAACATGTTCAGGTTCTGGTGGACCTTGCAGATAGGCACAGGGTCATGAGAGGGTCATGTGTGTCTCATGAGAGGAGTCAAGGGTGACCCCAGGTTTTTACCCTGAGCAACTGGAAAATCGAAAGAATGGAATGACCATTTACCACAAAGGGGAGACTGTAAGAATAGGTTTGTAGCAGGACCATCAGGAGCTCAGTTTTAGATCTGCTCTTACCACACTGTATTCTAATGTCCCGTTTATATGTCTGTCTCTCTTTCCAGACTATGAATCCCACAAGGGCAGGGTTTTGACTCACCTCTTTGTTCCCAGCACCAGGCACAGGGCCTAACCCACACTAAATGAATAAATATTGGGTTGAAAAAGGGATGAAAGGAAATGAGTGGCTGGATAAATGGATTGATGAGTGGAAACGGGTAGATGAAAGAAAATTGATGGATTGTGGAAGTGAGGAAAAGAAAGAAGACGTAGTGAGGAAAGGACTCGCTGAAGATTCTCATAGCCTTGCTTACCTTGGGCAAGTTTCTTCACTTCGGGGAGCCTCACTCCCCTCACCATCCTGTTTCTCTCACAGCACGGTGATGGATCCACTGAGATCGTGAATTGGAAAGCATTTTTTTTTTTTTAACTGTAGTGACATAGGGCGGCATTGTTCTCTCCCCTTGGCAAATCGTTTCATCTCTTACGGTTTCTCACCTTGCTCTATGGAATAAACCAAATGTGACACGTAAGAAGGCAAGATGTGGTGCTCATGTAGCTTCCTCTAGACAGGGAGGAGGCCATCCTATCATAGAGTGCATGACAGCAGTCAGGAAAGCAGCTCCCCCAGGCCAGGCCGAAACCCAAGCGCGGCATCACTACACGTACAGCTGTCTCAGACTCTGAAATCCATGCTTCCCGCAAACCGTCCCCATGGTTACTTGGTCCCCTGGCCTTCTGCTTTACTCTGAAAATGATAGTACAAAAAGTGACATGAATCAGTCACACTGTGCACAAGAATCTCCTTGGCCTCTCCAACTCAGTGGATTTTATTATTCCTGTCTGTCTCTCTTGATATTTTTTTCAAATCATTTCTAATTACAATAGTAACACATATTTATTGTAAAAAAAAAGAAAGTTCTAACTACACAGGAGGCTTTAACATAGAACTTGAAAGTCTCTCATTATATAGACCTAATATATATGGCTTAGTATTGATAAGTGACTTTTTATCTAATTTTCTTTTTTAAAAAGAAGTATAATACAAAGAGAGAGAGAGAGAGAGAGAGAGAGAGAGAGAGAGTGTGTGTGTGTGTGTGTGTGTGTGTGTGTGTGTGTGTTTATGTGTGTGTAAGTGAATAAAAGGTTATACACCTTTTTTCTGAGGGTAATGTGATTAAGAAGAGTTTTCACTTTCTTCTTTTCGACTTACCTACTTTTCCTGGGTTGTAAAAAGTGAGCATGTATTGCATAGGAAATAGGGTAATTGTTATTTTAAACAACAGGGAATTTAAAATTATTAAATTATTTATAATTTGTTTTGGATAGACATTAATTGCACTATGCTTTTAATAAATATAAATTTTCCTTTTGCTTTATTTGTTCTTCAGTTTTAACCAAGGTTGACAACTATACTCTGCTGGATTTTTCCCTGCTCAGTGCTCCAGAAATTACTGAGAACAACATTGACCTGGACTTGAAGGTAACTTTATCATCATTGGAGTCCTCACTATGGCTATCAATAGACAGTGCACTCGTCCCTCAGTATCTTTGGGGAATTGGTTCCGGATCCCCCACAAATATCAAAATTCACAGATGCTCAGCCCCTTATATAAAATGGCCTAGTATTTGCAAGTAACCTACGCACACCCTGTTATCTACTTTAAATCATCTCTAGATTGCTTATAATACCTCAATGTTATATAAATAGTTGTTATGCTGTACTGGTTAGGGAATAATGACCAAAAAAAAAAAAAAAAGTCTGGACATGCTCAGTACAGACAAAACTATCATAGACCTAAGTAATAGTGCATATCAGCAAAAGCAAAAATTTTTTTCAAATATTTTCAACCCACAATTGGGTAAATCCTCAGATGCGAAACCTGTGAATAAAGAAGGCCGACTGTATTTGGAGAACAAATATTATGTGCAGAGAAAATATACCTACATGCTCTTCAAATAATTTCATTTCCTTCCCAGCAACTCCCTCATGTTCATGCTCTTTCAAAATACGTTTGAACGTTTCTGTAATTGGCAAAAGATTGGTTGAGTTGCACAATGTATGTCACTTAATAGAATCTCACATGTCGGCGATTGTACATATTGATACTCATAGCTCTAACCCTCAGGTTAGTCAGTTTAACTCAGGGCTACCTCTGTCGGGGCTGTGAGCACGTGAAAATAGTGTTTGCTGGTTCTGGAAAAGTGATTAACTGTCCTTACCTTTAGTTTTGTCCCAAACTTAATGTCATTGTTTTTAAAAATGCATATTAATATTAACATATTTCAATGACTCAATCATTCAAATTAGTTAAATATTAACACAAGACAGCATTTTGGAATAACGACCTATGGCTAATGGGAGCAGCATTGGAAATGCCACGAAAAACACTTTCAACTATTCCAAGTCCTGGGTCCTTCTCCATTTTTTTCTCTGACACCTCAGATGCTCAGCTCTCACAGATTCTGAAGGTCAAGGGTTTGACATCTCTACCTGGCACCTCAGGCACTATTCAGAGCTGTCACTTCCAGCTTTATAAACAGGCCCTCCTTTCTCTGAGAAAAGGGCTGATAAGGAACTTCTCACTGGGTTACAGCCTAGGGTGGACAGTCATGCCCAGATATATACTCAAGAAGCCATCAGAGCTTTGAAACATAGTAACCAGTCAGGGAGTCAGAAGGACTTCCCGTTTTTTCTTTTCTACCAAGTTTCTGGAGTTTTCCCTACTCTGACTTGAGAGAGTCCACCTTCTTCAGTCCTGCACATCTGAGTTTTTACCTGATTCACTGGTCTCTCTCTGTCTTCCCACAGGGCGTATTCTACCCACTGGAAAACCTCACCGATCCCCCCTTCCCCCCAGTACCCTTCATGCTCCCAGAACGCAGTGACTCTATGCTCTACGTTGGAATCTCCGAGTATTTCTTTAAATCTGCATCCTTTGCTTATTTTACAGCTGGGGCTTTCAATGTCACTCTCTCCACAAAAGAGGTGAGGAGATTTAATGGATGAGGACAATTGGCAACAACATTTAATCTTATAGAAGTATCCCATTTATGGGTTTTTTTATGTCTTAGTTTCTATTCCTGGGCCTCCGTAGACCATCACTCCAAGGAGAGGGTGAATGGAGTGTTAAATGAGTGTTATTAGTTGGGGAGTTGTCGAGTTTCCATTTCTTTTAATTTCAGTTTTTTGTGATACTGGGTTTCGATTCTAGATTGTTCTTAAATAGTGACATCACTTATTACCTGTGACCTTGGGCAATTTCAATTTATTCTCTGTGCCAGACTTTCCTTATTTGAAAAATGGGAATTATAATAATTCTTTATGTATAGCGTTAATACAGACATTAAAGAGGTTTAAATATATGTAGAGTATTCAGACCAATGCCAGGCACAGAGTAAGTGCTCTGTAAGTGCTGCTGATTGTCGTTATTATTTTTCCTTGCGTTATGCCAATGTAAAGATCTCCTCTGTCAGTAATTGCAACTGACTTATCCGCAATTACCAGTAATAATTCAGATATCCGTTGACTCTCTTTAACATGCCCCTCCCTTTTATAATGAGAATACTCTTTCCAGCCAGTCAACCAACAACTTGTATTGAGCATCTTTTGTGAATCTTTTTATTCTGTCAGTCTTAATTATACATGTACTTGTAAACCTTATGTTCAAAATGCTAAGTGTGACTGCACCAGCTTCCATGCAGTGCTAAGAATTAGACACTTCAAGACTTGAAAACCATCCATATGAGCAGATAAATTACTTAAGCATTCTATGTCTCAGTAATCTCTGAAAATAAGGACAAGAACACAAGGCTGGTAGTTAACCACCATAGAATGTGTACACATGGATCATACATATGTGATATACACAGTGTTCCCAAGGATAAAAGGCTCTTACCCCACATGAACGTAACTTCTTGTGTGACCTTAGGCAAGTTACTTTACTTCTCTTGACCTCAGATTTCCTATGGCTGGGCTATAAAATGACAAGTCGACTTCAAACACTAAAAGTGTTTTGGTACAAATAGCTTCATGATTCATAAAAATTGTGGAGAATGCTACATTTTTCCTGAAAAGACAACCCAGGTTAAAAACCTTACAGTGACTTGATTGTCTTGATTTTCCAGATTTCCAGCCACTTGGTTCAAAACTCTCAAGGCGTTGGCAACGTGCTCTCCCGGGTAAGGCCCCAGGATCTGACTCCTGGAGAGTGGATTTGGTTTTGTTGGAATTACTTCTGGGAGACTTGTGGGTTCCATTTTCTTTTCCTTTTTGGCGAGAGTCTGAGTCAACCTTTCTATTCTCAGGAAGTTGTTTTTTTTTTTTCTTTTAATGAAATATCCACAAATATTTACTGAACAAGTTACTATTAAAGGCATTTTAAGTTCACGAAGTAAGTCATCTGTTCCTTCCAGAATGTTCGACCACACTTAAAATAATTAGCTTAAATGGGAAATAAAGGAATAGTGCCCACACTTGTGACTTTAGTAAAGCGACTGTTAATGTTACGCCTTGACAGCACCTGAGTTTGAATGGCACCTGAGTTTGAATGTAGTGTGCTGAAAGGCTCAGGTCCGCCCTTGAGGACAAAGAGATAGATGCTCATGTAGCATCCTTGTTTTAGAGCAAAGATCTTGAGTCAAACACACCTAGATCTGAGTCCCAGTTCTACAAGTGACTCACCTGGGACCTTGAGAAAATTACTTAACTTCTCTAAGACTCACTTTCTTCGGTTGCGAAATGGGGAGAACCTGCCTCACAGGGACTTTGTGAGATTAAATTGGATAGCCTGACGTGGTTCCTGGTGCACAGTATGTGTTTGGTAAACATCAACTGTTATTCTTTGGTTTTTGCATGTTATCGTGTTATTATTAAAGAGAGTTTTTTACTATTCTAACTGCATGATGTAAGATTTAATCACCACAGGCCACCCCCAATTTGTGACGTCCCCTCATTGACTCATGTCTCTCGGTCTCCGTTTCTTCCCCTGAACACGGGCAGATTGCAGAGATCTACATCCTGTCCCAGCCCTTCATGGTCCGCATCATGGCCACGGAACCACCTGTGATCAATTTGCTACCGGGTAACTTCACCCTGGACATCCCTGCCTCCATCATGATCCTCACCCAGCCTGAGAACTCCACTGTCGAAACTATCGTTTCCATGGACTTTGTAAGTCCCGGGGACAGAAGGGCAGCCTGGGGATACCAGTCCTCTTCCTACAGGAGACCACTGGCCCGCAGTGGTCTACCAAGTGTTTCGAGGGCTGGAAAGTAAAACATCAGTTAGGGGTGAGCTCAGGGCTGGGACTATAGTGGGGGGAGATGTGGGAAACCAGTGCTCGTACCCCCATACGTTGTAAAACAGCTCTGCACCCTTTTCCACTTCCTGTGTGCCCTTCTCTCTGCTTCAGTTTGCATTGATAGCCGAATCTCTTTTTTCTTTGAAATAAGTCAATCAAGATAGAATTCAAGTTTATTTGACCAGATGAAGGCCAAATGCAATCCAATAGAAAGGGACTAATACAATGAACCTAAGTGAAATATCACACACACACACATACACACACACACACACACACACACACACACACAGAGTATGTGAAGAAAGGAGATTAGAGAAAATAGAAAAAAATTTAATGGAGGTCCTCAAACAAAAAGTCTTTATAGTTAGTTTTCTTACCTGAAAGACACTGATTTTAGAGTTATTTCTTTTCAATATCTCTTGGAATGAGAGGGAAAGTGGAGCTTATGATGCTTCTACTATAATGAATAATATATGTGGCCAGTTTATGACCAAAGAAATTCACTCCTCTTAGTAACGAATGCTTTTATTGTCTGCAGGTTGCTAGTACCAGTGTTGGCCTGGTTATTTTGGGACAAAGATTGATCTGCTCCTTGTCTCTGAACAGGTAAGATCAATTGATTTGACTATCAAAAACCTTTGTCATAAGTGAATCAACAGACCATAGAGACAAAGAGAACACAACAGAATGGGTGAAGTTACCAGTGGATAAAAAATGAATCACTTAACTACTTGTCTTGTAATCATCCAGATAATTTCAAAGTATACACTTAACAAAAAATATTGTTGAGAAGTGTTTCTTTATTCTTCCCATTAAATAACATTAAGATAAAATGGGCCACAAAATAATTATAAATATAACTCAGTAAACCGATGGTTATCCCACCCTGAACAAGCCCAATCCCGTCTGATCTCGGAAGCTAAGCAGCGTTGGGCCTGGTTAGTAGGGAGACCTGGTTAGATGGGAGACCGTGTAGGAAGACCAAGTGCTGTAGGTGTAAAAATTAAAATAAAAAAAATAAGGGTTTGTAAGCTGTCAAGGTTCTTGCAATCTGTGAGGTCAATCAAGGGTTGCTTCACCTAAAAAAATAAATAAATAAAATAAAATAATGTAAAAAATCAAAAAATAAATATAACAGTAATATAAATGTACAGTCTAATGCTACAGCAGTACGCACTAAAATTCCTCTTTAACAAATTCAGAAAGCATGCTACTGAGGAAAGAGCATGAAACTTACAGGGTCAAGGCATGAAGTCTCAAATCCCTGCTCACAGGTTCTATGTCTATGATTAAATCTATTAACCTCTGAGTCTCAGTTTCCTTATCTGGAAAGTAGTGAAGTTGGACTAAATCATTGCTTGGGTACCTGCAGGTTCTGACATTCGTATCCCATTTCTAGAAGCAGAGTTTAATAAGATCGTGCCACACGGCCTAGCTGGCTCTCAGATGTATGCCACACAGTGTGAAAGGACCTGAGCGAGTCATAGACGCAGGTCATTGATCACTCATTGTCGTGTGGAAGAATGTCTCATTTTCCTCAGCCCTGTAAAGCTAGTAGTTGAAGCCATGAATCAGACTTCCTAAGGGAGCAGGAGGGCATTAAACTAAGCACAGGGCCCTTCTGAGCCAAGACAGTGTCCCAACTGCACAGGTTGCAGTGCTTTGAGTCTGAGGATGGCTCCTGCAGGGGGGCGCTATAACAAACCTCAGGATGTGAGTGGACGGGGGAAGGCAGGTGAGCCAGGCATCACTCAGGCCTCAGGCAGCCAAACTCAAGACTTTGCAAAGGGGCAGAGGCATTGCTGAAACATCCGCCTTAGCCTTCACAGCAAGAGTGGTAACACCACATCCTGCACCGGTCGCCCCAGCCAGTGCCTCCCCTCCTGGGCTTCTCAGGCCAGCGCTGCTCTTCAGGATGAGCCTGTTTGTTCTGAGGTGATATCAGAGAGAGAAACAGCAGGAAGAAGTCTAAAGTGGGTGGGGATCAGTGAAACGTCCCTGAGAAGAACCAAGAACACGGGGTCTCCAAATCCAGCTCCCCAGAACACCACAGCCTTTCTAACCATCCCCCGCCTGAAGGAATCTCTTTCTGGAGCTGCTCAGGGCAGCCTGTGTAGACATGAGATGCAGAAATCAGAGGTGCATCCAGTGCAATGAGTTTAGAGAGGAGGTGAGATCGTGAGCTTTGGAGTCAGACTCGCTGGTTCAGACCCCAGCCCAGATTCATTAGCTGTGGGGGTCTCGAGCAAGTTACTTAACCTCGCTGGGCCTCCATTCCCTCCTCTATAAAATGAGGATGTAATAAAACCCACTTCAGGGGTTGTTGCAAGAAATACATGAGTTAACCCATGGAAAGTGTGTGTTAAGTGTTCAAGAAATGTTGGCTATGGCTATTACTTAAAATTCAGGCTGGCCTTAGCCAGGGGAAGGAGGTGCTCAATCATACAAGATCATTTCAAGAATTCCCCTATTCAGAAAACACCCCCTACCCGGTCTCCTGCCCAGCGATGGCTGTTAGAGAAATTGCCTTTTGTTCCACTATTTATGACCACTCGTTGTTATTAAGCCTTTTTCGTCTACTGGTCCTATGCCAAGCACTGCAGGTATACTGTTTCATTTAAATCTCACAACTCTATACCTCCAGGACCTGGCACAGTGCTCAGTAAATGTCTGTAGATCGAATGAATAGTCCTGGAGTTCGGTATTATTATCCCCATTTTGCAGTTCATGAAGATTCTATAACTTACGTCACGGAGCTGTTGAATAGTGGAGCTAGATCTGAACCTGAGCGAGTCTGTTTTCAAAATCATGAGTGTTTACTTACTACATTATACCGCCTTTGATGTAGTGGCGCGCTAAAACTTAGAAAATAAGACTTAGACTTCAGACTTAGAAAATAAATACCCTTGCCTTGAGGCAGAAACCCATGAGCACGGAGTCACATGAAATCAAAACAGGCAACTTATTATTTCTCAGTGTTAAACAGGGCTGGTAGAAGACACTGCATTGGACACAGCCCTTTTCTCATTAAACACAGGATGAAGAAAGCAAAGCTGGGAGTATAAATAGTAAACTTGACCTCTTTGGGTATGTCTAGTTCAGAGCACAGGCTCTGGAATCAAGCATATGTGAGTTTGAATTCTCCCTCAGTCATTTGAAGCTGTGCGACCATCAACAAGTTAATTAACCTCTCCATTTATCAGTTTCCTCATCAGCAAAACAGAGCACCTCTCCATAGAGTGATCTATGGGTAGATAAGATGATGTATGAAACGCACAATACCCCACATATAATCAGTGCTCAGGAAAGATTTGTTATTCCTAGTATTTCTCTTTCCTCATTCTAGGCTCAGAGTTTGACCAAATAAGACAGGGAAATTGGTCCCAGGGGACATGACAAGTCAGGATGGTCTTAAAAGCCATAGAGTTGGCCCTCGAAGTCATAAACCAGATTCTTACTGCTCTGTCTACAGTAGAGACTTTAGTTCCAAACACAATTCTATTTGGAGGTAACCCTAATACAGATCGGCTCACATAGTAGACATATGAGATTATTTTGAGATTATTTCATTTTGAGATTTTGAGATTATTTCAGAAGCCAAATTAAATAATACTTTTCCTGTTTTGGTTCTCATCCAGATGACTTAATTCTAACCCTCTTTTCTTAATCACAAGTAAAGCTCAAAACAATTAAATGTACATTATTGTTGAACCATTTAGAACTTTAGAACATTTTTGACATGCCATGATTGAGGCTTAAGATGCTCTCAAACTGCACCCTACCATCACTCACACACACACACACACACACACACACACACACACACACACACACACACATACACACACACTCCCTACAACCCCTCCCATGAAACACCATCAGAAAATGCAAATAAAGCTGACTACAAGCAGATAGAATCACCACCTGACTCCACTCCTCAAAGCCTGGGTGGATAACTATTTGCCAACGTGAGCCATCTAGAGAGAAACTCAGAAGGGAAAACAGGTCTGGGAAGAATGGATTCGGTTTCTGCTGGGATGGTGCTTTGGATGGGTCACCAGTGCTCAGGTTTGGCACCTGGGCTGCCCTCCATGTCCACCCTTCCTCTGAACTATCGTCGAAGCCAAGACAGAGGAATACCACAGTGGGGAGCCCGGTCAGAGGAGGAAACCCCAACTGACTTCTTCCCCTTCTCCCAGACCCTTTGCGGGGACTTTCCAGGCTGCAGAAGGCAACGAAGTTAAAACGTTGGGGAACGTTTCCTCATTGAGAGGGTTCCTTTCATACTGGAATGGGCTCAACACAATCCTGCCCTCAAAACCTTTTGTAGTTGGACTAGATCCACAGCCTGGGGGTTTCAAGCTCTTTAGTTACTGGTTCTCCCTTTCAAGCCAGCCAACCTTATTTCTCATAGCTCCCTAAAATGAACATTCAGCTTTAGAGCAGCTCACCCTCAAAGTGATCCCAATTCCATTAAACACTCCCTGCCTATGTCCTGTATCTGCTCATATCCATCAATTAAATTAAATTAAATTATTAATAAATTAATAAATAAAAATTATTAATTAGAATTTACTAAGCACCTATTATGTGCTCTGCACTGTCCTTGACATAGAAAGTAGAGAGGACAGGGGTTTCTACCTTCCAGATTCACAGCCTGGTGTGAGGAACACTCAGATTTCAGGCAATTACAATACCGGGTGCCAAGGGACATGGTAGGTAGGGTACTTACATAGTAGCATACAGAGTGCTTCTCCCAAAGGGCAGCTTCTTTTCCCCCATCTATCCATCTGTCTCCCCCCACATTCATTCATTCATTCATTCATTCTCTCTCTCTCACTCTCACGTACACACAGACACACACACACATATCTCCAACCCACGCTGGTTTCTTCACATTTTCACACCTCAGAATTCCTGCAGCAAGTTAGTGTGGTGTGTAAACCCTCCAAGGAGCACCTGAATACACACTACTTGTTATTGTTCTCTAACTGCTTCCTGTACACACAGCTCTCCATTCCTCATAAACATGGATATAAATAAAATTCTTCACGTCGTCTAGCACATTGCTGAGCCTAGAACAGGCACCTGTGAAATCTCTTGGCCTGCCGGCTTTTTCTCCGCACTGTAGCCAGGGCGATCTTCACAAAACATAGACATCATCTCCCTTCCTAGAAGCCTTCTGTAGAGTCCTTGCTCTTAGGATAGATATCAGAATCCCAGCACGGCCTGAGAAGCCCAGATGGTCAACCCCGTCTGCCTCTCTAGCATCATCTTGCTATATACTCTCTCCCAAGCTCTCTGTTCTCTCTACAAGGCCTTTGCAACCTCTGCCCAGACCCACTCCCCGCCTCCACATCCTCCCCCATTTTGTCTTTTTCATCCCGCTCATCCTTCATGTCAGCTCAAGGACATATTTCCCTTTTTTGGAAAACTTCCTGTACTCACCAAGTTAGATCAGATTCCTTTGTTATTTGCCTCAACAAATTTCTTTCTTTTCACCAGAGCCTTCATTTCAGTCTGTAATGAAACCTTCATCGGTGGGGTTATTTGATTAATGCCTTTCTCCCCACTAGGCCTGTAAGCCGCCTCCCCACACGAGAGCAATGGCCATGTCTGGCCGTGTCTGGCTTTGCTCACAATCCTATCTGCAGCACCTGTCCCAGGGATGACATATATTAAATGTTCAATACATATCAGCTACACGAGTCCGTGAATGAACACTTAATTCCTACATGTGCCATGCTCTTTGCTCAATCCTTGAAATACAAAAATAATTAATACTGACTCTCTACCTTGAAGGAGTTCGTAGTCAGAGGGCAAAGAGATAAACAATCATTGTAAGGTATTGAGGACAGGATTGATTTTCAATGTCTGCTCTGGTCACGGGTTGGAGGAATGGCATTGTGAGTGCCTGTGCTTTGGTCCACCTGACCGTCATTTTCTCATATTTGATATGTTGACCCAGATCATGAAGGGCCTCTTGTCATGCTTGAGAGTTGGTACTTCAGCTCTGGTTTTCAATCTGGACAATAAATTTTCTCCAAAAATTTTTTTAAAATAGGCTATATCTTATATATCTGCAAGGTAGGGCTATCCGTGCTCCCTTTCCCTCCAAAGACTCTGTGGTCCTATAATAAAAATTAGTTCCTATTGTGAAGGCTGTAAGCAGCAGGTTAGGGACCTAGCAGAGAATGAAAGGTCGAAGGACTTAACTCTGTCGCCACCTAGTGGCGTGAGCTGTGCTTGTGTGTTTTTCAGAACCAGAGCAGAGAGAGTTTGCTCTTTGCGCCACCTGTTTCTCTGCAGTTAGTGAGATGCGGCCATTAATAAACTACCCCGGTGAGCACACCTAGAGAACTAGGACAGAGAAGTGAGGTGGCTGCAGGAGGAAAGGCTAGTCGGTTCGGAGGACACCCGAGACAAGCTCACTCGTAGCAGGTGGTCCTGAGGTGGCCGATTATGGTGGGGTTGTGATTAAAGAAAAGAAAAGTCACAATTGTGTCCCATCTTTATGCAGGCCACACTTCTAACCTGGTCTAGATTGTCCATGATTAGAGGCGGTGTGACCAGGGAGAGGCGTCCCCCTCACATTTCCCCAGCAGTGCCTTTAACAGTTATACTGCACGGCCTTTCATGTCAGACAGCTGTCACAGCTACCGTTTCCCCTATGTTTTATGACCAAGCAGCTAACAAATGATACAGTTGATACAGCCCTCTGAGAACTGTGGCCTAAACTGAGCACAGAAGCCAGAGTCAAGGAATGTGAGATTTGCCACGTGGATCCATCAGTTGTTAACTCTGTGACTTGGATAATGTAATTCACCTCTCTGATCATCAGGTTCTTGCAAAAGAGACAATAATAATTGTATCTATGATAATGTTACTGTGAAGATTAATTTTCAAAATGTTTATAAAGCTCTTAAGAAAGGGCAGGTCATATAGTACCACCGCTATCCCTTCATCATTATCGTCACATTTATTAATAAGGGATCAGCCTGGCTCAGAGAAGTTAAAAGGTTGAGTTCAGAGCCCGAAGACCTGGAAAACATTCCTCCTATCCAGGTACTAACCAGGCCCAACCCTGCTTAGCTTCAGGCGTCAGACAAGATTGGGCACGTGGGGTGGCATGGCTGTAGCCCGAAAGCCATTTATTTAAGGTTGTTCTGCATTCCAGGTTGCCAACAGGAAGTCCCACAGAGCAAAAGCGCTTGGGAAACCCATCCTGGTTTCAAAGCTAAGGCTTCGGCTGTTTCTGCTCTGCTTTTTAAGCAGAAAATATAGGGGTAAAGATGTAATAGAACATTATGTCCTTACATGGTTGTGTGTTTTTTAAATAGCATCTTATTGAGCTAAAAAAAAAAATTACTCTTTTCATTTTGTTCCTTTCTATTGAAATGGTTGTTTTTAAATATTCCTCTAATCTTTTCCTGTTGGTTTTTGTTGTTTTGCTTTGTTTTCAGGTTCCGCCTTACTCTGCCAAAATCCAGTCACAGCAATATCGAGGTAGGAATTAGAGCTCTCAGAGTTCCCTGTCCAGGGAAGAATGAAAATTCTCCTATATAGTAGCTGGGTGATTGTTTTCTATGTCTCTGAGTAGTACTTGGTTTTCCCATGAGTGTCAGCTTTAACTGTGAAATTCTTTATATAGCTACTCATCCAAGCCCGTTAACCATTAAATAAGAGAGGAACTCTCCAATTCACTTTTATCTATTCAGAAAGACTTTTAAAGGAACTCAAAAAAAAAAAACTGTTAAGACACTGTGTAATGTTGGGATTTTCAGGGAGAATTCATTTTTTGGGATAAAATAATCCTCTACAGTTAAATTTAAGATCCAGACTCCCAAAGGATGAGGCTCTTTGTCAATTTTTAGGCCACGATTAATTTTACTCTTTGAAGGCTTCTTGGCCATATCCTAAAATTAGGTCAAATTGTGTTCTCAGAAGAGCACATCCCAACATGTGACCATTCCCTCAAGCTACAGGAAGATCAGCCAAATCACTAAGTGACATCTCTATCCTTGAGGCACTTATACTCTAGAGCAGTGGTTCTCAACTAGGCTCACTGTGGATTAGTACCTCTGTGGCATAGCCAGTTGGTAGATGGCAGACTATAGTCAATGAGAATTTATAGCTGACTGTCTTATAAATAATATTCCCTGAGCCCAGAGGAGGCAAAGTGGGTCCAAGTCTTCCAGGAAGACCCAAACTACTCCATCTCAACGACAGAGTGTACTAACCATGACATTTCTGAAAAAAAGGACAATGCTACCATACAGGGCATTTTTACATAATATTCACTAGTTTAATCTTGACAACAACCCTATGAAATTAGTACTATTATTTTCACTTTATAGTTGAGCAAGTCGAGGCACAGAGAAGTGAAGGAACTTTCCCACCATCACACAGTGAAGTGGTAAAAACCAGAGGTAAACCTAGGAAGTCTACTTCAGAGATACCCTTAATAAGCTGCAAAGAGGTTCTTATTTTTGCTAAGCCTATAGGATGCTCAAAAAATATTCATTGAATGAATTGATGTTGACCACAGTCTATTTATTTTTAATCTCTGAATGTTCTCAGGAACCGACATTTAGGTAGGATTATATAACTACCATAGTTTATTATAAAGATCACTTGGATGCTCTGGTGATGCCTTTAACTATAGAGCATGACATAATGCACGGGAACTCCCATGGCTGAAGTTCCCAATAAAGTCGGGAAAGACTCCCAAGGGGGTCTTTTGTTCTGTATTGTCTTATTTGGTGGATATGTTTGCTGCCACTATGTGGTCCCTCTACAGTTGTTGTCACCATGATCCAGGGTAGAGGAGAGCAGAAATGTACCTCCTCAAGGAGGAAGAAAGACTGGGAAAATCTGTAGTATGGTTTCCCACAAAATAGCTTTCAGTGTCTGGAAAACTAGAATACATGCATCCCTGTGGGGAGATTCTAATTATAGCCCTCTATCCTGATAAGGTCTGGAAAAGTGCAGGTCCAAACCAGGCCTGGTACTTTCAAAATGTCCTGATTTGGCAACTGATTTAGTTTCCCCTTTCATTTTAGGTCTTGAGGTTTGAGAATATTCTGTCCTTCATTATCCACTTTGGCATCCTCCCGCTGGCCAACGGTAAGAGATTCTTGGAAAACAGCGTGACTCTGACATCAGCTACATGTCGGGGATTGTTTGGGACTTTCCATCCTGAAGCTTGTGCTTCTAGAGTGTCGTTATGAATCCAGGCCAGTGCCAGAATTTACAAAGCTTATACAATCAACGATATGGTTATAAAATTAGATGTCTCATGTCCAAACCTTGCTAGCAACTCTGCTTGAAGACTCAGCAAGAACAGCTACCTCTGGTCGAGTTAAGGAGATTGAAATTACTCTCCTTAGGCAGTGGAGTCTTCTTCAGGTCACCCAGACATGAGATCATTCTCCTTAAAGGGTATCTCAGTGGTTCTTGTGCAAAGACCACCATCTGGATGGACACAGTTTTCTTGAATGACAATCCTAGGCCTTCTCCCTGCACTGCAATTGTTCACACACTGCAGCATCTTGAGTTTGACTTGCTTAAAATACATTAGCAAAAGGTTCTTTTTAAAAGGTATTTTTAAAATATAAATTAGACAAAATACCAACATTTTTCTGCCATCCAAATGCACATAATTACAGGTGCATTTTTATAAAGCATGAATTATATAACCATTCTTCTGGGGAAATGATAGCTATATATCACAGAGAATGAAAACATACAACGAGGATGAATTAAAAAGTAAATTGTTAAAAAGCTGCTTGTTAGTCTCTTACAAAAAATTTTGCCAAAACTTCCGTGCCCGTGCCCGATTATTTTATATCTTGTTTTATATTTTAGCAAAATTGCAGCAAGGATTTCCTCTGCCCAACCCACACAATATCTCATTTGTCAATTCAGAGATTGAAGTTCTTGAGGTAAGAATGTGAATATTCTCTTTACAGCCTTATTTCTTTCCATAGTAGAATCAGCCTTTTTCTATTTGCTTGCTTTTAGTTTTATTTCTTTCTGCTCTGCTTTTTCCCAGCCCAGGGAATTTCATAAACATTACGTTTAGCTCTTAAAGCATGCAATTAATAATGAAAAGCGTTTAAAGTTGAGTTTTAAAATCAGGGTCCTGTTTCCCTTCGCAGCCAAGTTTATTCACACCACAGTACAAGAAGATGCAGTGCGGTGTGTTTTATTTTCTTTATTCCATAAAACAACCTGTAAGGCTGGGATTACTAGTCCCATTTTATAGATGAGGTGGGTGAGACTCAGAGAAGTGAAGAGGCTTATGTAGCTGGAAAATCCATGGCTGACACCAGACTGTTCTGATTCTCTAGTCAGTGAACTTTAGTCTGAACCAAAGATCCTCCTCCAGGTTCAGGGATCCATCCACTGTGAGCTGTTTCCTGGTTAATCATTATTAAGAAACTTCAGGACACTCCTTTTTTTTTTTTCTATTTTGGCTCTTCGTTTAGGAAGGTGGAAATGAGATTCTGATGGAATTCTCCAATCCTATATACTACCCTGCACTCCCTCTTCCTCTCCACCTCCCCTTCCATAATTACTTAAGTCACATAAGGCAACAGTAATCCCAAATGGCCTGTTCCTGGGGTAAAGGGGGTCATATATGTGGTGACAGAAAGAAATCTAACTATGGGAGGTGAACACACAATGTATATATATATGCCTTACTGTTAAAGTGTACAGCTGAAACTTACTGGATTTCGTTAACCAATGTCACCATAAAAAAATTATTTAATTATTTTTTTAAAGAAAAAAAACATGTCTGAGGCACTCACCAGGGGAGGGAAGGGTGTGACACAGTAGGACCTGTGTAAGAAACCATCTCGTGTGACACAGTAAACCTGGTAAAGAAACCATCTCTCCCTCACCCCTCTGGCAAACCCAGACATCCTTATGGCTTCAGGTGCCTGAAGTTTAACGTCATCTTTCTTGTTGCATCCTTTTCAGCGTTTCCTTTTGATTTCCACGGACCTGAAGTATGAAACCTCCTTAAAGCAGCAACCAAGTTTCCATGGTTGGGAAGGTCTGAACCTGATCAGTGGACAGTGGAGCGGGAAATCAGCCCCTTGACTGCCTGCTTGGGGTTCACTGCAGGAAGTAAATGGCCCTTAATCTCACCTCCTGTAAACCCAGAGGGAGAAGACAGCACTCACTGGAATTTTAAAGTTCTCCTGAAGTGCTTAGGCTGGAAGTTTTCTTTCTCCAGCCCTCAGGGACAGAGGGAGACAAACTGGGTTAAAGAGCTAAATCAGGGTGTGTTCGTTTCTGTGCATGGAGGGGTGGATGTTTGAATGTGTGTCCATGTTTGAATGTATGCTATGTGTGTCTGTGTTTATGAAATCCTGGGGCCAAGAGCTAGGCATGTACTTCTGACAAGGTACATGAGAAATTCTTAAGTATGGATTTGAATCAGTTTGGAGATCCCCTCAGCCCTCTCAACTCTCTAGGGTTCTCCCCCTCCCTCCATAATGGATGTTATGTTTTATATTTACTGCTGCTGTCCCCTGTATTTAATTAAAATTGTTTTCTATTAATGTCAATCTTGTCTATTGATTTGCAAGACTTCCTGCCCCAGCTTTTTTTTAAATGAAGTAAGACAGAGACAAGAGAATTTAGTGTCTTTAACGTTGATGAAAACTGAGATAGTATAGATTTCAAGGCTTGATTTAAAAGGGGGATCCTTTGCCTCTTAGATGTTTGCAATGAGAAACAGTGTGATCACAGAAAACTCAGAAAGTCATATCACTTGAAGGTTCAGGATGTTTTCCCTGCCAGATTAAATGAAATAGCAGAGCAGTGTACTAAATCTAGAATATTCATAGTCGTTAACGATGTTAATGTTGTCTTAATCAATGGGGCAGAAGAGGAGGAGAGGGAAACCAGGATGGACGATGTGAGAAACAAACGAAAACCACACACTTTGCTTTTACATTGTCTACAATCTAGTGGAGGAGCGGAAGAGAGCAACGCATGGAAGGCCAACCAAGCGCCAGACCGTGTCAATTACTTCACAAGTGTTAGTTCATTCAATCCTCACAGCCACTCTGTGAAGAATTATGATCCCATTTTATAGATGAGGAAACAAAGGTTAAGAGAGATTAACCACACAAAGCCAGTAAAGGGCAGCGGTAGGAACTGAATCCAAGCCTTTCAGATTCCAAAGTCACTGTTTTTTAAACGAGATAGGACTAGAAACCAAAATCACTTAAAGCTCACTTATTACTCACACCAGGAGACACTGTGTATAAAAGCATGGTCACAGAGTAGTTAGTCCCCAATGAAGGACAGACTGGGAAGCCTGGGCTATCCATAGGGACAGAGATTTGCTCATTTTGGAGCACACATCTAGTCATAATAGGTGCCCCCGTGAGTGTTTGTTGAAATACATGATAAACAGTCATGTGTCATTCTTTAGGATGCTGTTTTATGATAGGCAAGTTATTCAAGGTATATCCACAAATTCATTCTGAAACATTACAAATGTTCAGTTGTGCTATTTATTTAAACAGGTTCATCTTTCTCCGCTGCAGACATCTTTCCCTCCTCGCTGCTGGGAATGAAATCCAAGCTGATTTATTCATTAGAGCAGCCGAACCTGACCCAGATTCGCCGCGTTTTTCTGTGCTACAAAGCACTTCCAAAACGAAAAATGTAACTAGATCATACTGAAAACTAGGGACTTTAGCTAGCTCAGCTTTAGCGTAGAAGAGAACGACTAGTAACTGTCCAAAAAGGTGAACACTAGAGGGCAGTCTAACTTAACAGAGAGAAACGCGGTTGCTGCGACGAGTTTCGAGCCTCGACGCTTGCCGTCGCCCACCCTGCCACGGAGCCGACCACGCCTGCGCGTTCAGTTCCAGAAGGTGGTGCCCTGGACGACGGGATATCGCGGCCGCTGCTCTTCAAAGCGGAGCCGGGAGTTGCTACGGTTGTCGCCGCCATGAGTCGCAACTACAACGATGAGCTGCAGTTCCTGGAAAAGATCGATAAAAACTGCTGGAGAATCAAGAAGGGCTTCGTGCCCAACATGCAGGTGAGGCGAAGAAACAGGATTCAGTGGCGGGGACTTCCTGTCTGGGGAACCGCGGCGCCTCCCTGCCAACCCGGCCTGTCCTCGCCCTTCCGACCTAGCAGAGGGCCTCCCCACCCACCCTCTGGCCTCAGGGACTGCCCCATCTCCCCTTAGGAGAGCGCCCCAAATCACATGGACAAGCAAAGTGGATTTTGGCTAGGGAATCCAAGTAAATAGGACGCTGGCGTTTTAAAACCGTTGTCACACATAAGTCTCATAAACGCAGTGTAAGTTGCGTTGCATTCCAGAGACGTTAATTGTCTTTTACAAGGTGGCACAGCCAGTCGCGGGTAGAGTTGCCGGTACTGGCACTTAGTTCCTCTGAGTCATGCTCGTCGTTTAAGTGACCTTTACAGACCTGTGTTTGCTGAACCAAGTTTTCAGCATTCACTGTTCCGTGTTGGTTTTTAATAAGACGGCTTTGTTACTCGCAACAGCCTAGAAAGTTCACAGGGCACAAATTGTTTTCAATATTCACTTCTCAAAGGTCCTTGAGGAACAGGCTTCCTCCACTCACCTAATAAGAAGCTCAACCAGGACTTGATGTCCAATTAATTTGTCTGACAGGATGATGTAATCAAAGAGTTGGAAAGCCTGGGCTGCCTGTATCTCTCAGGCTGCATCGCCATTGGTGACCACTATTTTCCATTAAAGAAATAAGGCATTTGGGAAGTTTGGGTGCATGTGTTGTTAAAGGGCTTTTGAAATCTTTTAATGGGCCGAGTAAGTGCACTGAAGGTTTGTGATCTTGTGTCTTTGCAAAAGTTTGTGATAGCTGCTCCACCCTTTTAATCAATGTCAGAACTTACAGAATGTCCCCAATGAGTAAATCACTTAGCTAGACATTGAGGGGAGAAAAAGCCCATAGATATAAGACTCCTTTTTGCTGTTTTCCACTTGGTCATTTTCTGTGTATGGAATCTCATTACCTGAATGACGAAGTAGAAAGTAAAAATCACCACGCCCTGATCATTGTAAAGAGATGGTACACTGTCATTGTCTGGCAACAATTTGGGATTAACTTTTGATGCACACACTGCTGCTTATTCTAAGAGCAAGTCTAATTTTGCTAGGCAGTTCTGGTTTAACTATTTATGCAGTACTTGACTACCACCTATCCCTTGAGAATGGGGAGTTGACATGTTGGTATATTGCTCTTAAAAAGTTACTGACCTCTATGCCAAGCTTAAATTGTGTTCCAATCCTCATGAGAATCATGAATTTTATACAAATAATTATCTTCTTACATAGTCTCCATTCCTCCCCTAAGACCCATTTGCTGCACTAAAAAATCCTGTTCTCTAAAACATTCCCTTCCCATCTTTATGTCATCTTTGCGTTCAGCTCCTAAATGGGTTGCTGTTCCAGTGATGTCTTTTGTCTTTAAAGACCCAACTCAAACTGTGAACAAAAAGTGAGCAACCTCCCTCAGCTCCCTAATCATTGAGCTACTTCATCAGATTCTTCTATAGCACTGTGTACTTCTGTTATAGCACTTGCCACACTGCACTCTTAATTTGCTTGTCTGGGCCGCATCCTAGACTGCAAGCTCGTCAAGCAGATTGTTGCATATTCTTGCATATCTCCCTAGTGCCCAGTATAGTGCCTGACACATAATCATTAAATGTTTTGGAAATTAATAAATGTGACCCTTAGAAATTGTACTGGATATGTTTTCCATCAATTGGCATTGTTATTCATGCAGAGGTGAGTTGAAGAAATCATCTGATTAGAGAAGTTTACTTATCTAGATGATTAAGTATTAAATCTTTGATTCTTTATTACTGGGCAGTTCCTTCGTAATATTTGATCTCTGATAAAAATATTCTGGCCCTTGGCGGTACATAATTGTGTCTTTTATTGCCTTTAGTTTGCCCCTATTGTCAAACTTCTTCATCATTTTAAGATTATATAGATTATAGAACTGAGCACACAGCTAGCTAATAGCTACATGTTAAATTGTTTTTACTCACTATTTACCTAAATGTAGATTTGTAAATCGGCATAAGACACCATAAAGTGTGATGTGCTATTATCTTAAGCACAGGAAAAGTACACTAAAGTCAGATGACTGCCTTTTTATGTTCAGAATTTGAAATTTTGATTTTTAATCCATTGATTTTTAGAAGCACTAGGGCACTGAGACCTTTTGGCACTAGTGCGAAAGTTCTATTCGCATACACAAAAAATATTTTACCTTTTGAAATCTCAAATGTGGCTTTGAGAGTAGGAGAATAAAAACAATTTGCAAACATTTCAAAATACATTTTTAAGATATACAGTTGACCTTTGAACAACATAGGTTTGAACTGCATGGATCTACTTACTGTGGATTTTTTCAATAAATACTATAAATTTGTTTTCTCATTAATAACATTTTCTTTAGCTTATTGTTCTACAATAACAATACATATGTAACATGTACAATATATAACACACAGTATATAATGCATATAATACACAAAACATATCAATTGACTTCATGTTATCAGTAAGGTTTCCAGTCAACACTTAAGCTATTAGTAGTTAAGCTTTAGGGGAATCAAAAGTTATACTCTTATTTTTAACTGGGGTGAGGTGTTGGTTGGCACCTTTAACCTGCATTGTTCGAGGCTCGACTGTGTTTAAAGAACATCTTGTAGCTTTTGATAAGAATTTTTCTGCTTGTTCAAGGCGGTGTGAAATTGTTCTCTAAAGAGTAAAGCAGAATGAGTATTGCATACAGTATTGTCTTCTACCCAGTGCCTATACATCATGTACATGTGCTCAGACTTACGTTTTTCTATGGTACCAGGTTGAAGGAGTTTTCTATGTGAATGATGCTCTGGAAAAATTAATGTTTGAGGAATTAAGGAATGCCTGTCGAGGTGGCGGTAAGTACATTCGAATTTTACATGTAGCAGTATAAGTAGTGTCTTCCTATAGCCTGAAAAAAAAAATGGTCATTCAGATAAAATTTTGTCAAGAAATGACCAGGACTTGAAATGAGATCAAAAAACTGTTACATATTTGTGGTTATGTTGTTAGCTACCTGCTCCTGTAGAACCTATTTGGAGCAGAGTGGACCTGGTTGGTCAAAAAGCTAACCTTGGATAATGAGAGCTACTTCGTGTAATTCTTAGAATAATTCTAAGAGAAAGATACTGTCACCATTTTAGATACTTGTAAGTCAGGATTCAGGGAGATTAAGTAATTTTAATATGTCCATGGTTGCACAACTTCTCGATTACTCAGAAATGCCTGATTCTGAAGTCACTGTTCTTAACCACTACACTGATTAGCCTCACTGGACTTCAGTCTTCTCATCTATAAAAGAGTTTATCACACTTAACTTGCAGGACTGCAGCGAGATTTAGAGAGAAATATATAAAGCTCTACTACAAAGCTCTAATGATGACGGTGGAATTGAAATCAGTTTTAACCCTTTTATATTTTAGGCCAACAAAATAAATCCTAATCCACCTCCCCGCCAAGATATGCTGACTTGTCTGAAATGACCCAGCAACCAAGTGACAGAGCTGGGACTAGAACCCTTAGTTTCCTGACTCAATCAAAATGTTTTCCCAGCTCTTCCACATTGCCATTCTCAATAAAACCAGTGTTGATTTTTTTTTTATAAGTACATTTTTTTGTATTGCCAACGTACATTTTGCATCTCCCAGTACATTGGCAGGCAACCCTCACACAGAATACTGACAGCGTATTTGTAATTTGTCTGGTTGCCCTCACTACCTTTCTGAGCATGTGCTGCCTTCTTGGGGATGCTCCCTTCATGCTTGCATCTCAAACATCCTTTTATGCTTTGTTTTAGCAGTCCTGATCACTCCCCCTTTATGTAATGCAATCTAGAAATATATGAACATACTTACTAAAAATCAGATGTGTTCTCTTTTCTAATAATGAATTTTTGACTTCAGGTGTCGGCGGCTTCCTGCCTGCCATGAAACAAATTGGCAATGTGGCAGCCCTGCCCGGGATTGTTCATGTGAGTCCATGTTCAGAGCTTTAATCAGTTTTATTTCTCTTAGTTGGAAAGTTTGTTGAATGGATGACTGGCCATGCGTAATTGATAATGGTGTCATTTAGACAGTGACCTTTGAACAACTGTGGGACTTAATGATATAATTGGGCCTGAATAACATCTTAAGTTCTGGTTGCCTTTGGCTAGAATCTGTAAGTGTTGGAGAACCTTTGAAGTAGTTTTTAATGTGTTCTTGTTTCTTTGTCATTGTATATCATTATTCCGGGGTTAGTGTACCACCACTGTCATTTTCACTATGGCCCCACTCAAGAGGATGATTGGAGAAGGAATGGAAAAGTTTAAGGATTGGGACTGAGGAGAGGAGACAGTATAGCTACTCCGGAGGTGACTGAAAAGGGCTAGTGGCGACAACAGGGATAAAACTGGATGGTACAAGTGGGTTTCCGCTGTAGCCTAACGTTACAACTCTGCCATTAGAGGTAAACATTAAAATGAATCCACTCTGCAGACATCTTTTTGAGGTCTTCATGCCAGTTACTATCCTGGGCATTTTGGGGGAATGAAAAGACGTGGCTTATGCATATGAGGAACTCACAAGTGTCTGGGTATCTCCATATAGCCTCACCGTGTTTGATCTGCATTCCTCCTGGGTCAGGATCCTTTCCTAGACACCAGATGTAGAAAGTGTACAGTGTTCATATCATCAAGTCCATTACATTTGTTTGTGATGGCTTAAACACTGAAGATAGGTGTAAATCAGATATTGCTCTGCTTTTAACCTGACATGACCATGATTTTTCAGCGTCTATCTTTAGATGGCTTTAAAATATAATGATACACTAAAGGTAGTATGTGGTCCTCCTGTGTCATGTTATGATGAAGCTCTTCTGTTTTACAGTTCCTTAGTGGTCAGACTTATTAGAAAGATTTTCCTCTACTATATTAACTTTATGGTTAGGAGTTTTTACACCTAATTTTCACCAGTAGAGACTATTGCATGAGACTAGAATCTTGATTCAGGTAAGGCTTTAGCCCACAGACTACTTGAAAATCAGTATCGGGTCCATCAGGCAACCAGAATGCAAGGTTAAGAAAGCTGTATTTTCATTTTCTGATTCTCTTTCAGCGATCTATTGGGCTTCCTGATGTCCATTCAGGTTATGGGTTTGCTATTGGGAATATGGCAGCCTTTGATATGAATGACCCTGAAGCAGTGGTGTCCCCAGGTAAGGTCACTGTGCATGTCTGCTGTCAACTGTATAGCTTCTCTCAATGTAGCATAGCCTTTCGGAAAAACAGCCTGGTTTCTTGTGTGTGCATCTCATGGTCTCATCACATTCTGTCATTTCTTTTCCACTCATTTACTGAGGGAATTAATTATGGACACTCAGAGGCTGTTTAAATATCAGGTAGGGCATATATTTATTGAGAATTGTTTAGGCTCTTACTGTATACCAGGCATTATTCAGACATTGGTTATACAACAAACTGAAACACTTCCCCGGCAAATTATCTGTCTTCTTTATGACCCAGTTATCTATTCGGCTAGTTGGAACTAACAGTGTTATACTCTGCATAGCATTATTGTGAGGATTAAATGAGTTAAGCTGCGTAAAATACTTAGAGCAGTGCTGCACACATAGGAAGTACTCTGTGTTTGCTTTTATTGTCATCACCATTATTTACCTCCAGTGGTTTATGTCTTCTGCTGTGAGGTGCTTTCACTGAAAATATTTCACATCAGAAGTAATATATTTGCTTTCAGAGCTTGAGGGAAAAAAATGAAGTTTAAATTACATCTTTAGAGTTCTGCCTCTGGCAATGGTGAACAGGGTTGTTGCAGACTAATCCCCTGCTGAGAATAACAAGAAAGGCTGAATACATTGTTGCTTTAAATCTGTTTGAAAGCAGCAGAGAGCTTAAGGTGGTAAGAACTTGTGAGACTGCCATCTGGAGAAAAAGAAAAGTGCGATTACGTGAGCCCAGCATTTAGCACTGTTTCTCTTGAGCTAATGGCAGATTTCCGTCAGTAAGGCTATAGATGATATAGATGATACGAACAATACAGTTAACATTTGTCACTAGACCGCTAATAGACGTGCATGGTTCTATGTACATGCACATTACAGAGCATCCAAGAACTGTAGAGTACACATTCTTTTCGAGTGCACACAGAACATTTACCAAAATTGACCATGTGCTGAGCAAAAGCAGATCTCAGATTTCAAAGCATTGAAAACATAGAGCAGCAGTTCTCATAATTTTTGCTCTTAAAAAAATCTTGACAGTTGATCTCAAAGGCTTTTATCAATGTTTATCTTACTAGACATTAAAACGGAGACATTTTTAAATCAATAATACACAAATACATGTTTCATTTTTTATCTGAGTAAACGTGTTATCACATGTCATGTAGCCTTTGCAAAACTTCGCTGTTCGTACACTCGAGAGAATAAGTTTAAAAGGCTAATAAAGTCTTAGCATTATTATACATATAGTCTTATAGACCTGAAAGGATCTCTAGACCACACTTTAAAACCACTGATATAGAGAATATTATCTTTCCACAGTGGAGTTAAGTTAGAAGTCATTAACAACAAAAAAAATTTTATATTTTATAAATTTTACATTTATAAAATAAAAAATATGTATTGAAATAACCCATGGGTCAAAAAATCATAATGGAGATACAAAATAATGTCAATAAAAAATACATATGTCTAAAAATTGTGGGTTACTGTTAATGGCATACTTGGATAGCAATATTGTAGCTTTAAACACAAATGAGAAAAGAAGGAAGAAATATGGAATTAAGAGCAAAATTAATTACACACACACACACACACAGTAGAAAGGGTCGGCAGAGCCAAGAGTTGGTTCTTTGAAATAACTAATAGAGTTCATAAACCCCCAACAAGCATGACCCAGAAAAAAAGAGAAGCACATAATTCACATTTTAATTTCTGGTCTAGATGTTACTCATTGTTCATTACTGTCTTCTTAGCCCACAAAGTACCTTTAGTATGTTAAATTATTTTGGTGCCAACAGATTTTACCCACAGAGAACCACTTTGTTGGATACTATAAAACAATCATCTTTTAAAAGAATGGCTATTAAACCCTGTATCAGTGGTGGGGAACCACAGGTAACAATGCCCAACTACCTGTTTTGCTAATATTTGACTAACTTTATTTTGTAGGTGGTGTCGGATTTGACATCAACTGCGGGGTCCGTTTGCTGAGAACCAATTTAGATGAAAGTGATGTCCAGCCTGTGAAGGAGCAGCTTGCCCAAGCTATGTTTGACCACATCCCTGTTGGGGTGGGATCAAAAGGTGTCATCCCCATGAATGCCAAGTAAGAACACAAGTTTCCAATAAATGGAGTGAGAGAAATAATAACTGCAAGACTCTCAGTCATTTCCTTTGTAGGCCTCTTAGAAGATGGGGATTGTTCAGTCACTTTTCAGGAAGTGATAACAAATTTTTTTTTTTTTAAGTATGAGCTCCAGCCTGCTTTGCAAAGCATACCTGGAACATATAAATTCTAATCGTCTTTATAGATATTTTAGATAGGAATTGTATTCTAATAAGTAAGTTTGATATGGGCTATAGCAGGGATAGAACATTGAACATTGTAATTTCTCCTGGCAGTGTTTTAGAAGAGGGCTGGACCTTAGATGAAGATCAAAACTTTTTCCTTCTAGGGGTTTAATGTGTGTGCACCTCAGCTTCAAAATGCAGGTGCAAAAAAGCCACATGTGAAGGTAGGAATAGAGCTTAAAATTTAACGTGTATCACCTGAGGACATTTAGATAGCTTTATTATTTGACTGTCATTTTTTATAAATTATTAATGAAAGTGGGTAACTGTGGTAAAGTTACTGGTGGATAGTGATATCTGATTATGATTATAAATTTTCTTTGGCTGCTCAATCACCACCTTATAGAGTTCAGGGTCAGAGAGGCAAATGTAAATATGATTTGAAAAATACAAGGGGTTGTATAAATGTCAAGAAGAACTATAATCATTTCTAAAATGGCATTTACTATTTTATAGTGCAGTTATTTATGTAACTACTTTCCAAAAAACTGGAGTTGCTGAGAGCATAAACTTTGTATTTAGCACAATGCCTGGTACACAGGTGATGGTCATTACATGTAGTGTTTCCTCTGACCTTTAAAATGTAGTCAGTCATCCTTAGGTTTTGATCTTCCTTGGCTGTGAAATGACCAGCACCTTATTACTCACTCAGAGACCTGGAAGAGGCCTTGGAGATGGGTGTGGACTGGTCCCTAAGAGAAGGTTATGCCTGGGCTGAAGACAAGGAGCACTGTGAGGAGTATGGAAGGATGCTGCAAGCTGACCCCAATAAGGTCTCTGCAAGGGCTAAAAAGAGAGGCCTTCCTCAGGTAACACTCACTTTGAAGGGGCTCTATGTTCATTCTTTTAATATATTTTGTTTTTGCTGGGGAACAGGGAGGAATCTGTCTTCTGTGTAGCAAATATATAGCCACAGGTTTTTTCAGAACAAACACAAATTCTCTTGTTTCTCCTTTGTTTTTACTCTTTTAAAAAAGGCTATCAGCAGCTTGTTGTATCTGTTCATAAGATAAAACAAGATGTCATGAATTAGAAGTAAATGGGAGAAAAATGGAATATGCTTATAAGGCTTAAATGTGTGCCAAAATTGCATACGTACATACTTTGACAATCTAAGATTTGGCTGGAAGTTTTCTGTTGTCTAAGGTGAAAAGAGATACCTTGTCAATTCCTAGTGTCCATGAGATAATATTCCAGATGTTTGAAATTTACTGCTAATTTCAGTGGCTTTGCCATTAAAGCACTGTGACCTCGGGTAAGTCTCTTTTGCTTATCTGGGTCTTGTTTTCTCATCTGAAAATTGGGATAGTTAAAAGTAGGCGAGCTTCAGTTAATAGCTCCCATTAAGGGATGTGTTCTTTCAGTGATGGATAATGGTAGGTATCTGTGAACTCATAGATGTTTCAAAAATCATTTGTACTTGGACCTTGTGTAAGATTCAGCATTCACCAAAGTTTATCCCAAAATTCAACCCTTCTCTCAATGATGAAGAAAATGTCCTATGAGCTGCTTAATGGTCTGAGTTTCAGTTTATGAAGTTTTCAGTATGTCTGTACTTCAACCAGATAATGATACAGTAAACTACAGGAGCTTCTCTACATTATTTTTATTGTGTAAAATATTGCTTTTTTTAGCCTTATGAAGCATTTCTTAATCTTAGGAAAATTTGTGTTACATAAAGTTATTAGCGTGGTTATTTTTGATTGTTATTAGTGGTTTTTGCTTTCTTGCTATTTAAATTGATTTTTTTTTTAATTGGTACAGAAGCTATTTTATCAGAAATTTCTGTATTTGCAGTTGGGAACCCTGGGAGCAGGTAACCACTATGCAGAAATTCAGGTTGTGGATGAGATTTTCAATGAGTATGCTGCCAAGAAAATGGGCATTGATCATAAAGGACAGGTGTGTGTGATGATCCACAGTGGAAGCAGAGGCCTGGGCCACCAAGTAGCCACAGGTATATTTTTTGGCTTGGTGCTAAAATGCACATTTTATGTGGAACCATATAGAGATTTAAGAGAAAAAGCTATGGAACTATACTGTATAGGTTTTTGCCCTGGTTCTCCTAAAGAGCAGTGTGACCTTGAACAGATTAAGTTTACTAGACTTTAACTTTCTCACCTGAAAAAAATGGGAATAATAACTATTTCATTTGGCGTTGTCATAGATTAAATGAAATATGTGTAAAGTGCTTATGTCAGTGCCTGATACTTAGTAAGTACTCAGTAAGTACTCAGTAAATACTGGCTCCAGTTATTTTGTTTACTCTGACAGATTACTATTATTACTATCTGACCGAGAAAGCAAGAAAGACGTGAAATTGTGAGATTATGTTGTAGACATTAATTCAGCAAAATATGACTTAGACACCTATACTGCAAGATTCTTTGTTATAGTGGATTCTGTGATAAAATAGGCAAGGACTCTGCCCTCACATAGTCTCATGAAAGAGATGTGATGTTCATTAAAAAGAAAAGGTAAAGATCAGGTAATGATTGATAAAATACAAAGGAGACTAAATAAAAACGATTAGGAAAAAGATTTCAAGATTTCAGAGGTGGCTTCATGGACACATAATGTTTGCAGTTCGGACAGTCACACACAAAGGACATTCATGACCAAAAGACAGCATGAACAAAAGCAGGGAAATAGTGGGACGATCCATTTGGATGACTTGTAGGATGTGTGAAAGGATTTACAAGTATACGAAGTTAGAGAGACATACAGAAATTATTATAAACTTTAAATTGCATGTAATTTATTTTTTATATACATTTCATCCTATGGAAATTTAATAGTTTGTGTCAGTTTGACCCATTAGAATAGTTCATCTAGCAAATACATGGAGCTTTGACTAGTATTTCTGAACTTTCTTCTGAGTACTTATTTACACTCTGTCTTGGATTTGGTTTTCCTACAGAAGACCGAGCAATTTGTGTCTAGCTCTTTTGCATTGTCACTGAAAATTATTTTTAAAAACCATGATGATGATAAAATGTATTTTACTACCTCTGTTCTTATTCATTCACATGCCAGGAAAGGAGTAACTAAGACCATGTTGTTGCTGTGTGTGCAGCACATCTCATCCCCTTAAAAACGGGTGGACAGGTGCTGTCTTTATAGCCTGTATGGCGCCTGTCACACAGCTCTAACAGAAGATCCTCAATGAACATATCTTGACCAAGCAAGTAGATGAGCTAACAGTTGAAAGGGAAAATTGTGTTTTACTTTTGTTTTATAGAATGGGTTTGAATATAGCCTACCTTTCTGCAATAAGTCTGAATTATAAAGAGAAAGCTTGCTGACTGGGACTTGTTGCCCTCATGTTCCAGATGCCCTGGTTGCTATGGAAAAAGCCATGAAGAGAGACAAGATTACAGTCAATGACCGTCAGCTGGCTTGTGCTCGAATCGCTTCCCCGGAGGGTCAGGACTACCTGAAGGGGATGGCGGCGGCTGGCAACTACGCCTGGGTCAACCGATCTTCCATGACCTTCTTAACCCGTCAGGTACAGTAGCAGCCACTCTTGGTTCTTCACCATGAAGCTAAGCGCTTCGATGCAGTGTAGTCTAATCAAAGCCTGTAGAATTTGGTCTTGAATCTTTGTTTAATAAATCTTCAAAATATTGGCAGAGTGTCCAAGCTTTTTATATCTACTTAGACTAAATATGCAGACTGTCAGGCGTGGGGAACGAAGGAAGAGAGAAGCCAGAATTATTCCTGGGATTTTCCCTGAGTTGCAGAGAGGATAGACGTGCTGTTCACTGAGATTCAGAAGGCTGCGGGAGAATTCGTTCTGAAGGGTGGGCTCAAGAGTAGCCATGGAATTTATGGAATGGAATTTCTCTGTGGTACCAAAGATATATTTTTGTCCTTTATATGAAGATTAATAATACTGCTATTTTTGAACTCTTAAATCCCTCACTCCCTTCAAGAGCAGACTAACTGAAATCAGTAAGTTCTGAAGAGTTGGTTCTGGCTGGTGTTAAGCTTTTTCTCTCAGGCTTTTGCCAAGGTCTTCAACACAACCCCTGATGACCTGGACCTGCACGTGATCTATGACGTGTCTCACAACATTGCCAAAGTGGAGCAGCACGTGGTGGACGGGAAGGAGCGGACACTGCTGGTGCACAGGAAGGGGTCCACCCGCGCTTTCCCGCCTCACCACCCCCTCATTGCTGTGGACTACCAGGTATGTCCTAAGTCACTGTGGCTCTAAGCAGTGGGGGCATGATGCAGAGAGTTCTGAGTAGGGGAAAGCTGCAGTCGTGAAAAGAAAGTAATCTGTCATTCATGGGAACGGTGACTTCTTTGAAGCAACAACTTCCCCAGCATCTGTGCTTGCAGCGTGTCATCTAAAAAGTGCTACGTGGAGAATATTTTACTCCATTAAGATGATTTGAAATTATCTCTTTAAGGCCTTTGAGTGATTAGAAGATTTAGATTAAATTCAGTCTGTTTCATTCCTCTTATCCTTTTGGTGTCCTCTGTGATAGAATTAGAAAGGCCTTTGACCTCCCATTTCATAGATGAGGAAACGGAAACCTGGAGAGGACGGGTGCCTCACACAGGGTGGTTCTTCCTGTAACACTTCCCTGCATGTTTGAATTTTGCTCTGCTCTTACATTCAGGCCGCCTTCTGCTGCCTTCCTGGTCCTTATATTTTCATTTCCTTCTTCCCTCCCTTCTCAATTATCAAAGAATCAAAACAGTATCTTACTATAGTTGTGAGAGTAATGCATTTAGAGGCTCAGGTTTCTCCCAGAGTCCTCTAGTGCAAAAGGAAATTTAAACCTCAGGCATAAAAAATTCATGCTTTTCAGAGTTTTAACATGTTCGATTTGTGTCATCCTCAGCTCACTGGACAACCAGTGCTCATTGGTGGCACCATGGGAACCTGTAGTTATGTTCTTACTGGCACTGAGCAGGGCATGACTGAGACCTTCGGAACAACCTGTCACGGAGCGGTAAGGAAAACAGACTTACTTCAATTTAGTCATAACATACATTTCAACAGGTAAACATACTTGATTGAGTATTAACAAAGTTGAGGTTTGGGTCTGTCTTCTATCTGAACATATTCCCATAAAATGTACTGTCTGTCCAGTGAGGTCATCTGGTATCTACCTTAGCGGGGTGGTTGTCAGGCCAGAGATTGTTTCTCATCTCTACAAGTCCACAAAATCCAAACAGGAATAATCACTCTGGCATAACTGATATAACTTTAACTGATGCAGATTTACATTAGAACTTACCTCACTCAGTGGACTTACTCATTTGCAAGGTTTGCTCTTTATTGGATGAGCCCATTCAAGATTTGGGGAATGTGCCCTATTTGCAGATCAGAACCCATGTGTAGAATGCATAGCAATTTGAACATACTGCTTTTTTTCTAAGTCAAGAGTTGCTAAACTTTTTCCATAAAATGCCAGACGGTAAATAATTGAGGCTTTTTGGGCCATATGGTCTCTGTAGCAGCTATTTCATTGTACTGAAAAAACAGCCATAAATAATATATAAACAAATGAACATTGCTGTGTTCCTATGAAACTTTATTTCAATAAACAATTGTTGGCAAGGATGTGGAGAAAAGGGAACCCTCTTGCACTGTTGGTGAGATTGCAAAATGGTACAGCCACTGTGGAAAACAGTCTGGAGATTCCTCAAAAAATTAAAAAATTACAGTAACCAAGATATGGAAACAAACTAAGTGCCCTTCAATAGATGATTGGATAAAGAAGTACGTATATACAATGGAATATTACTTGGCCATTAAAAAAAGAAGGAAATCTTACCACTTGCAACAACATTGGTAGACCTAGAGGGTATTACGTTAAGTGAAATAAGTCAGAGAAAGACAACTACCATATGTTTTTATTTAAATTTGGAACCTAAAGAACAAAATTAATGAATGAACAACAGAAACATTCATAGCTACAGAGAACAAACTGCTGATGGCTGCTGGATGGGAGGGGGTT
Organism: Macroglossus sobrinus; assembly: GCA_004027375.1. Taxonomy (NCBI): domain Eukaryota; kingdom Metazoa; phylum Chordata; class Mammalia; order Chiroptera; family Pteropodidae; genus Macroglossus; species Macroglossus sobrinus. Next base: position 229,484 of record PVKZ01001781.1, on the reverse strand, counting down.
TGTGGGGCTGGATAGAAAAGGTGAAGAAATGAAGAAGTACAGATTGGTAGTTAGAAAATAGTAACAGGGATGTAAAGTACAGCTTAGGGAATGTAGTCAGTAACACTGTAGTAACTGTGTATGATGCCAGGTGGGTACTAGATTAGTCACGGGTCACTCATCAGGGGGATCATGAATTACATAAATGTCTAACCACTATGCTGTACACCTGAAATTAATATAAAATAATACTGAACATCAACTGTAATTGAAAACAATTTTTTTAACTTTATTTACAATAAAAGGTGTGGGAGATCAGATATGGTCCACAAACCAGTTTGCCAAACACTGCTCTAAGCCATCAAAGTGCTTAGCTAGTGAGGGAGTGGAAAATAGAAACTATCCAGAATACCTTCTCGTAGGACAGACTCTCACAAATATATTTTAATTTTACTTTTTTCTCTGATCCCTTCACATTTTCAAGTACCTCCCAACTACTAATTTTAACACAGTGATAAAAATCAGTGTAACATCCCCACACACATACATATTAACAATGTCTGGGGGCATTTTTGATTGTTACAATAGGGGAGGGGAGTTTTGCCACTGGCATCTAATGGGTAAAGGCCAAAGATGCAACAAAACATCCTGAAATGTAGAGGACAGTCCCCACCGTAAAGAATTATCCAGTCCAAAATGTCAGTAGTACTGAGGTTAAGAAACTATTCTAAATCACAAAAAGGACAAAGTTTTCGTGGTGGCAGACATACTGTTTACAATTTAAAATTAATTTATGTTGAATTGATAATAGCAATTAGAAATACAACACTAAATCTTTAAGTACTATATGCTTTGTATAGATTGAAATTTGTTTTAAAAAAAATACGATAAGGCTTAATAAAAGATGCATAATGAGGTTGATAAAATAGAAAAAGATGTCTTTTAACTCCTTTTTTTAGTTTAAAAAAGAAATCAAGGAAACGGCATATAATCCTAAAGCTTTAAATAATTGCTGGGATTGCATAAAAGTTGTAGCTAGAATTTATAAAGTGAAGTTCATTCCTTTCCTACTCTAGGGCCGTGCACTGTCCCGAGCAAAATCTCGACGTAATTTAGATTTCCAGGATGTCTTAGACAAATTGGCAGATATGGGAATTGCAATTCGTGTTGCCTCACCGAAACTGGTTATGGAAGAGGTAAGTGCAATTTTTGTTAAGTATTCAGCATAAAACTTTATGATTTATGCCAGTGTATATAGAGGTAGTAATTTTTGATATTACAAATAGAAATTTTGTTTGTTTGTTTTAATAATCTCAGGTACAGTCGATCATTGTCTTGCATTTTGTTTGGAGATTAATTACAAGCCAAGTCCTTAAGAATGATTTTTTACCTTTCATGTATAGTCTGTGTCTACATAGTAAGCTTTAAAAATAGTTTGAGCTGGCTCATTTTTACCTTTCTTTTACACAACTGTACACTTAACCTTTAAATTTGAAAGCAGATTTGAAAAAGGGGGAAAATGTTTGAGGAAACAGTTTTGTTTGATTCACAAGGGAGCAAAAATTTTGTTTAAATTATATATATGTATATATATAATATGTATGTATATATATTTACGTTAAAAGTAACGTAACTTTTTAAAAGTTTAAGAGAAGAGAAAAATAGTCATCCAGAAACTCGGTGTCTTAACACACCTGTTATCTCTTTTTGTAGGATACTTACTGTCGTTTTTTTCCCCTACATGCTTTCTTTAAAACTAGTTAAAATCATTATTTATAAACAGTTTATGGTCCTAGCACATTATATTGTTTTTTTGTCACTTCTTAGCGATTGCTACATTTAAGTAGCTTCCAAATTTTTGATACTATAAATTAAATTGTAATCAGTGTCTTTATGCATGAAGCTTTTTCACAGATGTTTTAATAATTAGAATGAATCCCAGAAGTAGAATTACTGAGTCAAAGAGAGTATGACAAAGTTTTGTTTGCTAATAGCCATTAATTTTACCCTGATTTTAAGAATAATGTGTGTTTAATTAAGAGGTTTTAGAAAATACAAGAAAAACAAAATATCTAGAATTCTCCAACCAGAGATAACCATTGTTAGCATTTGGAATATGACTTACTTGCATGTTTTGAAATATTTTTTTATTCACTCATTCAATTAATACTTATTAAATATCTGCTGTAGTTGGGTACTGTTCTAGGTGCTAGGGATACGGCAGTGAACAAAACTAACATAAATCCCTTCCTTGTGAAACTTACCAAATAGTAAGATTTATAGTGTGTTAGATGGTAAGGGTTACAAAGTAAAAATGAGAAGAGGGATAGGGAGAGACTGGGAGTGGATGCCGTTTTAAATAGGGTGTAGTAAGGTGGAATTTGAGTGACGAGCTGAAGAGAATGAGGGAACGGGCTGTGGGTATCCAGAGTAAGCTTTCTGGGCAGAGAGAATAGCAAGCGCAGAAATCCTCAGGCAAGATTATGCTTGGATGTTCAAGAAACCACAGAGGCTACTGTGACATGAGCAAGCAAGAGGGAGATTAAGTCAGAGAGCTAGGGAGTGCCAGATTATGTGGGTCCTTGTTTTTACCTTTACAAAAAGGTTTTGCTCTTATTCTGAGTGGGATGATGGGAAGACATTGGAGAATTTAGAACAGAAGAATAACAGTCTGACTAATGTGTCTGCATGCTGATAAGAAGAACCTAAAAGAGAAATTAAGGATACAGAAAAGAAGCGGGAAATAACTGAAGCAGTGTCCTTCAGTAGATGAGAGGAGATGTGATCTGGCATATAAGTAGATGGAGCTGGCCTTTGCTGGGAGCTCAGACAGTTCATCCTTAATAAAAAGAAAGAAGGTATTAATGCAGATAGTCGGGAAAGAAGATATGATGAGAGAGTTTATGTTATGGTTGTTTCTGGGTTTTTTTTGGTCCCACCCCCCAGTGCACTAGGAAGTAGGGCCAGCAAGAGTGAGGGTGCAGGAGAAAATATGAAATAATCATGTAAGAAAGAAAAGAATAATTGGCCTAGTGAAATTTGGATAATTGCCAGGATCACACCAGGGGCCCACTTGAGCTAAATTCAGTGGTTGAGTGTTGACAGTTACATTCAGATGTATAGGTGCAGATATGAAATGGATGTTGTGTTTGTTTGTTTTTTTTTAACCAGAGTTGCAAGTATGACCCCGTAAAAGAGAAGCAAGGTTGTTGAGGGTGTTTGTTGCTAAAGAATTGTAGATCTTATAGGATTAAAGCATTTTGGAGATAGACCACAAGGGGGAGTGAGCTGGAAACCAGGTTTGAAACAGATTATGAAAGAGTTCAATTGTTGGTAGTGACGATTTCTGGAGTATGACCCTGGGAGTGAATGGCTAGGTAAGCACTGAAGGAGCAGAAATCAAGGAACTAAGAGGCTAAGGTACTGAAAGGGTCCTCTTCATGGACATTGAAATCACTCAGAATTAAAGCAGGAGAGAATGACAGTGAGTCAGGAGCTAGAAATCATCATGTAATGATGGAGAGTGATACAGACTCTAGCAAATAGTTGCAACAAGAAGAGGTCGTAGGTGGTATAAATGATGACTGCAAGATTCAGAACTGGGGGGTGTTCGGGGAGGAAGGACGGGGAATGGTCTTTAAAGCAGTGTGAAGAGCAAGGACACCTGTTCCACTTCTCAACCTAATGGCTTGATGCAGTTTGAGAGAGAAAACAGCTGCCACTTCGGAAAGTTGGAGGCAGTAGTAACATCCTCAGGGGAGATCCATGCTTCAGCAAGGACAAGAAAGTGAAGGGAATGTTTAAGGAAGAAAGAGTGAGAGGATTTTGCACTTGACTCAGTGGAAGGAGTTTCAGAGACCACAGTGGGAAAAAGTCTCAGAAATTGGAAGAGAAGGGAGATGGGCCAGAAAGGGGCATGTACAGAGCCATGTGGAAAAAAGTCTGGGAGGCCTAAGCTTCCTGTGTTGACATGAATGGGAATAAAGGGTATGTGTGATGAGATGCAGTCTATGGTAGCAAAGTGGCGAGAAATTCATGGAAGTAAATCTGTGTGTGTGCATATATGCAGATACACATATAGTGTTATATATGTGAGTTTAATAACTTTCCATTGCTGTGAAGATAACATATTTATTCCAGGAATTTTGACAATTGTAGAAATCTGTAAGGAAAGAAAATCAAAATTGCCAATAACTCCAACCATCCAAAGATAATGACTACTAACAGGATGGTTTGGTGCATTTCCTTCCAATTGGTGTGTATGTTTTATTCAGTCACGTTTATTGCTTTTCTTAGTTACACAAGTGAAAAATGTTCTTTGGGGAAAGTTTGAGAAATACAGAAAAAAATATAAAACAAGATAAGGGGGTTTATTTACCCCCTTGCCAACACTGAACTTAATCATCTTTTTAATCTTTTCTTGTTTAATAGGGGGACAAAATCTCAGTGTTGCTCTGATATGAATACCTTTAATTATAAGTGAAGCTGAATGTTTTCAGAGGTCCCATTTTAAGTAGACTTACAATGTTGAACTTCACCCCTGCAGGCTCCTGAGTCCTATAAGAACGTGACGGATGTGGTGAACACCTGCCATGATGCTGGAATCAGCAAGAAGGCCATCAAACTGAGACCAATCGCCGTTATCAAAGGATAGAACGCTGACTGTGGCCACCAGACACCACTTACTTTCACTGAAGTAGAAGTGGACTGAAATGCTCTTCGGACATCAGACTCGAGAGATCCGATAGGATGCAAGGCTTGGTCTGTGGCTGCTCATTCCAAAATGGCTGATGGGAGGCTGCTGCTTCAGGGGCCAGGGTTGTACCATTACCTTCAGGGAAGAGTCACGTCGCCCCTATTTGGAAAGGGATGTGGTCTTCTTCCCTTGTTGTCCCATAGATTTTTAGGGAAATCTTGAGGGGGTGGGGTAGGGATAGGTCAGGAAACTGCCTTACTGTCTTTAATTATCAGAATGGACTTCTCAGCACCGAGCTCTCTACATCTGAGAGGTGTCATGAAGAACATTCTATAAGAAGGTTTTGGAATATTTTCTTGCTGCTCTCCTTTTGTCACTTTGTTAATTCATCTACCATCTATTGCCTTTTCCTGCACTGATCAAAACCCTAAATACCACTCTTAGAGAACACCTATGGGGTCATGTCAGGATATTAGATGAATGCATAATGGGACATAGAGAGGAGGGAATATGTGGAAGTGTAGGAATAGGGACTCAAAAGATAAAATAATTTTTCATAGACTTGCTACCTTTCTCATTCTAAATATAAGGCAGAGTTTTGACTTACCTGTAATATGGCATCAGCTGGTATCTGTCATTAATTGGACCTGGTCTGGAAAACTTTTGTTGAATAATAACTTACACAGCAGCAGCAGAGAGCCATGCATAACATTGAGTATCTTTACATTGGTGATCGAATTATTATGAAAGCAATAAGTGACATCTGTTAATGGTTGCTGTGTTGATGGGTTGACTGGTCTTGTGCCACCTCATTAGATTTCATGTTATGTACTGTAACAACTCAAGGATGTTAAATAGTATGGTTTATTAAGGCCTTGGTTGAGTCCAAATAGCCAGTAAAGTAGAAAAATTTAATAAAGTTGCAATATGTTCTTTATATTTTGTGCTTAATAATTTATAGCTTAGGACAGTTAGTATCTGTATTTGAACCACTTTAGACAGCGTTGCTATTTTCTGATTTTTTTCCCAAGGTGCTTTCAGAGACTCACCCTAAAAAAATATTCTTTCCTAAAACTTATCCCTCAACCTAAAAACTCCCCATTGGAGTATCTTCTAGATGCTATTTGGAAGACTGAAGAAAAGCAGACTTCCTCTGAAAATTGTATGATATGAAATAACGTAGCACATCTTTACTCTGAGCACTCAGTAACTTCAAATACTTTTGATGGTAGAGTTTATCAATAAATAAGTTAGGAATCTTAGCACAATAATTATAGGTTACTTACGCCTTCAGATTAAACCAGTGACTGTTGTACACAAATGACTTAAGGACACAAGTTACCAGTGAACGCTGGAGGGTGTTTAGACATGAGAAAGGGGCTCTGGCAGGTGCTAGATCCGGTGGAGATGGGACAACCCTGGTGTCCGTGTAGACACCCTCTCACTGGGCTTGCCGGTTGACTTGTCATTTGAAACTAATTAAAAGCAGTGTCCCAAAACTAACTGATGTCAGTGCAAGAAATGCTGCAGATCCATTTTATTAGATGCCTTGAAAGTTAATCTTCAGAGAGTGAGGAGGAGAAATGAAGAAAATGATTGGTCTATGCAGTGGGTTTCTGCTGTCTAAGCGTTTCTATGTGTAGCATTTCCAGTGAAGTTGGCCCTGTTAATGACCATAGAAAGTAGTGGTTAATAGTTTGAGTTCAAAAAGAAAGGTACAAACATTGTTTTCCTTGTTCAAAGAGTATTTTCCAATTTGAGACAAAAAGCCACTTTAAAATAAATGTTCAAATGAAGCTGAAGTAAGCAGCTGTTTTTATTGCCTGGAGTAAAAATACATGTGTACCGCTGGGACTGCCCTTTGATAAGGCACCGTCTGCTTCTCTCAGGTATGAAGATGAGTCTTAACACTGCACATCTTGGTCCCTTTTTCAGGTATCTAAAATCAGTCGGTTTATAATTAATATTCTCAAAAGAACTGACACTGACACACTGATAATAGGCTGTATCATTCAATTATCAGCATATGGTTAGGAAACCCAATTCATGAGACATAAAAAAATATGAACACTCATTTTCCAACTTTGTGAATAGTTAATGGAGCAACAAGAAAGTGAAGATTTAAATATTGAATAAAATTTTCCAGATCTTAAGACTTACCCACATTGATCTTCATATAACCTTTGAAAACTTGAGCACAAGATAACGTTGTTTAGCTTTTTTCTATTTTTTTCTGCGTAAGATTTCATTTTTTCCTTCAGGTTCATCTTGAAATATTTCTCCTATTTCTGAAAATTGCTTGTTAGCATCATCTGTATGACAAACATTTACAGCTCTGTGCCTGATACTCCAATGCCCAACTCACAGCCCATTCTGCCCTCATTTCTTACTTAATGTCCTTATTTTTGCATCTGTTCCAGTGCTAAACTATATGAGAATTTCATGTTGACCAGAGAGCATGATTGTGTGCATCTCGATCAGTTGAGTATTAGGATGTTATTAATTATCAGTCAGGCACCTTGGAGTATGCCAAATCCTTATGCCACATTCTGATCTTTAAAAGCTCTTGCTCTAAAACTACCATCTGAAACACCAGAGATGCAAGACGATTATGTTGTAAGGGGGTCGTGTTACAGAGAAGTGAATGGTGATTTTGATTGTAACTTGCAGATAGGTAGTAAATGAACAAAGTGCCAAGCATTAGATAATGACGGTTAACATGACCAATGGTGGGACAAGTGTTATCTGGTGTGAGTCAGAGAGGAACACAGCATCCTCTTTGAGATGTTCCTGTTGAGAATGCACGGCCTGAGTCTGGTCGTGAGCAAACATCGGATGGACCCAAATAAAGGGCCCTCCTACAGAATGAAGACCTGTGCACTCACAATGCAAGGAAATGAAAAGCTAAGGAGAGCCTGACAAACTGTTCCAGAGTCTGAAAAGACATGACAACTGCAGGAAGCCAATATATATTCCTAGACAGGATCCTGGACCAAACAGGAAAAACCGACGTTGCTGGCACAGGTGGTGAAAATTGAATAGGATCTGTAAATGGGTCAGTAGTGATGTCAAGGCTGATTTCTTGATTTCTTGGTTATGCAGGGTAGTGTCCTTGTGTGATATTGTGACTATATAATAAATCTATTTTATCTTCATTCCGTTTCTGGCTCAGAGTTCCTAAAACCCTTGGAATTTCCTAAGTGGTAAGAAGGATAAAGATGTTATTCATGACAAGCCCCTTTCAGTTACACCTGAGTTTATGTTAATGGGGTGACTTTTGGAAAGCCCCTGAGGATAGCTGGTGGCAGGAGAACCAACCATGTGATTAGGGGTTGGAACTTTCAACTCCACCCTGACCTCCAGAGGGCAGAGCGCAGGTGATTGATGTCAATTACCGATTACCAGTGATTTAATCAATCATTCCTAGGTAGTGAAGCCTCCATAAGATGGACAGGGTTCCCAGAGCTTTCAGATTTGATGAACCAGAATGGGTTCCTGTGCCCAGAGGGTGGCGCATCCCAAACTTCCAGGACAAAAGTTTCTGTGTTTTCAACCATCCCAGGCCAACCCCTATGCATCTGATCCATCCGACTGTTGTTCATTCGTATCCATTAATATCCTTTGTAATAAACTGGTGATCTAGTAAGTAAACTGGTTTTCTAAGTTCTGTGAGCTGCTCTAGCAAATTAATCAAGCCCAAGGAAAGGGTTATGGGGAAGCTCTGGTTTATAGCCAGTCAGTCAGAAGCACAGGTAATGACTTGAACTTGGATTGGTGTCTGAAGTCTTGTGGAACTGAGCCCTTCACCTGTGGGATCCGAGGCCATCTCCAGGTCCATCGTGTCAGGGTTGAGTTAAATTGTAGGACACCTACTCTGTCCACTGAGAACTGGAGAACTGCTTGATGATGTTGCAAAAAGCATACATTGGACCTTGTTTGGAAGCAGCACATCCTGGGGTGCTTAAAGATGCAGAAAACAACTAATGGTAAATAGTACTTTATTCAGAGTGGGCAAAGGAGCAAATTCAGTAAAATATAAACAGTCGAGAAACGTGGGTAAATAGGGATATGGGAGTTCTCTATGCTATTCTGGCAATTTAAGTTGGAAATAATTTAAAAATAGACTGAAAAATAGGTAATTTTAAAAAAGAATGACATCTCATATACAAAGTATGGTAGGTCATTTGCCAACACAGCCACAATAATTTCTCCTGTTCTAGAAGCCTCTTTGCAATGTGGCTTTGCAGTCTCTCCCATCAAGAGACGGACTCTGTTTTCCTTCTCTTGATCTGCACTGGCCATTTGACTTGCTTTGACCAAAAGAATGCACATGCGTGACTCCTGAGCCTTTGGCCTCCAAAGACCTGGCAGCCTCCAGGAGTTCATCAGACCTCCTTGAGGATGAAGGACCACATGGAGAGAGGCCATCGTAGGCCATTCAGTAATTCCAATTATTTCTCAATTGTGAGGCATAATAAAATATAACTTTTGGAGTGGCTTATTCTCCATTAGAAAACCTAGCATGTTACTGTTTCCACCATTACACTTAAGGATTTAATCAATATCAACTGACTTCATGTTGAATGGAATTTTTCCTGAGAGTAAACAGTAGTCGTATATCTCTAAAAAGCTATCCATATCTTCCATTAGAGAGTTAATTTGCATGGGTTAATAGTGATGATAGCACTTTCTAGTTTATAGAGATTTTAACTTACGTAGCCTCATTTCACCTTTACCATGAGCTTGTGAGATGGAATAGGTGTTGCTGTTCTTAATTTGACAGATGAAGAAATAGGTTCAGAGGGGTTACGTCACTTGCCCAAGGAAACACAGCTAAAGTCAGAACCAGAATCTAGGTCCTTAATACTTTGTCAGGGTAGAGCTGAAGTTGTGGGCCTTCTGTAGAGAACGCTTTACTCTCCCTTCAGACATCAAACCAGAATTATAGACAGAAGTGTTCTAATATTCTGACTCAACCTTGGTTGCTATAAATGCCAATGGGGGTTGAGGGGGATCCCCTAAAAAGCCAGGGCCCTAAATACACTTTGTTCTACTTGTTCCTCATTTTTTTGAACATCAATATTGAGCTGGGAGTATGGTGACCATGGGTCTCAAAAAAGAAGAGCTTGCAGGAAAAACTTAATGCTGGTCCTCAAACATGCTCTTATGATTGGCAGTTATCTAGTCATTTGAATCTGCACAGAGCTGCTTCAGAACAGTGTAAGAAGAGATGTTGGAAATAAGTGAAAAGTAATTGAATTACAAAAACCTTGGCTTTATTTTTATTCTTAGTATTATCACCACCTGAAACATTATTTATGCTTGTGTATTGACTCTTCCTAATATTACTCTTCATCTGGGTAATTAGTAAATATTTGCTGATGAACAACTATTCGAATGGACAGATGGATAAAGACCAAGGAGACACAGTTTGCTATCAGTCCTCCGTATAAATTACTTCACTCACCTCTCTAAGCTTCCGTTTCCTCATCTTTAAAACAGAACTGATATATAATAATACTTCATAGGAATGGTACGCAGATCGGATGAGAGCAATACATTTAAGGGATAGCCTGCCTTGTGGGCTGGTGGAGAATTTCTGTCCCTAGAGGTATTTTAAGAGAGAAGGGATATGCTTCTGCCATGCATGGTTTAATCCTTCATTTCTCTAAAACCTCCAGGGTAGAATCAGGTCATTTCCCAAGGCCCTTTCCAGCCCTATGACACTGAGATAGGATTTCTTCTTCAGAGATTTTCCCACTGTCAGGGAAATGAGAACTGTCTTCAGGAGCGGCCCCCTGAAGTCTTGCTCTGCAGGCAGAAACCAGTCTGGAGAGTTGTGTGTCCAGACACACCTCCTTCTGCAGCAGCTGGGGTTTCACTTTGGTTAATGACAGTGAGTCACCCAACATGAGTCACCTAACATAAAAAGGCCGCTGACAGATTTTCACCAAAGGACGCAGCTAAATAGCTACGAAAGGATTAAAAACCAATCTCAACCCCCAGACAGCCAGCGAGTCAAATACAACACAACTCAGCAATAATAATCAAAGAGCCGGAAATAGTTTTATGGGTTCCTGGGCCAATAAAGAAAATACAAAGCAACGTTAGGCCCCCTGCCCTCTCCCAGCAGCCTGTCCGCCTGACGCCTGATGTGGGGATGAAAGGGCTGGCGATGGCTGGTACAGAAGATTGGAGAGCGGTCCCTGGGGCTTCTTAATCCATTTCTGGAGATGACAATCGTGACTTTGGGAGTTTTGAAGGAAACCTTGGTCTAGACAGAAAAAGCTCAGAAAGCATTTGAAATGTACCATCTGACACCTTGGTTGGCTTGGTTGTGGCTGAGTCACGGTGACTCGTTCTATGCAATGCTTTCCCAGCCTGACGGGACTTTGCTTTCAAATTTAAGGCTTAAAGCACCTGGAGTCAGGAGAATGACAGTTAAGCTCAATTGCCCAGGGTTGAAGTTATGCTACGGACAGATCAAACACTGCTGGCCAAAGGAGCAGACCACATTTAAATAACTGAAGAACATCTCAATTCTACTCTCCTCCAAACCCTGTTCTTTTTTTCCCCAAGTTATTTTATTCCCTTTTCCCTATCCCCAGAAATAAGGTTCCATTTTCTTTCTCTCCAGCCCCGAATCCTTACTCTGTATTGGTTCTGTTGACGTTTTGCTAACTGAGAAGGGTATATTATTTTTTAACCTCAGAAGCCATGGACAAAAATAAATTAATAAATTATCGAGCATCTGTTGTTCGCTGCCAGACTCTTGGGCAAGGTGTGTTGCATATATTATCATTGTCTCATATAACAAACACTGTAGAACTTCTCAGAGTTACCTGTAGTCACAAAACTATGAAATATGGAATAAATACAAATATTTTAAATTTTGCATCATCACAGAGGAGATTTGTGCCAACTTTTTAACTAAGTCGTTGAAAATTGTTAACAATGCTTTTGAAACTAGGCATTACCTAACAGTACTAACATATACTAAACCTGTATAGCCACACTTTTCACACAATCCCCATTTTCATCGCTGTTACCTGCACATGGCAGACCCTGCTCCATCTCCTTCATGACTCCAGCACCTACCTTAGTCTTCACCTGAATCTGTCACCTTCCAAACCCCTGACCTCCCAATTCTTTAATCTCTCCAGTTCCTAGGACTTCGCCTCCAATTGACTCCTTGAAGCCTTGTCACCTATGAGTCTTTGAATCAACTAGGACTTTCAGCTGTGAGACCTCAGGCTCAGAGCTATCTTTGATGCACCATCTTTTCCTCCAACTGGTTCCCCTTTACTTCATCCCAGTTCTCTTTCTCGCTTCCCTGTGAAATATCTTAAAAGGGCAGTCTTCGTCTTAGCTCTGCTTTCTCATCGCACCCCTTTTATGCTCTTATAAAGGTCTCTAGAGGTTTTTTAATGGCTAAATCCAATGGGTTCCTCTAACACTTCAACTCTCTGAACCTCTGATTCATAGGACTCTGGTGACTTGCTCCTTATAAGATGATATCCACATTTAATTGCTATAATCTCCTACTAGCCTGGTTTTCCTTCTAATTTCTTAGTTCTTTCTCTTCAAAGACATTTCTTCAGCCACTCTCCTTCAGGGTAGGCCTGCCCTAGCATTCTTCTCTTGTTCTCATCAATATTCTCCCCAGGAGCTCTCACCTATTTCTATAACTACCTATATGTATGTGACTCAAGTTTACAGCTTTGACGTCCCTCCTGACCTTGACACCAGCATTTACAACTGCTTATGGATGGGTGTAGCCTATCAGTATTTCAAACCCAGCATCTCCAAAACAAGACTGGGACCTTTAAATCTTCTCTTTCTGTGGTCCCCATTTCAGTTGATGGGAACTTCCCAAAGGTGTCTTTAACTTCTCTCTCTTCTTCATCCCTCATTCCTCTTCTCTGAGCTTCCAAGACCTATCAATGCTACTCCTATGTGGTCTCCCAGTCCATCCCGTCCTTCCCATTGCCACTGTCACTGACTTAAGTTAGGTTCTCACTTCCTCTCTTAACTATTGCAATACCGGATTGGCCGGCTGCTTCCTGCCACTACAGTGAGTGATCCTCAACCACAGCGCTAAACAGTTTACCCTCTTTCCAAACCTAAAAAAAAAAAAAAAAAAAAAAAAAAATCAATAGTTCCGCATTGTCTAAAAAATAAAGTTCAGGGTTTTTTTTAGCCTGGCTTTCAATGCCTTCTAGAACCTTGTCTCAGCCATCATTCTGATCTCCTGTTACTTGGCTTCTACTCACCAAACACAGCTGCTTTCTAGGCATCTCTGTTCCCCTGGGACCTTCTAGGCATCTCTGTTCCCCTGGGACCTTCTGCCTGGAATTCACATTCCGTTTTCACCTGCCCAACGCTGCAGCCCCCAAAGCTTCCCCTCCTGGGTCTCCCCTGACTGGAAACTGGAGCAAATCCCTCTTTTCTCTGCATCCTCATAGCATTTTTCACTTTGGACATCAGTTAAAACCACTTATACCTTTTTTCCTCGTGTTCAGGCAAAATGAGTCAATTTTTCCTCCAGACTTTAAGATTCTTTAAATCCCATTTAACAAAAGATTATGATGCCTTTTTTTTTTTTTTTTTTAAATCAGACATCATCTAGAACTCAGTAAGAGTAAGCTGCAGCTCTGGATCTTTCTAGTGGGAAAGAGGCTACAAAAAGAAAGAGCTGCTGTGCCACGTGGGAAAAGTGGGCACAGGGGCATGTTTTACATTTCCCTCAGTCTAGAACTTTTCACAGGCCAGATGAATGGCATTTCAAGCTATAAGGCCTAAAAGATGATGCAATCTAATCTTCATGTGTCCTGGCATAGGGAACTGAGACCAAAGAAGTTAGGGACTCACCCAAGGTCACGAGGTCAGTGAGTGGCAGAGCTGGACCAAAACCTAGGCCAGGGCGCACTGCAGCAAATAATTAGGGTTATGAACCACAGGGAATATTCTAAAAGCAATAAATTAGAATCAATGGGTATGTCTGAGCTGAATGGCCAAAACAACAGGGAAGATCTTGAAGGCCCTGTAAATGTTTCTCTTTCAGTGAATGCACCATTTTCATAAAACTCCCCTCTATTGCTTCTTCATAACTTTAACCCGGTCTGTAGGGCCTCCAGCTGTAGGGCATTCAGCGGTAGGGCATTCGGCAAGAATGGCTCCCAAAACAATTAATTTTGTTCATGTCCGGTATTTTCACCGTAGGATCTTGCTGTAGATATCTTCGCCATAAACATTTTTACTGCAAACAGTTTCACTGCCTCAACTAATTGGCCCTAAGGGAATTTTGCCATAGAAAGGATAAAATCGTGAAAAATAAAAGAGGGACATTCATTAAGTAGAGGACATAAGAAAATCAAAAAGAATTTATTGTGAAATACAAAATATTTGACTACATTTAAAATGTGTATAGATTCATGGGAATACTGTGCAAATAATCGGTTTTCTTTCGTGGATTGTACTTAGACATCTGTTCTATGGGAAATGTGAGTTCAACTGTGCATTCTCAAGAGAGGGTCTTCAGCCTCCCTTTCTCCTCCCAATGTGATGGGTTTTAAAATAAGAAACCAACTCTTGGGGCAAATCATCCTCATGTGAAAGAATTGCTGCTAACTGTTTTAAGACCATTGCCACCATCACATCTTCTCATCACTGTATGGACCATTCTGAGGGCTAGGTAAGGTCTGTATGTCGTATGAAAATGGGAGTAACTGTGAAAACTTGTCAGTGGAGAAATGAAACCAAACCGACAACTAGCTTAAACACATTAAGTCAGATGAACGCAGTTGATTTGTCCATGGAAAAATGAAACCGACCAACCAAACAAACATAACCCAGACTGTCGACCTCATATATTTTTTTCCTGCAAAATTGCCTTATGGCCAATTAGTTATGTGGTAAAAAATGTTTGCAGCAAAAATGATGGTGGCAAGGATGCTAAGGCAAAAGTACCTGGGATCAGTTTTGTTCTTTTTGAAAGTGAAATGGTTCTGTGGTTAATTAAGCATTCACAGGAAAACAAGACTGAACATTTTAAAAGGTCTCATTCCTGGATTGGTGCTCCCCCTATAAGACATCAGGAAGGTTCCAGAAAAACTGCCTGATTTTTTTTTTCCTCTAAAAAATGTTGTATGATTGAGATGGAATTTTAGTTTATTTTTTTCCAAAAGGTTTCTCAAAACAACAAGAAGAATGTGGAGAAAAGGGAACCCTCATACACTGTTGGTAGGATTACAAATTTGTACAGCCACCATGGAAAACAGTCTGGAGCTTCCTCAAAAAAATTAAAAATAGATCTGCCTTTTGACTCAGTAATTACACTTCTGGGGATTTATCCAAAAAAAAACAAAAACAAAACAATAATTTGTAAATATCTGTGCATCCCTGTCTTCATGGCAGCACTATTCACAATAGCCAAGATATGGAAGCTACCTAAATGCCCACCAACAGACAATGGGATGAAGAAGTTATGGTTCATATATACAATGGAATATTACTCAACCATAAAAAAAATGAAATCCTACCATTTGCAATGATATGGATGGACCTAAAAATGAGTGAAATTAGAAAGATAAATACCATATGATTTTACTTATGTGTGGAATTTAAGGAACAAAAGGAACAAATGGAAGGAAAACAGACCCACAAGTACAGAGGACAACGAGGTGATGGCCAGAGGGAGTTGGGTTGGGGAGTTGGGAGAAAGGAGTAGAGGGTTAGAGAAGCAGAAATTGGTAGTCGATAGATAGTCACGGGGATGGGGAGCACAGCACGGGGAGCACAGCACAGGGAATACAGTCAGCAGTAAGGTAATGGCTGTGTGTAGAGCCAGAGGGAAGATGGAGTAATCAGGGAGATCGTTTCATAAACTGTATAAATGTCTAACCAATGTACTGCATACTTGAAACTATTTTTTTTTAAAAAAGGTTTTTAAAAAATCATTGCCTTATTCTCAAAAGGCTTCAAACAAAATCACATTAAAAGTCTCTTGAGGAATTTTATCCAGATTAAAGTTCTCTTTTAAAACTCTCTTTGTCCTCTTTATAAGCCACTCATCCCAACAAAGTATATTTGGTCACTGAATTTATACATTATTTAAAGAAGGAAATGAAAAGTCTTTTTTTTCCCTGTATTTATAAAGCAACCACATAGCTTAAAGTATATTAAACAAAATATACTTTTTTATTGTTATTATTCCTACTTTAGAAAAGTATCAAGGTACCAGGCCATAGCTGGAGCAGAATAAATGAATAGAGAGTGTGATTACTGTCCAACCAAGCCCCCTAAAAAAGACTCTTGAGTTTCTTAGGGACCTGGTTAATTAGCATCTCCTCCAGCTCATCCAAGAAGGTAATATGAGTATCCCTCCCCTGCCTTTTTCCCCTAATTAATAAATATATCTCACCTAGGCTTGCTTCATTGAAACTCCCATATGAAATAACAACTTGCCTAGAGACTAAAATGGATATATTGTAGGAGTGTGTGAACTTGTAATTAAGTGATGCGTAAGAGAAAACAGTTCTTACATCTTGTTCATTCAAACCCAAAGGCTCCCCCTGTTCTCTGGGAAATAGAAAGTTGCATTGTGAATCACTGCACAGTATTTATCTGCACAGTATTTATCTTCACAGTATTTATCTGCACAACAGAATGCCATGATAAAACTCTGTGATAACTACCAATGTAGAAATACTAGCACTTATACTTTTAACATGGATTCAGCATTCCACTGGTAATGTTTGCTCAGAGCAAGGGAAGGGAAGGGAAAGGTGACAGCAAGTCTGGGCTGTGGGATCAGACAGACATGGAACTGGGTCTCAGCTCAACTAATCATAGCGCCACTAAACTCATTAACCTGGGCAAGCAGGTAATGTCTTTGAGCTTCATTTCTTTTTAAAAACCACAAAATATGTGTCATACCCACCTCACAGATTTATGAGAATTAAATAGGACACAAAGTAGAAAGCACACAACATAATTCCTGGTGTGTAAAAGACGTTCACTGAATATTAACTTCCCTCAGTTGTCACATCTGTGAAAAGAGGGTAATAAGTCCTCCTTCATGAGGCCAGTGTGGGGATGAAGTGAAATAATTCCCTGAGAGGGCTCACCACTGTCACTTTTGTCCTTTTATCCATTTACTAGCATCACACCCCACCCCCACACCAAAGGAGGCTGGTGGAAAGGGCAATTCAGCATATTAGAAAATAACTTTAGAGAGAGGAAGTTTATTTCTTATGTTAACAAGCTTTTGACTTATCTACTGAATTTATAATTATTTCTCAGGGGGGAGAAAAATGATCAGAATTAAGTATTTTTAAAAGACTAAGAACAACTCTAAGTCACTAGATCATCTCAATATACCTGGAAGGCCTTGTGCAATGAGTGATAGAACTTCGAGACTGTACCAACCTCAATGCATCCCATTCAACCACCTAAGCTTTTCTTTCTTTCTTTCTTTTTTTTTTTAAGTCACAGTGTCACTTCAACTGAACCGAAATCGGATGGAATGAGAACCAGGGAAGAGGAGTGCAAAGAAAAGGAAAATTTAAAAAGCAATGGACAAAAACTACTGAGAAGAAAAATAAGTTTTCATACCAATCTGAGTTCTCTTCCAAAAAAGATCATCCACACCATCTGTTATTATCTGCTAAATGCTATGAAGTTTCCAAAAAGCCATTTTTTTTTATAAAACAAGATGTAGCTAATGTAGACCGTTCTCCCTAACACCACCGTTCACAAAGTCAGCAGCATGGGCTGGTTTAGCGTCACTCTGTGGCACGGTGTCAGCTTTTAGAGTCACCTTCACCCAAAGCACGGTGTCGATTACATTTCCAATACAGTTCCCAAAGGAAGGAATGCAGGAAAACTTTCCCCTCATCCTAAGAACTGATATTTATTTACTTATCTTTGCAAAGTTCTTCGGTGAAGGTTGGATTGATTTCAATATTTAAGTACATCATTTACCCACACAGCTGACTGTGGGAAATCCCCGTTGTTACTGCCCTTTGCATCTTCAGAACGAGGTGCTCAGAATATAATACGTTTTGCATTTGAGAAGTCCAGGAAAAGATTTTCTTTAATAGGCACCTTTAAGTTGCAGGCACAAAAACAATGAGGGGGGAAACCCGACCAGAATGCCAAAATATCATTTCCTCTAAAGCACTAATTTCTTATTGCTAAGATTTTTTTTTTTTCCTGGAGGAAAAGCCAGATTAAAAATGCATCCGACGTTGGAGAGAACCTTAGACCAGATTGCACAGGCGCGCCGTGCAGCCGGCGCAGGGTCCCGCCCCTCACTAGCCTCCCACCTCCTCGGGCTCGCTGCAGGGCGAAGGCGCAGACGAGGCTTTGGACTCGCCATCGCTGTTGCATTCTGGCCTGCGCGGGGCTCCCGCCGGGCCCTCCGGCCCCCGCGCGTGGCGCTCCAGCAGCTCCTGGAGGTGCTTGATGTAGCCGATGGCGGCGCGGAGCGTCTCCACTTTGCTGAGGCGCCTGCCCGCCAGCTCCCGGGGCAGGTGGTCTCGGAGGCGCGCGTACCCCTCGTTCACGCAGCGCACCCGCTGCCGCTCGCGCTCGTTGCGCTTGCGGAGGAAGGCGGGCTCGAAGGCGCCGTCCAGCGGCAGGGGCAGGTAGGGCCGTCTCGGGGCGCCGCGTGCGGCTTCCACATGCAAGGAGACCCTGAACGCGTCCCTAAGTGGGACGTGGGTTAGGGTCCCGGGCAGGCCCAGGGGCACCGAGGGGAGGGGGTATGGCAAGTTCAGCAGTCCGGCCGGTTTGCATTTCTCCATCATTCGCCAAAAAGCCAACAGATCACCCAAGAGTTTAATCTCTCAGCAGAAAACGAGGCTGCAAATCTTCAGGTCCATTTAGACAGCCTGGCACAGATGGTCTCTTTTTGGAGAAGTTTCTGGGTCCGGAAGCTAGGTTCCGGAACAGGCTTCAAGGAAAGTTTGCATGATTCCGTGAACTCATTACACTCCTCGATCTTTTTATTAAGATCCAGACGAAGGTGCTAGGCAAAGATTTGGGACCCCCTAATCCACACTTCAAACCCCGTCTTCCTCTCTGATCGTCTTCTTTCAAAAGATTTTTTTTAAAAAGCGGGGTGGGGGGGGTCGTTTGCTCCGTCTCTTCGCCTGGAAATGTGAGCGCACACCAAACAGAATAATCTTCCAAGCCACCTAAACTTTTCAATTACTGTAATCCACTGATCTGAGTCTTCAAGAGCAGAGGAATCTTAAAGGATTCAGCAGAGGCCCTCCCAGGAACCAACACATCTCCGTGGCGGCCGAGCGAAAGATCACCAGAGGCTTTCTCCTTGAAAATCAAAACTTGAATGCCTTTTGCGGTTTCCGGCGTCCAGGGCATTATAATGGAAAGGGCTTTTAGAGTGTTTGCAAACCTACACTTGCTCTTTCATTTCTGGGGAGGTGGAAAGAAGACCTCATCAAAGGAAAGGCTGCTCCCTTGTGGTTACAAGATGTGTCAAGTCAAGGAGGACCCTGGGGAAGGCTTGAGGGTTTTCTTCTCTGAGGCCAAATCTTTTAAAAACTCAATTAGACCTTTTTTTTTTTCTTTTAAGGGAACAGACAAGAAATATACTTTAGCGACGAATGTAAAGGTCTGCCTATTATGCTTCAACTTAACGTTTAATGCAGGGCGCTTTATGTATTTCTGCTACTTTTCAGAAGCACATAAAAAGGCAGCAGTAACAAACACTTTTAGCCAAAGTTATTCCTCACAGTGCTTACTGTAAACACAGTTTAAACACTGCTTTCCGACCTCTTCTAATCCCACTCAGGATATAAGGACATCATCTGTTCCTACTGTAAAGAGCATATTTCTATTGTATTCTTTTTGTCATTAAAAAAAAAAGATGCAATTTATTTTCTCCCTTGGGGGCAGGAAAGCAACGTTTGAAAGGTGGAGAACCCCAATTCCAGGAAGAAAGGATGGTGGCTTTGAAGACTTTCCTTTATAACACACAACCAAAAATGAATAATTAATCCACCCATGTTGGTGAAGGGCTTTGAAGATGAAAGTGTCATTAAAAATCCAACTGTACTGGTTAATGTCAAAGAATGTGTTATCACGCTGAAAAATCAGATTTCCTGTTCTGTAAAGCAGCACATTAAAGGCAGCTTCTACTTTAAAAGTCCGACTTAAAAACAAGAGAAGCAAAAAACCCCCTACGTTTACCATCAGACTTTCTGCCTATTCCTCAGGAGCCAAGGTGTCGCCCTAACATGTTTTTTTTTTTTTTTTGACAAGTCCTATGCTTCCCTGTTTACTCTAAATGATCTGCCAGAAGCAACTGGAAAAACACTTCCATCAAGGCAAATAAAAATAATTATTCCTTTCAGGCATAAGTTAGTCACATTTTGAAAGCTCTAGCTCCCTGTGAGGCTTGTACCTGCAAACAAGCTAATATATCATCTCGATTTCTCAGTAGAGTTAGAAGAATCAGGAGAAAGCGCTTTATACTGGGAGAAAAGCCCATCAGAGGGGCAGATAGATTAGATCACAGGGTGCTTTGCGACCATGTCCAAGATGCTCACCTTTATTCTAAGAGTAACAGGAAATGAATGAGGTATTTTGAGCAAGGAGGTCATGTAGTTTGCTAAAACGTTTTCAAAACGATCACTACTGCTACAGTAGAAAATAGATTGGGGGAAAAAAGGAAAACAGTTAAAATATATCATTTTTCATCCTCAGATTGGCAAAAATTAAAAAGATTGCTAACATCCAGGGCAGGCAAAGATTTGGGAAAGCTGTGGAAGCATAAATTGCTACAAGCTTTTGAGAGAGTATTAAAATTAATAGTGTATATCACATCTCCTTTGACCCAGAGAACCCTATAATTCTGTCCTACCCAAAACAAAAGCACCAGTATGGATCTATGCTTACAATAATATTTATTGCAACATGGTTTGTAGTAACTTTTTAAAAAGGAAACAGCCTGAATGTTATCAATAGGAAAAGAACTAATCTTTTAAAATAGCATGCTATTATTATAAATAATGCGTTAGAGCTATGTGTAAGAACTTGCAGAAATATCTGTAATGTAAGTGAAAAAGAAGAAGTTGCAGAGTAACATATGCACCTTGAAGTTAAATTATTCTTCGTAACCTACATACCTTGATATGTGTTTGTGCGAGCACAGAGAATGAGGTGGAAAATCAAATACTAAACCTTTGTCATTGGTTACCTGACAAAGGAGGCATTGGGGATGAAAGAGGGTGTTCATCGTTCTCTACTGTTTAACTTATTACAAAAAGCACACGTTACTTTTGTATTTTTTAATACACTGAAGTTTAAAATAATAAAAGACTATGTAGAAAACTTAAAGGACACAACTGATCTGACCTAAACCAACAGCTTTATCATGATTATAACTTAAAGCTCTTGGACCAGGTTTACTGGCTGTTTGTAAATTCTGACTCTGAAAAAATAAATACCTATAGGATTTTGTTCTCCCTCCACCCCACTAATATCACAATCTAAAATTGTCACATTTTTTAATGGGGTCCAAGTGTGTTATAATGTATCTACATGGCCACAAAAATGCTGATAGTCTTTCTTTTGTTTTTTGAAGGTATAAATGCATTGCAAATAAGTGCTTTTCCAGTAAGAAGCATTCTTTTACTCACATATGAAGGCGAGAGGGGCAGGCTGCCCTCTCTAGTATCTGAGATCGATAGAGGAGATTCTGACTCCCAGTCACTCTTCAGTTAGTTTTGACCCAAATGTTCTCTCGACCTTTAAAGAGGTCCCTTGTAAGACTGGCTAGATCGAGTTACAGTAGCTGAACCTCCAAGGACACTTGGGACTAGGTGTGTATAGTCAGTCCCAGGTAGATCTAGGGAATGCAAAGTCACCAAAACTCAGGTTCAGTAGATTTAAAGGTATCTCTAAGGCCAAGGAAAACGTCCACCCCTAAAACTCAGGTCCTTCATCACCTGCTTGAAATATGTGAGATGAAGAGACTTTGATTGGCTCTTCCTGTGAAATACTTGATAGCACATTATCGACTTGGGTTTCTTAGGCTCATGACACCGAGGTGTACACACACACCTGGCCCCGTACCTGCGATTTGCATCAGCTATCACAAGGGGGACAGAGAAACTTATACAGTATTATGACCTTGTGGTAGAAATCAGATTTCTCATAGGTGTAGTTCACTAAATCTCACACTGAGTATCTAACAAGATGCTAGTCTATTAGTCCTTTTCTATATAGGTCAGGCATAAACTATCTGTATTACCACGTGCAACATCCACAGGGGTCTTCTAAGATACCACTATACTTTGAGACTCGCTAAGACTGCCATACCGACATGTAGCATCAGATTCGTTTGGAAGGATCTGGGCCTAGAAGGACAGTTTGGAGCAGGGCAGAATTAGGTGTTCCATCTCCTTGGGAGTCTATGCAGCAATCATACAGCTGCTCCCCGCTAACCTGTCTGCAGCCAAGGGGCAGCTCAGGTGCCAGGAAAGAAGACTTACACCAGGCTTCTGTGGCAGCTGCTCTGACTTAGAAGTCTCATATCCCTTTTGAGACAATATTTCTTACAACAACCTCACAGGTGTAGCTTCCAGAGACCCACCAGGGTCCAATTAAAGAGTCTTCACACTCTGGGAAGCCCAAAGCCATGATCTCCCATCAGGTAATTATAGTTTTGCCAGTCCAAATGCAATTTACCAATCAAGTAATTGCTCTAATATAAGTAATTTGGCCTAACGATATAGCTGACAATTCTGTCTTTATCAGGTTTCAGAAGAACAGATAACAGAAGGTTAACTGAAGGCCAAATTGCCATGTAGAAGGGTAAAAGCTTTATTAATCCACACCATTACATTCCGTTGTAAAGATAATATAATTTATAGCAAGATATAAATAACTACACATATTTAGGTACAATTTATCACTGTTTTTTCTGTTCTTCTCAAACACTATTTGCATTTTAATCTTTTCAGTCTTTTATCATATAGAAATGTAAAATTTTGATGTAGTCAAATACATTAATTCTTTCCCTATAGTTTTTTTTTTTTTTTTTTTATTGAAGGCTACCTTCTCCAACCATACATTTTATAAGGCCTTTACTCGTCTACGTGGCACCTTGGTGTGAATTAGCAAAAAGCACAAAACTCAAGGCTTGGAGAATGGATAGGTGACTCTACTACAATTCATCTGGAAGAACCATCGAGTAAGGATGCCCAAATTTGAGAAAAGCAAAAAGGTAAGATGAACTTTTCATATTCAGGAGGAAAAACAAACAAACTTGGAATTCTAACTGGAATTGTGTTAAAAGACAGGTTAATTTGAAGAGAATTGACTTTTTTCAAAAACAGCAAGTCTCTCCTTTATGAACATAGAACTTGTTTACTCAGATCTTCTTTTTTGCCCTTTAATAAAGTTTAATTAAGTTTTTTATGTAGATCTTACGTGTTTCTTGTTCTGTTTATCTCAAAATGCTGTTGTGAATAGAATCTTTTTCTGTTCTTCAAAGCCATTGATTTATTTCATGTTAATCTTTAATCCAGTCATTTCAGTGATCTCTCTTATTAGTTCTAATGGTTTTTAATCGAGATAAAAATATACATACAGTTAAAGGCACATATATTAAATATACAATTCAATGAGTTTTGCTAAATGTATACACTTGTGAAACATGCAACTCAAAATAGTTCTAATCATTATTATTAAAGACTTTCTAGGATTTCTTAAACTATAATTATATTATTTACTAATAATGGTAGTTTTGTTTCTTCTTTTCTAATATAACTCATTTATTTTTCTTACTGAATTTCACTACCTAAGATCTCTGGTTCAATACTAATTATAGTAATAGTTAGCATCCTTGTATTTTTTTTTATGAGAAAGCTAATGTTTCACCATGTAGAAGATACTCTTTATCATAGTAAGTAAATTTTTTTCTACTCCTAGTTTGCCAAGAGTATTGTCAGGAAAGGTATTAAATTTTATCAAATCCGTCTTTGAAGATATTCATGTGTATTTTCTTCTTTAAATAGAATTTATTTCTATTGCAGTAAATTACCATAATAAATTTACTAATGTTGAGTCATTTTGCATTCCTGGGATTAAACCTTATGGGGTCATAATTCTTTTAATACCCTGTTGGGTTCAGTTTGTTAATGTTTTATTTAGAGATTTTGTTCCCACACTCCCAAGTTATATTGGCTCATAGTTTTCTATTCTTGTGCTCTCTTTTTCTGATTTCAGCATTATTTTAAACTCTTAAAATATAAGTTGAAAAAAATTTTTAAATAAGTTGAGTAGCTTTCCATTTATTTCCAGGATCTGGAACCATTTGTAAAAGGTGGAAATGATCTGTCCCTTGAAGGTTTTGTAAAACATATCCTAAAAACACACAGAAGTTTTTTAGTACTAAATTTTTAGTTACTTTTTAATTTCTTTTATCATTACTGTTGAAATATTAAGAACTCATTAATAACACTCTATCTTCCCCTCCTGAGTTTTTATCCTCCTTCACTGACAACTATTATTTATCATCCTAGAATCACAGATGTACAGCTTAGTTTTTCTCCTTTCTCTAAAATACACAGGGACAATTAGTTTGTTAAATTAACCCCAAAGCTTGGTGGTCCCTAGGCCAACAACTCATTCTCGATTCTTGTTCTATCTCTAATAAAGAACATTCCAATATAGCCGACCAGAAGTTAATCATTCAAATAAACTATCAACAGAGTAATATTCAAAATTTCAAAGCACTTTTTCAAATTGCTAGGGATAAATTAAAACCCAAAGTTTAAATAACCCTACCCACGTAGGTTAAAATTTAAAGATATTAACATCAAAATGTCTTTAGTTGAACGCCACAGATTGTTCCCCTAATTTCTAATTCTGCTCAGTCTCAACTGGAGGGGTCTTCCTCCAAAGCCTCAGCGGTCAGGGTTCCTTCAGCAGTCACAGCCTGGGTGAGCCTCTGCTGAAATTACCATCGTGCCTTCAGATCTGAAATCAAATTAGTTCAACAGCACGTGTGTTCCATTTTTAAAACCTGAAGAGTTAACAGGAGGACAGGCAAGATCATCCCAGCTCTCCTCTCACGTCCATTCCATTTAAAAAAACAAGCCGTTCTGAGGCCCCTAGAGGAGTTCAGTCAAGTCCTTGGCACACTGACACCAGAGAAATAATGTTTGAAATGCTAGTGCTGAATCTTTTACACCCATGTCACAGTTTCCAAAGGTCAGAGCAGAGAATTGTGGGATCCAAGAAGAGGAAGGCAGCCTCATCAGAATGGCCATCAAATGGAGCACCCCAAGACTCAGTAGTTTAAGACAAAAAGTGTATTTAGTTCATGAGCCTGAGAGGCAGTGATTTAGGCTAAGTGGCTAAGTTCTAGCATGTCTGGTGTGGCAAACTCAGAATCACATGGCGGAAAAAAGGCTCCACCTCTTCCTGGAATGACCTGTAAAACCACCATGCGAAGCACATGGTTACCAGGAGGGGTAGAAAATGGGGCCATTAGATCACACAATTTGAACTAGGAACATTTCAGGGTACAGTAAGCACATGTGGCTAGTGGCCAGTGGCCACCATATTGGACAGTACAGTTCTAATGTCACCGGCCTCCTTGCAATTCCTCAGACCTGCCAGCCATTCTCCTGCCTTGGAGCCTTTGCACTTGTCCTTCCTGTGACTGGAACACTCTTCTTCTAGATGTCCACAGGGATCACTCCCTCACCTCCCTCGATTTAAACGTCACATTTTCAACTCTATTTAAAATTGTCTATTCTATTTAAAATTGCAGCCCCCATCCCTGAGCACTTTCTATCTTCCCTGCCACATTTTTTAAAATCATATTTATTGCTATCTGGTCTATTTTATATTTTAATTATTTACTTGTTTTTAATCTGTTTTTTTTTTCCCACAATAGTTTAAATTCCAGATGAACTGGTATTTTTTGCCTATGTAGTTCACTGCTGTATCCCCCAGTGCCTAGAGCAATGTTTAGCACTTAGTAGGCACTCAACAGATATTTGTTGAATAAACTCTATCCTTTCTGTGTCTTTCTGAAAATGCTAAAGAAAGAAATGAGTCAGACTCTGATACAATAAATTATGATTGTATCAGGTTTATGGAGGGGAATCCCAAGAATGCCAAAAAACAGGTTTACCCACATGAAAAGTCATATTTCCAAACCCTTCTTAACACGAGAGATTAGAAGCAGGACTTGAAACTGTAATTAAAAGTCGATATTAATAATAATTAAGAGATATTATCTGGAGAAGCCCAATCTAGGACCAAATTTATTCATTATTGTCTTTGTCTTAGGGCTAAAAGATAATATTTAAAGGTGATTTGTCCTCTACATCTGTCTTTTCCACTCAGCAAAAAAGTTAATGGTTGTTATCTGGTTTATCTTATATACGTTTTTCTCTAAGTTCTACCTTACATTTTTGTTCATTGTCTTTCAAGTACTTGGGTTTCTAATACTAAAAGCGGCAACACTCTTCATTTCTTCTTGTCTGATTGGTCAGTAATTCTCCCATTGTTTTTACTGTCTTACTGGCAACTTGGTGTCCATTTAGAGTGGCAAGTCACCCTAAATCATCTCAGGCAACCTTTGGGCATCCATTTGCTGTATGTCTCCAAGTAAACAGATATATGAGTCAGTAAGCATAGCTTAGAATTATGCCAGTTTAACTTCCATTCATTCATCAATTATTTATTGAGCACCTAATATGTGCTAGATATTCTGTTATATCAATAGCACTAAATAAGATAGACATAGGTCTTGTTCCCCAAACTGAAAATCTATTGGGCAAGACAGAAAATTAAACAATTAATTCCAAAAAAGATAAGAACAATGAGAGCATAAAGTGGATGAGAGCATAATCTAGTGTGGGGAATGGGTTAGGAAGCTTTATATTTTGGTGATCCTGGCATCATTTTTTTAAATTAACTTTTGAGTATTTTTACATATAATAAAACTCACCGATTTTAAGTATACTGTGTGATGAATTCTGACAAATGTATAGTCATTTAACCACAGTCGAGATAATTTCTATCACCCATAAAAGCTCTCTCATGCCCCTTCACAGGCAATATCATCCCTCTCAATCACCCCCAGCTCCTGACACTGACTAATCTGCTTTCTATTACTATGGTTTTGCCTTTTCTAGAATTTCATTAAAAAGTTCCAGTAATATGTAGTCTTTTGTGTATGGTTTCTTTCACTTAGCTTAATGTTTTGAGATTCGTCCATGTATCAACAGCTTCTTCCTTTTATTGCTGAGTAGTATTCCAATATGTAGACATACTCTAATTATTTATTCATTCACCAGTTAATAGACACTGGGTTGTTTCCATTTGTGGTTATCACAAAGAAAGCTTTTAATTCACATTTGTTTATAAGTCTTTGTCTATACATATGTTTTTATTTTCTCTTGGATAAATACCTAGGAGTATAATTACTGAATCATATGGTATAAGAAAGTCCTAAGTTGTTTTCTAACACAGCTGCAGCATTTTGCATTTCCACCAGCAAAGTGTGAGGGTTCCAGTTGCTTCATATCTTCACCACTTGTTATAGTTGGTCTTTTTGATTTTGGCCACTGTAATAGGTATGTAATGTTACTTCATTGTGTTTTGATTTGCATTTGCCTAATAACTAATAATGTTGCTCATTTTTTTTGTGTACTTAATTGCCATCCATATTATTTTACTCAGCGAAGTAGCTGTTCAAAGATTTTGTCTGTTTTAAAAAATTGAGTCGTTTGCCTTATTACTGAGTTTAAAGGGTTCTTTATATATTCCAGATAAAATTCCTATGTCAGATATTTGTTTTGCAGATATTTTCTCCCTGTCTCTGGCTTGACTTTTTATTTTGTGGACAGTGTCTTCCCAAGACCAAAAGTCTTAATTTTAATGAAGTTTAATTCATTAATTTTTTTAGTGGTTCCCCATTTTTGTATCCTATCACAGTTACAAAAGTTTTCTTCTATTTCTCTTAAGTATTAAAGTTTTAGCTCTTACATGTATCTCACCAGATTTTTACATACATCTCTGGTATTAATAAAATTGTTCAAAAAGAATAGGCATGGAAAACCAGAGGGAAATCATCCAGCCTTTTATAAGACACACCTTCTTTTGGCCCCAGGCTTGCAGTGGCATTTTAGGGAATATTGTCTATCACTTACTTGTGACAGATGACTTTCTTGATTTAGACTTCTATTTGTTGTCAACAAGAAAGCAAAACCAATGTGACCTTTCAGTGATTAAGTCCCTCATTTGGAATGTGCTTTCTTCTTATGATAAGTAAAGGAAGGAAAACATTATGAGAGTTGACATCACTCCCGGCTGTAGTACAAAACGTTGTGTGTGCCTCCGCCCTTTCGCATGAGAATTTTCAAAACTCACTCTCCCCACTAAACTGCGAGCTATTGAAGATCAAGACGTGCGTCTTATTTTGTATTCCTATATTTTAGATGTAATTTGGTAAATGTTTTCTGAATAAAAGTTGTTCCTGGGTCTCTGCTGTTTTGCTGGTATGTGGAGACTACCAGACAGTGTATTGTAGTTTCTACATCCAGTCATCACGAACTTGGGACCTTTTTCCTATCAAGCCATTTCAGTATTCCTAGGGCTTAGCACAGCGCCTGGGATGCATTAGGCAAAAACAAGGGGAAGGAAATTTGTACAAAAATCCCACCACCCCAATTTATGACTTGAAGCAGGGAAAGCGGGCAACCTTCAGATATAACATATGGTGAGAAATATTGGGGATATAATTTCAATTCCTCCCGGGAAACACTGCCATCTCTGGTCTAAGTCTCTTCTTTGGAATCTTGTGGGCTTGCGTGGACCCCGCTTCCCTAGTAGAAGAACGCCCCGAAGACTGAAACTCCGAGTCCGGGGGTTATTTAAGGGACGCAGAACTTATTCCCAGCGTGCACAACGGTCCTGGTTGCCTAGTAACTGGATCGATTGCTCGGAGCTCCACTCGATCCGGTCAGGCTGAGACGCGGTGCGCCCCGCTCAGACCCGGGTTCCCCCGGTGCGCACGCGCAAAAGGGGCTCGGCTGGGGGAGGGGCGAGCCGGATCGCGGACGCTGTTTGCGGGCCGCCGCGGGGAGGGGCGCACGCACGAGGGTAGGAGTGGCGGGCGCCGAGAGTGGCTGGAGAGCCGGAAACGCGCCTCGGAGGGTGCGGTCCTGAGGAGACTGCGGCTTGGGCCGGGCGGGAAACGTTAGGCGGGCGGCTCCCGGGGCGCGGGGGTCGAGCCGGCGGGGAGGGCTCCGAGGCGAGCTCTGCCCGGATGAGGAACAAAGCTGTGGGGCAGGCGCGTGCGCCCCCCGCGCGGCCGACAGGTGGGCTGCGCGCGGGCCCGGCCGCCGCGGCGCAGGGGCGGCCTGCGGGCCCCCTGCTGGCGGGGGGCCGAGTCGGCGAGGGACGGGGACTTCATCCTCCCCGTGTTTTGGTGACCGCCCTTGTCCTTACCCCCAGGTTGGGCAGCCCCCCCTCCTGAAGCCTTTGGAGGAAAAGCCTTGGGTGTCCCTCGGCATGTCCCACCTCGCGACGGGGTGCGCGGCCATCGGCCTTCGGAAGAAGTTGGGCGGCCCGGGGCGGCCCCGGGGACGTGCGGTGCAGCGGTTGTAAGCAAGATGCGGTAGCACGTGACCCCGGAACGGAAACACTGATGCTGGTTCCCCGCCACCCCTGGGCTCTTTTTTCTGACACTTGGCTCCAAGCAGATGCATCACAGGTGAGTAGTGAGGTTGGTTTAGCGCTGGTGACGTCTTTGGAAGACGTCTAGCACACGAGAGTTCAGAGTGCTTTTGATTTTGCTGCTCCTGGGAAGGTTACAGGTGCGACTTGCAAATGGATTTGTGTCCCACAGGGAACAAGAATTCCAGAAACTAGTGTTGTGTTGAATATATTCTCATTCAATCTAATTTACTCCAGATATGAATAGTTACAAATAGCCATACATAGATTTTTGGCTCGTTGACACTTTTATTTGGAGTTATTTGAGAGTTTAATAGTATCTTTATCTTTATCTGGGTTCCAAAGTATCTTTTAGTTCATCACTATTGATCACCTTGCATTCGCTGATTCCTGTCTGGCTCTATGGTAATGTGGAGAAATTAAGTTCTTAATTCTACAAGTTTCATGTTGATGTTTAAAGTTGTTTTTTTTTTTTAATTTTTATTTATTTATTTAGTTATTTTATGCTACCATGCCAGGATAGTACAGAAATAGTTATATTTGGCTGGTCTTTTAGGGTGCTTCCATAGGCTCTGTGTTTAGGATACAGAAGATAAAACGATTCGTTAAAATTATTGAAAGTGCCTAATGCATTTTGCAAACTGACTGCATTTCATTTAGCTTCTTATATGTCATTCTAAGTAAAGTTATAAGAGCAACTGGTTCATACATATGTCAGTTAGAAACACACACATTAGCTGTAGAAGTATGAAGAAAATGATTTTATGAGAAATGAGTAGGGAAGGTATCTTGCTTCTGGCCCTTCTCCCAAGATTGCGTCCTATAATCCCATATGAGAAAGGTAGATAGGATAGAATTGCACTTTAGAATGATAGTTTTATAAGGATCATACCGTAAATTCCCTTCTGCTTTCTCTCTGTGGGATACTAGTTACCTTTGGTTTATGGCTGCTGAGGTCATTACATTTTAGTGACAACAGCAGAAATCTGCTGAGCCTCTCACATCAAACTCTGGTTTGAACTGGTTTGAGAAGGCCTAGAAGTCAACCTAGAAACACCATTTTGATTTTTATCTCGATTAGTACACAGATTATTAATATTCAGGAATTTTCAGAATGGGATTTGAGGTTATAGACTTTTAATTGTACTTTAAAATATTATTGTAACCAATTTGTTGTAGGTCCTTACAGCTCCAGTGAGTTTTGACTAAGAATTCTGTTTATAGCATAAAAAGTTATAGGAAAAATGTTTTAAAAACAAGCTCAAGCCCAGAAACTTTCAAAATTAAGGTAGCTATGGTTTTTTTAGGCTATAGGATTTTTTCCCCTCATTCTTTTATAGCGTAATTATTGTTATAAAGGTCCTTCATCTAGTGTACGTAATTTGTCACGTGCTTCTAGTTACTTTATAGTAAGGATAAGTTTGCACTGCTCCATCCAGTCTTCACTTCAGAATACCTGCTCTATACAAGATACTGTACTCAGTTGGCCTTGTATACTTTAATAAGTCTGGGAACTTAGTTTCATGAAATACCTGGCCAGGGACAAGGTTGAAGCCTGTGGGTATAGAATAATCCAGGAATAGGTCTGTGTGAGACTTTAAGCATACCCCACCATATAAATACACAGATCCTACTATATTGGAACTGTGTGAAAGGCAAAATGTTTTTTTGCTTGTAATTGTTTTTTTTTCTAATTGTGGTTAAGAGCTTGTGTTAAAATCAGACAGACCTGAATTTAAATCCTACATCTGCCACTTAACTAGTTATGTAATCTTGGGTTAAGTTTCTTAGTGTCTCTGAGTCTGTTTCCTCATTTCCAAAATAGAATCACAAATAGTACCTACCTGGTTTGAAATAATAAACCAGTTGGAGAAAGCAAATATTTTGAAAGAAAAAACTTGGGTGATGTAAAAAAACAAACTCTTGTTGCCATTGTCCTCTAAGGATTGCAAACTTTGCTTTAGGTGGTGGGCATAGAGTTTGGAACAAGGCACACATGAGTTAAATCCTGTTTCTGCTATATGATATTGACTGAGTTAGTTACCATTTCTGAATCCCAGTTTCCTTATCAGTAGAAAGCATATGACACTAGCTATCTCAGAGCTGTGAGCATAAAAATGAAGTAATAGTTGGTTGAGACCTATTTCCCTCTCTCCATTGTTGTAATTTCTTTAGTACTTTAAATGGAGTCACTGCGGTAATTCTTTGCATAACTAGTCATGTGTGCTTTTTCTTAGGATGAATGAAATGAACTTGAGTCCAGTGGGGATGGAGCAGCTGACTTCATCCTCTGTGAGCAATGCCTTGCCTGTCTCAGGGAGTCACCTGGGGTTGGCTGCCTCGCCCACTCACAATGCTATTCCCGCCCCAGGTGAGTGGAAAGGGAGAGCAACTGAATTTCTACACTTAACTCCATTATCAGTTCTAAAAGGAGACGAGACAGTGTCCCTTTCAGAGTGGAAGAGAGAAGCCAGGCAGGTCTGAGTGGTGGTTCCCCTTGGGATAGCACAATGGAAGAAAACAGTTTTGCAGATTTACTGAAGTTCTAGTAGATAGGAATAGCAGTTTTTTTCTGATAGTCTTCTGCTTTAGTTGATGTCCTTTTGTCTGGAGCTGTAATTGACTTGGCATTTTATCTAAGATTGTCTATTCATCTGGTTCCCACTCTTGGCACTCTGTCCCTTGGTTAATAGAAGAGAATCAAAGTTACTCTACCAACTGTCCCTAGAAAGCATGAGAAGTTGAGCTTTATTTTCTACGACATCTGAAACTGTCAACAACTGTAAATGTGTCGGGCCTAGAATCACGGGGAGGCACCAGAGACGGAGCTCCACGTGGAACTACCCTCAGTTCTTGGAGAGAATGATCATGTAGGAGAAGCTCATTTTCTCCCATCACTATACTTTTAAAACTTTTTTTTATCTGCCTAGTTTAATTTCTTTTTCTATTGAAATGGAAAGGAAGTAAGCTCTTGATTCTTAGCATGGTAAGCTAGTGATCCTTAAGAATCTATGGCGTCGTAATTTCTTGGAGCTTCTTTATAAAAATAGGAATTAATGTTTAAGATTATTTACATCTGTAAGTTTAAATATTTCTCTAGAGAATTACTTGCTTTGTTAGTAAAATGCAGCAATTAAATAAGTTTCATCTAAACTAGGGTCTTTTTATATTCCTTTAAATGTCAGTAAATTTTTTTTGAATAGTTGTTAATCCATTTGATTATCTTAGGCATTCTTGTTAGTGAACACTCTTGTTAAAGAGGAAAAGCCTATTAAAATATATTGCCAATGGAAAAAATAATGCAAATCAGCACTGCGTAAGTTGGTGAGAATTCATTATGATACTTAGGCACAATAAGAGTTGCTTCAGCACCTTGCAGATAGATATTATCCAGCGTAGATGGAATCATGAAGAACAGCATACATGCAAAAGGCTGTGAAAGTATATATACAGTTTTACATCTACCTTGAGATTATTTTTCAAGTAGAAGCATGTCTATGAATTTTTAAATGGAAAACAGTCTCACTATATAAGATGGAAAATAAAAAATGAAAAAATGTAAAAAAAAAAACATTTTGTGATATCACTACTCAGAAACCACTCCTGCGAACTCTGGTATGTTTCTTCCTGTTCTTTTTCTCTCTATGATTTGTTTTCTTAAATCGTATTTAAACTAGGTTTTTAATTATAATTAAATATTTGGTACTTAAGAAAAGTACAGACAACTGGAGGATCAGTTTGGCATTTTAAAATCAACTCGAAAACTAACTTTAGGACCTGTTTGTGGGTTTCTGCATAACACTGCCTATCTTGGGATGTAAAGGGCTACTAGGTGAGATTTTTTGCCAATGTGC
This sequence comes from Macroglossus sobrinus, assembly GCA_004027375.1. Taxonomy (NCBI): domain Eukaryota; kingdom Metazoa; phylum Chordata; class Mammalia; order Chiroptera; family Pteropodidae; genus Macroglossus; species Macroglossus sobrinus. Next base: position 196,220 of record PVKZ01001781.1, on the reverse strand, counting down.
AAAAAGCTTTCTAAGAGTCTAGCCAGTGATTATAGAGAGAATTTTTTTAAGAACATATTTTCTTTTAATTGAGAAACACATTTTTTTGTAGGCCTGCCAGTGGCAATTCCAAACCTGGGTCCCTCCCTGAGCTCTCTGCCTTCTGCTTTGTCTCTGATGCTCCCAATGGGTATTGGGGATCGAGGGGTGATGTGTGGGTTACCCGAAAGAAACTACACCTTACCTCCACCACCTTACCCCCACCTGGAGAGCAGTTACTTCAGAACCATTCTACCTGGTAAGTATAGTTCTGCGGGAAGTGAGAAGAAAGAATAGGGCCAACACTTAACCTTAGTGCTTGAAGACTTGAACACTTTTTTTTGTTGCTTTTCATTATTAGATATTAATCTATAGATGGGAAAAAAAGAAATCTATACTTATATACTTTTCCTCTTAGAATGTACAAATAACACATTATTGATGTAGCAGTTTGACTAAGCTTAATTTCCTAATGGCACAGAATCAGTTTTTCTCCTTTCTCCTCCATATCCTTGGTTCAGTTTTTATAATTCTGTATTTGAAATTTCCACCAAACACATACTTGCTACAGTGTCATTGTTATTATAGATTAGAGTTTTTTGTATTTTTTCTGTTACAAAAGTATTATATACTCATTTGAGAAAATTTAGCAAATAGAGGCACCACTCATATAGTCCCATCATTCATATTTTTGGTGCAATTCCTTCCTGTCTTTTATTTTGGTATATAGATTTTACTGTTTTTCATAATTAAGACTATACTTTTTATACAATTGTCTCCTTTTTTCACTTAACAATTTTCTCTGCTTTTACATAGTTATTTTGCCCAACTAGTACATTGTTTTTATAATTATCCCTTTTAATGATGCATTATATTCTACTGAATGGATATTCCATGGTTTATTATATCAGTCTTTATTGTTGAACAGTTTAGTTTTCTCATTTTTAATATTACCATTACATGCATGTCTTTGGGTTGAATATTTACAAAGTGCATTTAGGGAAGATTAACTTTAGTAGAATTTCTTGTGCAAGAGGGTTTGTATGTTTTTGAGGTACTTAATATATATACTTTTAAAAAATGTTTTAGTAATTTACACTCCTACTGGCTGTGCAGTACCATTTCCCTAATCCTTCCAAGCAGAAGTGTTCAGATATTTTTTACTGTTTTAATAAAGCAGACACAATTGTGACTTGTTTTGAACAGAACCTAGTGTGTTATGACAGTTAAATTATATTTAATTAAATTTAATTTTTCACATGGAAGATCTCTTTAAATTGTTTTGCCTTTAACTTTTGCAGAGAAATTTCAACATATTAGGACTCAGGAATTCCAGCTTTGTATATGTTAAAGGCAGCATTTAAATTATTAATTTCCAGTGACTTGAACATAGTTTTTTACAGTTTCTAGGTTTCACAGGGAAAACTGAATTATGGCATATGTATGTTGTTATTTATAAAGTATATATATTGATTAAACCACAAAATCAGGAGATTATTTTAGTTATATTTTAAGGAAAATAGCTTTTAGCATTTGGAATTGTTTATATTGAACAATGTACTGAAAAGTCTCTATTATCTTTTTCTTTTCTCAGGCATTTTATCTTATTTAGCTGACAGACCACCTCCTCAGTACATCCACCCCAACTCTATAAATGTTGACAATAATACGGCATTATCTATTACCAATAACCCTTCAGCACTAGATCCCTACCAGTCCAATGGAAATGTTGGATTAGAACCAGGCATTGTGTCAATAGACTCTCGCTCTGTGAACACACATGGTGCCCAAAGTCTTCATCCCAGTGATGGCCATGAGGTGGCCTTGGACACAACAATTACTATGGAGAACGTCTCTAGGGTCACCAGCCCAATCTCTACAGATGGAATGGCAGAAGAGCTTACAATGGACGGTGTTACAGGCGAGCATTCTCAAATCCCAAACGGCTCCAGAAGTCATGAACCTCTGTCTGTGGATTCTGTGAGCAACAACCTTGCAGCAGACACTGTAGGACACGGTGGTGTGATACCCATTCATGGGAATGGCCTGGAGCTCCCTGTGGTCATGGAGACAGACCACATTTCAAGTCGGGTCAGCGGGATGTCTGACAGTGCCCTCAGTGACTCCATCCACACCGTGGCCATGAGCACCAACTCTGTAAGCGTGGCACTCTCTACCTCACACAACCTCGCCTCCCTAGAATCTGTTTCCCTCCATGAAGTTGGCCTAAGCCTAGAACCTGTGGCTGTCTCCTCCATCACCCAGGAGGTTGCTATGGGGACAGGTCATGTAGATGTATCTTCAGACAGTCTTTCTTTTGTACCACCTTCACTGCAAATGGAAGACTCCAATTCAAACAAGGAAAATATGGCAACCTTGTTTACAATTTGTGAGTGTGCTTAGCCTTTTTCTTTTGGAAATACTGCTGGAGAGGGCCATCATCCCTATAGGCTTACTTACTGAGGCAGATGTTAAGAGAGTATAGGAAGTAACTCTGCTTTGGAGTTTTTGCCTTTGTAGTGTCCCTTTTATTAAATGTTGTGACTTTGCCTCCAGTAAGCCAAATGATCTACAGACATTTCATTGGTTCTTACAGCATCCTCCTGAAATAAGGAAACGTAGTCATTTCTGTACTTTACAGATAAGCTTCGCCCAAAATACATAAGGTACTTCACAAAGTTTCACAAATAGAGAGTTAATTATGGGAATAAACTTCAATAAGGTGTTGAGTGAGACATGTTTTGTGTCTTTTCAACGTAAGACAAATTTATTAGACCATGTGCTTTTTTATCCCCATGGAGAAACGTAGGTGGATACAAATACAATTTTGTTTTTGCTCAGAATGCATATAAATTACCATTAGTTAAGCATGTAAAAGTTTTTTTTTTATGGGTTAACAGTACAGAAAGCAGTATAAACACAATTTGTTGGTGTCACTGCATGCTTCATTCATGCAGGAAACACAAATGCTTGTATGTCGGCCTTTGTGCTAGATGCTGGGGAGAAAACCGTTTACAAGAGAGCCTGTGCCTTTAAGGAGCTTATAGTCTGATGGGAAACAGGCAAGTAAACTATTGCAATACAGTATGATAAGTACGAAGATGAGATGAGATACAAAGTGCTAAAGGGGTGAGAAGAGCACCTAAGCAGGGCTTGGAAGGTGCAGGGAGGACTTACCAGGGGAGGTAACGTACATGTTAGCACTGACCTGAAGGACAGAAATGGCAGTTGAGAGAATCAGGAAGAACCATCCTAGTCAGGAGTTGCCCCCGCTCCCTTAGATGCCTAGAACTAAAAGGATCGAGTGGTTCAGAATTACTGAGACAAAAGATGGGGGTGAGGAGAGGGATACGTGATGAAAGAGAACTAGGGACCAGAACATGAGGGTCTTAAGGATTGGGGGATAGAGTGGGGGTTCTGCCGTAATGTGAGGATAACTAGTTTGTTAGAGGCTAGTAGACAGGTAAGGAATGATGCCATAATTTGAGTGAAAGATGATGATTTTCCAGCCTAGTGTAGCGATAACAAAGATGAGGAAAAGTGGAGGATATTTATGAGAACTCAGTAGAGCTTGAGTGGATGAAGTTAGGCGAGTGAAGGGTTAAAGAGGAAACCCTAGTTTTTGGTATGGGATACTGGGTGAGTAGTAGTGGCATTCCTTAGGATAATCAATGCTGGAGGAGGAATAGATTATATTTTTGAAGCGTGATGGCAAATCCAGTTTTAAAAATGCTGATTTTAGTTTGTAAGTTACTCAGTAGAGTTGTCTAATGAGAAGTTGAATCTGGAGCTGAGATCTGTCTGGAAATATTTAGGGATCTTCAGCGTTAAGGTGTTTGTCATCGCTATGGAAGTGGGGTGAAGTCATCTCCTAAGGGTACGAAGTGACAAGAGGGCTTGGGATGTTAAGATAGAGCAGCAGAGGAAGAACTTTTAAAGTAGACTGAACAGGAGGGTCAGGAAAGGGGTTCTGCAGAAGCCAAGCCGTGGGGAGTTCTTGCAAGTCTCCAGTTTATAATTTTTAAATATTTTAATTTGGCAATGTAATGTAGGCTCATTAATTTAGCAGAAGATTGATGCTTTTTAAAGTGAATAAGCAGAACCTCTTCTAATTATGTTTCTTAAAAATGACATAATTCTGAAACACATTTTAAAGTGTACATTTTAGCAGTTTTTAGTATATTGACAAGGTAATGCAACCATTACCACTAATTCCAAAACATTTTTATCTCCCCATAAAGAAACCCCATTAGCAGTCACTCGTTCCTTCCACCACCCGATCCATGCGCAGGCAACCACTCATCTACTTTCCATCTCTATGGATTTGCCTCTCTGGACATTTTATATAAATGGAATCATACTATATGTGGCTTTCTGGCTATAAATGGAATCATACTGTATGTGGCTTTCTGTGTCTGGCTGGCTTCTTTCCCTTAGTATAATGTCATGCTCATCCATATTGTAGCATGCATCAGTGTTACATTCCCATTTATGACTAATATTCCATTGTATGGACATAACCACATCTTAGTCATCCGTTTATCGTTCATGGACATTTGGGTAGTTTCTCCCTATTATGAATAATGTTATGAACATTCATGTACAAGTTTTTTATGAACATGTGTTTTAAATTCTCTTGGCTCTATATCTAGGAGGGAAATTGCTTTGTTTAACTTTCTGGAGAATTGCCAGACCACTTTTCAAAGTGGCTGCACCATTTTACATTTTCAACATTAGCGTGAGGGGTCCAGTTTCTCCACATCTTTACTGCACTTATATTCTTTGTTTTATTATAGCCATCCTAGTAGGTGTGAAGCGGCATCTCATTGTGGTTTTGATGTACATTTCCTTAATGAACAATGATGTCTTTGGCCAGTTGTTTGTCTTTGGAGAAACCTCTAAGCGTTTTTTGCTGCATGAAATGTGACTCTCCTTTCTTTGGAGATGATTCCCCTTGTTAAGAATCAGTTCTTATCGATGGTAAGGTCTCTGCTCTGGAAGTCGAAGAATTGTTAAGTAGTAATTGAAGAAAGAATATGTTATTACTGTTTTGGCTAAATACACAAACTTACTTAGGGAAGAAAGACACTTAGATGGCTGTAGTTTCTAAGGTTTACATCTTCCACCTATTTTGTGAACAAATTTGAACGTAATCATTAACTAATGGAGTCATGACTACTACTATTTACAGGGAGAAAGAAAAGAGAATGGAACAAAAGGATTTATTGAAAAGGACACGAGCTTGTAATAGTGAAGTTATAGTGAACTAGGGAACAATGTGAAGGAAGCACCTTCTCTGACAATGCAGAGAGACTGTGTGAACGGAAGGAAATTAAGTATTTTAAGCATATATGTCTTCAAGAATATATTTTATCTGCTTCCAAAGAGCACGTTGTAAATTTTGTTTGGTCTTAATCTGTCATCCAAGTCTGGCTGAATAGTTTGTTTATAGTGAATTAAGAGAGACCAGTGTGCCACTGGCTTTGACTCTGTGGTCCTGTATTGTCATCTCTGTTTTGGCTTTGCATGACTACCAGCATTTCAACTTAGCTTTCCTTTTTAGTTTGGTAGAATTGGAATCCAGTTTTGGACTTCAGAATATCATATCTACTTACTTTTCTACTTAATGTAAGGAACAATGTACATTTGGCTCTCTATTTCCATGGGTTCTGCATCCACAGATTGAACCAACTGCAGATTGAATATAGTCAAAAAAATTCCCAGAAAGTTGATCCCTAAACAATACAGTATAACAGCTATTTACGTAGCATTTATATGGTATTAGATGTTGTAAGTAACCTAGACATGATTTAAAGTATATGAGAGGATGTCTGTGGACGACTACTTGATTCATGAAGTAAGTGTAATTTTTTGATCAGTCTTTCTCTTATGCACTGAATAGGAAACTTGTCCTGTTGGATCAAAAGGAAAAAATCTGATCTTGCTGAAGAGAAATATAAGAGTGGATATATATTTCAGTGTAAGAAAGTAGTTTTTTGATTAGAATATTTCTCCTAGAATCTTATTACTGGCTACATTTTAATAATTAGCATTTTACTAAAAAGTAAGGTGGTGATTCAGCCTGTGCAAACTAAACCCATTTGTTTCTCAAATTTTGCATCTGCAGGGTGCACACTCTGTGACCGAGCCTATCCTTCAGATTGCCCTGATCACGGACCAGTGACTTTTGTTCCTGACACTCCGATAGAGAGCAGAGCGAGGCTTTCTCTCCCAAAGCAGCTTATTCTCCGCCAGTCCATTGTGGGAGCAGAAGTTGGTGAGAACCGTGGAACCCCATCAAGTCTCTTCTTTCTTTGTAGGATAGAGTCGTAAAGTAGATGTGTGTAATTTACTGACTTACTTGGTTCATCCAAAAGTCAATTTATGGCCTAAGATGTATCCTTTTGGGGAATATTTGTCTCTTCCAGTGGTGATAGGAATAAGTCAAGTTGAAAACTTTATTGGGGAAAATTACCCTTTTTTAGAGTCAGAATTGAATAGAGAATCCTGACCTGAGTCTTTGAAGACTTGACTTATTTTCAGCAGTATCATTCATTAACAGTTACTATGACAAAACACTCCTTGAAACTTAAATTCTTTTATGGAAACATGGAAAGTTTCCCCCACTGATAACTATTTATCACAAAAGATATTTAGAGTGAATGTTATTAAAGTGTCTAATACTCCCTAGGGAAAATGAATAAGGAATGTAGATGGCCAGAGCATGCCTACCCATATTTGAGTTGAACATGGTTTCTGAAGTAGTATACCATTTCTTTGAACATTTGAATCAAAGTTCATTATTCTTTCAGTTACAGCTTGGACATGATGTCAATTGAAAGCATTAAACAGCTTAGATAATATGGAGCAGCACTTAAAGCACAAATGATTTTAGAAGTTTGATTTATTTTGTAGTAATTGCTTTATATTTTTGCAATAGAATAATGTTCTTTTTTTAGTCTTTTTTTGTGTATTAACTCCAACGTAACATTTAGAGGGATATGGTTTGGTCTTTGTGTATAAAACTGGGTTCAGGAATTTCTGATACCACTTCTGATTCTGCATATTTCTTCTGAGCCCCATTTAATCTGTTCATTACATTTTCCATATTTACAGGATATATCCATAAAACTTAGCTACCTCTCTAGCATGCTGGAATGTCAGTAGTTCTTAGGTTCACTGAAAATAAGATTCCTTATATGAGTGAAGCTACTCTCTCTTTTACATCCTCTGAGATGTTTATGTCATTGATTGTCCTTAGTTGGTGTCCTTCCACTGACAGGTGTGTGGACTGGAGAAACCATTCCTGTGCGGACTTGCTTTGGGCCCCTCATTGGCCAGCAGAGTCACTCCATGGAAGTAGCAGAATGGACAGACAAGGCAGTTAACCACATTTGGAAGGTCAGTGTTTACAGAACTTTTGTGTGACTTTGGGATATTTTTGTTACATTGAGGAGTTAAAAATGACATAAAGGTGAAAATTAGTCACAACTCATACAATTCAGTTCACTTGTCAGTCATTTGTTTATATTACATCCTTTCTGTTCTTGGTAGCCGAGTTACATAACATAGTACAATACCAGCTATTGAATATATAGAGGATAAACTGTTTCAGTCTCCATTTTGTTAGATAATTGAATGATTCTTCTTTTTAATTACGTGTGGCAGTTGAGGCAGTGGGCTTTGTTTATATCATGAAAGTCTTATAATCAACTAAAACATTCCTCAGATATTTAGCATAGGAAACAATTCTACAATTAGAAGCTAAGGTTATTTCTCTAGTTTTCTAATGGGAGGGGTTAGAAACACAAGGATTAGATATAAGCAACTTATCCTGCAACTTATTTATATAGAATCTTAGTAAATTGGGAAGGGTGCTTTCAAAATCAAAGTGAGGGGAAAAGTGGGTCTTATGATAATTGAAAAGGTCACTGAAGACTTTTATTTTGGTATCCAAAAGAGATCACAGAAAATGCTAGGTCCACTGGAAAGATAATGAAGAAATTTTGGTATCTAAAAGAGAACACAGAAAATGCTAGGTCCACTGACTTTAATGTTCATTCAGTCATTCAATGCCACCATATAGTGAGCGATGAAAACAAGTAGACTGTTCTTTTGGGGTTTTTTTTTCCAGTCAAGCCCAAATGTGAATAATCAAGAACAATAATCAAGAATAATGTCATTCTATACACTGAACACTAACTGTAGGTCTCTGGTGGTCTTTATTGGATTGCTGGAAATGAGGGGACTGGTGAAATGGCAAATGTGAGAACACAGCCGTGTACTTTCACACTGACGAGGAATGCTGGTACTCACTGCAAAGTAAAAGATTACTGCTAGCCTGAATTTAGGGCACTTTGCATAAGTTGTTTTGATATATATGTTTGCCTTCTTTTGGCAGATATACCACAATGGTGTCCTTGAATTCTGCATCATTACAACTGATGAAAATGAATGTAATTGGATGATGTTTGTGCGCAAAGCCAGGTAAGAATAGTCTTAGACGAAATTGTTATGATTCAGATGTTTTTAATAAGAAGCTTTGCATGAAATAGGGAAGAGCTGAAGAATACAGATTACACTGATACCTGCACATAAGGCCTACGGCCTTTCCCTTTCACTTCAGTATTTGTTGACTAATGGTAATTACAAATAAAAACACAAGAAACTCCTTATTTAATTAACAGTTTATTCAACTTACCAATGCAGTAAGGTATGATACCATTACCATTGAATTTGCAAGTGGTACCTTCTCTTTATATTGGCTCTTAGTTGTTAATTTTTGTTCAGCCATCTCTGTCTTTGTCATGTTGTTTTTTTAAGACTTGATGTTATTTACTTTTTTTGCTTCCAGTAACAGACTCTTACTGTAAAGGGTAATACAATGATGTGCTGAAGTAAGAATTGTGTTTCTATATGTGACCCTCATAGTAGGTAGGATAGGGAGTTAGAAAAATGACCCACAGAAATCATAAGGTCTAAGTTTTTATAGAATTTTGATGTATGATGTGTTTAGTAAATATTTCAAAATTAATATGTTTGATTTATTAAATGCGATAACTTAGGAACCGAGAAGAGCAGAATTTGGTGGCTTATCCCCATGATGGAAAAATTTATTTCTGCACCTCACAAGATATCCCTCCTGAAAACGAACTGCTTTTTTATTACAGCCGGGATTATGCTCAGCAGATTGGTGAGTCGATGTGAGGCTTATTTGTCATGGATCTAGCATAGCAGAAATACCTGGGGCTAGAAGTAAAGTTTTGGAAATTGTTTAAATATCAGCTGAAACAAATCACATACCTTGTATATATGAAAGCAAGATATTACCTCTATGTTTATAGTGTTAAAATCTGTGAGGTTTTTCACAAGCTGAGTGTTATTGACCAAGCAGTATTTTATATGAAATGAACTTTGGTGTTAGGACTTTGAGCTGGGAAATTTGAAGTTTCTGAGACTGCTTTTGAGCCATTATCATTGCAATTTAAGTTCATAAAGGACAGCAAAGCTCTTCGAATTGATTTATCCTTTGTAGGCTTTTTCTTTGCACTATGTCATGATAACAAGTGACGTTTAAGAGTGTGCGTGTGCTCAAAATCTTAAGTTTTTGCCTGGGAAATATGCCTTACAGTCTAGTATTTACTAAGTGCTTCCTATGTGCCTGGCACACTATTTGAGATGCCTGGGAATAGAGCCTTAAATAGGACATTTTAGTCTTATAAGTAGTGGGCAAGGTGGAAATTTTGGTAAAAGAGAATTTTGAGAAACAGGTATTAATATCAGAAACAAGCTTTAAAATTTAAATATTGGGAGACATTGAGTAATTTTTTTTTAAGGTGTTCCCGAGCACCCAGATGTGCACCTCTGTAACTGTGGCAAGGAGTGCAGTTCCTACACAGAGTTCAAAGCCCACCTGACCAGCCACATCCATAACCATCTTCCTAGCCAGGGCCACAGCAGCAGCCACGGGTCCAGCCACAGCAAAGAAAGGAAGTGGAAGTGTTCCATGTGCCCCCAGGCGTTCATCTCTCCTTCCAAACTTCACGTCCACTTCATGGGTCACATGGGTATGAAACCCCACAAGTGTGACTTTTGTAGTAAAGCTTTTAGCGATCCCAGCAACCTGCGGACCCACCTTAAAATACATACAGGTAAGTTCTATTGGACCATCAAAATGGAGTTTTGCAACCATTAGAAATTGCGGTAGCAAAGCTTTGCAGCAAGATAGTCTGTAGGGAGAGTTAAGAAATTAGAGAACGAACCCAGCTGGCTGTTAGCAGGACTTCATGGACGGTAAGTCTTGGTGGGATAACTGCTTCCTCAGAGAGTTGCTTCCAGTTGCTAAACTTAAGAGGCTCTACTTTCCAGCTGCCCCCACCATGGTGATTGGGAAAATGCAGTTAATAATTAGGAGTTTGATCCATTTGTTTGGACTTGAAGCAAAGGGAATTCTCTGGAAATAGCCGAGCCTCTCATTAGAGCTCACTCTTGGTCACCAACCAGAGTCAGTTTCCTTTGACTATTGCTCAGTAAACACAGCCAAACATTTGCTGAGTTTCCATTTTTTAAATTCCATGTAAACCAAACCCTTTCTTTTGGCACTTATTTTTTTCATGTATACTACAAAACAACTGATGAAGTTTTAGTTTTCTTGGCTTGGTCATTTGTTCTCTTTACTTTGAAGGTAAAATTCTTCCTCATCCTTTTGCATTAAGACTGAGTAATCGCAACAGAGACTGTGTGGCCCACAAAGCTTAAAATACTGACTGGCCTTCAAGAGAAGATTTGCCAGCCTCTGACATAGAGTAATCTTATTTCTGCATTCTTAGAAGGATTTTATTTCATCCTTGGTTTATGAGGTCATATTATGTTTTAAAAAAGAGAAAACTATAAAATAATAGGTTGTAAAAATATGTTTGTCTATGGACGAGAACTAGAATTCGTGAGGTTTTTTAAATCTAATTGAGTTTGGTTGGGTTCTAGAATTTTAAGTGATTGTTTTTTCGGATTTTATACTGTGCCCACTATAAACACACACACTATTTTTTCCAGGTTAGCAGTCTTAGAAGGTTAGATCTATTAGCTTCACTAGCTTCAGTTGTAGAATATAAATTCAGTGGCTCTGAGTGGTTCTAGGTAGACAGCCCTAGAACGTGAAGTTTCAGCTACCAGTTGTTTTTCCTGCCTCTGCCGTGTACTTGTACGTGTGCCTGTTCATCTTGAGAGTGCCAGTGGTTGCCTTCTTCACAGTGCGGTGATTTATAATGTGCAGGCCAGAAGAACTACCGGTGTACTTTGTGTGACAAGTCTTTTACCCAGAAGGCTCACCTGGAGTCCCACATGGTCATCCACACGGGCGAGAAGAACCTCAAGTGTGATTACTGCGACAAGCTGTTCATGCGGAGGCAGGACCTCAAGCAGCATGTGCTCATCCACACCCAGTAAGTTTCCCCGCAGCCAGGATGACCCTCGCTGGTGCACTCAAGGGCTCGCAGGTGCCAGCTCGCCTGTCCCCTGCCTCGGCACCGTGGTTGGTGCTCCCTGATCCCACATGGCCAAGTGAAGGTCGGAAAACAGGTTTTGGTTTTATCTCAGAAGATTTTACTTGTTTTCTTTTTCTTAATTTTCACTTCTCTCTACATTTACTTTTATTCATATTTTCAAAATAAAATCTCATTTAACAAATATTTCTTAAGTACCTTCTTGGTGCCCAGCATTGTGCAAAGTGGAAAAAATATGGAGATGAAAGACACCTCTCTAGAACTTGTCTGTAAAGCACTGAGAGTCCAGTAAGAGAAACAGTGCAGTGGATAAATGACCACGCTGTGGTGCAGTTTTTAGGGCAAGCATCGGATCCTGAAAGGCTGTAGAAGAGGGTTCCCTGACTCAGCCTGCGGGTGTCCTGGGAAAGCTTCCTGGTGTTAAAGTAGATAAATTAGAATTATTCAGGGAGGCAGAGAAGGGTGAGGGTTGGGAATGGTATTCTAGACAGAGGGAATGGCACATTTAGAAACTCAGATGCCCGAGGGACTGTGGAATGTAAGGGGTTCTTTGTAGTTCGAGCACAGTGTGCATGCGAGAGCGATTGAGAGCCAAGTCATGAGCCTTTTACCCACCTAAAAACTACATTTCAGGAAATCATGTGGAGCCACTAAGGATTTTTTTTTCCCTCCCCATGTACTGGGCACTGTTGTATGCTTACTGTGGGGGTGCATGCATGCATGTTTTAATTATGGTAAAAAAACTCATAACATTTACTATCATTTTCAAGTATATAGTTGATTAATGTTAAGTATATTCACATTGTGGAAGCATTGAAAGATTTTACAGAAAAGAATGTCCTGGTGAGATGTCCATTTTAAAATGCTTACCCTGACAGCAGGACTGGATGATTGAAGGAGAAGTCCAAATATTGGGAGACCCATTAGGAATTTATTGCGTGAATCCAAGTGTAATTAAATGCCCAGCCTGTGTTAGCCACAGGAGTGGTAGAAGAGAACAGGTTTCCTGGCCCTGAGATTTTAACAAGTGTCAGAAGAGGGAGAAACATTAGCTTTTTGTTATGGAGGCAGTCTAGAAATCCATCTTCAGTGAAATTTTATATTCTTATTGTAAGGTTTAGATAAATACTTCGATATGAGCTCTTTTGTCTTATTAATCACGATGCAGTGTGAAACACTGAAACATCTAAGGAGTCTGGATCTACATTTTTTACTCCCAAAATGACCTTTTAAAACAAAGTCTTATTACGTAGTTTCACTATTACTGTGAAATTAGACTCACTAATTATCAGATATTATGTAGAATTGTACTCTATTAGAGCTGAAAAAGATCTCTGGGATCATTTAGTCTTGCTGCTTATATTAGTCAACTCAAGCTACCATGACAAAACACCATAGATTTGGTGACAAACAACAAACTTATTTTTCTACACTTTCAGAGGCTTGAAGTCCAAGGTCAGGGTGCCAGCGTGGTTGGGTTTTAATCCTGGCTTGCAGAATGGCTGCCTTGTTGTGTCCTCATGTGGTGGAGAGATTGAGCGAGCTCAGGTCTCCATCCTAAGGACACTAATCCCATCATGGGGGTCCCACCCACATGACCTCATCTGAACCTAATTACCTTCCATCTGCAAATACCGTCACCTTTCAAGTTAGGGCAACATGAACATTTGAGGGGAGGGGACAGAACTTATCCCATAACACTGCGAATGTAAGGCATGGGGTAGGAACTGGCTTTGCCCTTTTTTAAGAAAGGGGAACTTGAGAGCATGAACAGTGACACTGAGGTCATTTCCTTAGTCCCATGGCTTTTGATACCATCTTTATGATTTATATCTCCAGCTTGTCTATCTAAATAGTCAGCATCTCTGAATTTTGGTTGTCCACCGAGCAGCTCAAACCTGATATATCCAAAAGTCAGCTCTTAATGCCCTGCAAACTTGATTTTAACTCTTACCTAGTCCAGACCACCAGCATCTTTTGTATGGAACACCTCATTAGTTACCAGCTGACCTTCCTGTCTCTGCTCTCCTCATTCATTCCCCAGTACAGGTCCACAGGTGCACATACAACCCTCTATTCTGTCTGTTGAAGATGTAAGTCAGACTGTGCCCATCTCCACGCATAATTCTCTAGGGGGCTCCCATGATGCTTGGGTTAAAGGTCTTTACTGCAGCCTAGAAGCCCCTTCATGATGTGGCTGCCTCTCCGATTTCATCTTCTATTACTTTTCTCCTCATATTCTGCTCTAGCCACATGGGCCCTCTCCTTGCTGCTACTACAGTGTAGTGAACACACTCCAGTCTCAGGGCCTCTGCCTAGAAACTTCCCCTAGATACCTTCCTGTCTGTCTCCCTCACTTCATTACTATCTGGTATCATGCTGTATATTTTTATTTATGATATAACTCCTCTCCTAGAGTGTAAGCTCCGTGAAGGTAGGGACTTAGTTTTCCACATCCTGTAGCTCCACAGAATCCTTCAGTGCCATCTCCTGCTGGGAGCAGGTGGTAGAAATGCTAGAGGCCAACTTCAGAACTTTCCACTGCACCTTCCCACTGCCCCAGTGATTTTAGCCCCTTTTATCTGTTTCACGTATTGGGCTTTCATTTCGTGAAGACATAAGGTTCAGTTGCTCAAAGAGACTTTAAAAGTGCCTGGTGTATATGATTGCTGAGCTTCTTTTCAGCTCTAAAATGTCTAAGCAAGGGTTACTGAAACGTCGATGCTACTGACATTTTGTGCTGGATAATTTCTGTTGCAAAGGCTGTTGCTAACAGCAGAGTAAGGTACAATTACAGACTGGCCAACTGATGAACATTTTCAATTTGTGTCTTCCACTTGTTGGTGAGAAAGTAGGCAATAAAACCTTTTGAATAGCTGTTGATGGACATGTATATTTCTGTAATCACATTGGAAAACAGTTTAGGATTATCTAGTAAAACTGAAAATGTGCATAATCTTTGAGCCAGCTGCCCTAGAGAATCCCCCGCATATGGAAACCAACATATGAGTATAGAAATGTTGATAACAGTCTTACCTGTGATGATTAAAAAAAGACTGGAAACAACCAAAATGTCCATTAATAATAGACAAATCCAGTATCACACGTAAGTTGTGTATTTGTTAGTACTGTACACCGAGCAGTATAAGGGAAAGAAGCAAAATACAAAAAAAGATACTGTGTAATTCCACTTACAGGCAAAATCAATCTGTGCTGTTAAAGCTGTACACGTTTTATGACTCACCTCTGATATGTCTCATAAAAAGGCCTGATACTAAGTGAGTAAGCTTCTCTGACAAAAGTTGTGAAGAATAAGCGTCTACCAGTTATCATTTGTAACCCAAGTCAAATGTTTTTCCTTGTGTTCCTCTTAGAGAACGCCAGATCAAGTGTCCCAAATGTGATAAGCTGTTTTTAAGAACAAATCATTTAAAGAAGCATCTCAATTCACACGAAGGAAAACGGGATTACGTCTGCGAAAAATGTACAAAGGCTTATTTAACCAAATATCATCTTACTCGTCACCTGAAAACCTGCAAAGGGCCCACTTCCAGTTCGTCAGCACAAGAGGAGGAGGAGGATGACTCAGAGGAGGAAGAACTAGCAGACTCTGTGGGGACAGAAGACTGTAGGATGAACAGTGCTGTGTATTCAGCAGATGAGTCTCTCTCTGCACATAAGTAAAAGAAGTCAGCTGTTTCAGATGGAAAATACAAAAGGGAAGAACACATAACCAATTATCCACTACAATGGTTTTTATATAAAATGGTTTCCAGTTTCCTTCCATCCAACAGTCAAAACAGACTGGGAATGGATAAAGCACTTTTAGAGGAGTATCCTGATGAAAACACTTTAAAACAGATTGGGAAAAGAGAGCATGTTCCTATTTTTAAGTGATGTGTGGGGAGGAAAGTGTCAACTTTTGAGGTCTCTTCTTTATTTACATGATAATCTGCTTGTTGCATTTATGCCTGAGTCAAAGCTGCCCTCTGCCCAAACAAATCAGATTTATTTTGAATTCTTCCATTATTCCTTTAAACTTGGTCCCTTCCGCTCAGTCATCCTGATTGTGATGGTGGTCCTGGTGTTTTATGCAGACTATTGTGACTTATACTCATCCCAGAGTGGGTTGGAATACAGCACTGTAAGTCCCTTTGGCTGCAGCTAACAAGTTTAAAGCGCCATCTGCCTTAATCTCTACTTGGGAGTTTAGGGTAGCTTTTGCTTCCCAAAACTTCAGCAGGTATCTAGAGGGCAAATGAAAAAGGAGCAGCCAGGCAACAGGCAACGATGGAAAGAAAAAGATGCCAGGCCACTGCCCGAGAAACTAGTTTTGGTGGAAGCCAGGGTGAGGCAGTTGGTGGTTTTTCCTTAGAGATCTTTGTAGGTTTAGACATGTTTGTCTCCAGTAAAGCTTCCAGCCCCCAGACAGAGGGAATCTGGAGGTGTAGAGCCAAATAATGCTTGCTGGATTTTCTCCTGACAAGCACATGTGGACTCAGCTGGCAAAGTGGTACCTCAGCCTGTGGAAGGAAGGAAGGAGGGAGTGATCCTTTATATCTGACTTACCTTATGAAAGGGATCAAGACATCACTAAAATGTTACCAACTCAATGACAAATGACTCCAAATCCATTTGCATGGTTAGGCCTTCCTGGTTGTCTGGTGAAGGACCTCACTGGTTAAGCATGGTAGATGCCAAAGGATCTCGAAGGTGGAAGGCTTAATAGTCCCCACATGGTGTTTTCAGGGCCCCAGCTTAGTTAATTCATCCATATGATCTCTCACCTGGTCCCTCACAGGCATGTCCTACTTTCGGCAAGAAGCAGATGCATCCTTAGGTTAACAGTTGATAGAACATGCCGCCATCCTGTGCTAAGGCACAACCTCTGGGTGGGAGTAGCAAGGGCTGATGGGAAGGTTTTGCTGCTAATGTATTTATGGAATGAATGTATTTCATTCAAATCTATATTCCTCTAGGAAGGATTAAATAAAAACTTTTTTAAAAATACAGGATGATTCTTACAGTCTCATTTTGTGGAAGGAGAGGAATGAGTCTTGAGGGGAAAATCGGGTACAACTGGAAGGTTTTTAAAGTTAGAAGCAGAGAGAGTGTTTCCTACGTGTTATAGCTTTGAGATCACATTCAAATGTGCGTCTGCATAACATTGCTTAGACAGACTGCTTCCTGAGTGTCCAGCTCATCTGCCCTCTTCCTTAAGGTAGTGCCTTTACTCTGCTGCCTTCTTGGAGAACTGTGGCTGGTGTTGAAGGAGGAGATGAGGTGGTGATGGTTCCGGGGAGCTGCTGACATTGGGTCATAAAGCCTCCATCAGGTCAGGTCAGCTCTGATGGGGCTGGGGCAGCTCTAAGCTCAGCCTTTCGCCAAAGGCATCCTGGTGGCAGGCCACCCCTGTTCCCAGGATGCCATTAGTGCTGGACCTGCAAGCTGCCTTTCTCCCTTTATTTCAGTTGTTCATGTTGGGTTAAATTCCTTTATTTCCCACCACTGGTTGATAGTTAAGCCTAATGGCAAAACAACAAAAACAGTAAGAGGAAGTTTTAAGTGAGAATGTAGCTATTATTGCTTATTTACCATTCTCTCTTCCATTTTTTACCTTAGACTTAATTGGCATATTCTGAGTCCTCGTAAGTTGAATAAATAAGTAACTGCTTCTCTGACAGGATTTTACGTTGAGCCTTCTCTGCCTATTGCACGTGGCCTCATCTGTTGCTGCTGTTGGGATCAGTCTCTTGTTGGGTAAATGGTCACGTTGAGAAGCAGGATATTTTGAATATGAGCTCGAGCCTGGCTGAAGCTTCTCCAGTTTGGGTTTTGCTTATGATGGTTTGTAACCTTAGCCACGTTATGTGACCTGTGTCTCTCAACTGTAAAGAGAACAATAATAAGAGTTCTCATTTCATAATACTGTTCAATGTTAAGTTAATATGTGTAAAGGGCCACCACTGTATTCTTCAGTTTTAGATTAGCACAGATTCTTATAAAAAAAAAAAAACGGCTGTAAGTCTCAAGAAGCCCTAAATTTTAATAAGTAACACTGGGCATGATTCGCGTTTTCAAGGCCAAAGCCTAGAGACTACTTTGTCATGTTTTACAGGTCAGTGTGTGACTGGATGCTTGGTGTTTCTTCCTTAAAAGACACATTGCTCATAACCTTGCATGTGGCTGAGCTGAGGTCTTCAGCACATTAGAGGACAAAGAGGTGACAGGGACTAGTTTCCTTCAGCCTTTTTAGCCTGTTGTATACACACTTCTTAGTAAACGTTCCTCTGCCATCTTGCAGATCATAAACATGCTAGAAGCTGTCATCCCCTTATCAAGTATGTCAACTTATAGTATCTGATCACCAAACTGCCTTAGATTCACTCAAAAACAAATCTTCAGGTACACAAGTGGTTATTTGTTATGGGCCAGATTGTGTCCCCCTAAATCCATATATTGAAGTTCTCACCCCCAGGTGACTATTTGGAGGTAAGGTCTTCAAAGAAGTGGTGAAGTTAAAATAGGGCATGCCTTATTTCAACATGACTGGTGTTCCTATAAGAGGAAATATGGACACAGTCACGCACAGTGGGAAGATGATGTGAAGGCATGGAGAAGACAGGCACCTGCAAGCCAAGGAGAGAGGCCTCAGAAGAAACGATTCCGACACTTGATCTTAGACTTCTGGTCTCTAGAACTGTGAGGAAATTAATTTCTGTTTAAGGCTCGATCTGTGGCACCTTGTTGTGGCAGCCTGACAAACTACACAGTGTCCAACCGACACACCATCTTTATGACGACTGCCTATAGAGGAGCAGCTTCCGGAACAGTGATTACGGTTAGCCTCGGTTTCAGATATCATCATGAGGGACATAAATGGCTGTAACAATTTGTAGCAGATTTCTGTTCTACTGGAAGGGACAGAATGAGTCCTCAACTAATTTTGCTCCTTCGTTTCCTTCCACACGCACACTTGAGAGTCACGAAGCCCCCAGGCCTGTGTAGTTGTCAGACAAGGACGACTTTCCTCTCCAAAACCACTTAAGTGCCAGTATGGTTTGAGGCATTGCAGAGTGACGAAAACTGTCCGGACTCTGCCCCAGCCCTCTGGAAGCAGAACCTTGCAAAGCTGGCTGCCTGGCTGGATCACCTGAGGAGAGGAGAAATGTCAGGTGTCCAGGTCGGCCCCAGGTGACCCTGAAGCAATCCACAGGAGTCACATTGGAGACAACACAGATGCAGATGCAGACACCTATACCTAATGCAAATCAACCATGGCAGGCGTTGCAGGTCCAAGTATCAAAATCTGGGAGCAGGAGCGAAAAAGTCACACTGAGAAGACAAAAGTTGGTAGCCTGGATCTGTCACGTAGTAAAATAAAGCTGAGGCAACACATTTGAGTTACAGGATTAAAAATTTTAGAATACCTAGTCTAACCAAATCAGTAGTTGCTCTTTATTTTTAATCACGAAGTGTTTACTTGTGATTAAAGTGTAGGCATTGTTCTAAATGCTTTATCGACACATTTAATCTGCACAGACCTGTGATTGTCCCTAGTTTACATAAGAGGCTGAGGTGTAGATAAGTTGTTGGCACACAGTTAACACACAGCTAGAAGTGGCAGTCTGGGCTTAGCCCCTCAAGCTTTATTGATTCTTTAGTAGTGGCCTAGTTAAAACTGGGATCTCACCATGGCATAGATCCAGGCTACAAGTCTTAAAAGGAAATCACAGAAAATTTAAACTCTTCCATTTAGACAAAGCATATTCATATGCATGGATTAGGGAGTGCAGGGGAAGTGCTTTCTGCTCTGCTGCCCCCTGTCTGTCCCTGTCCCCCCCCCACCCCCCCGCTTTTTATATGAGGCACAGGCTGGAGGTAGGCCTTGGGATAGGATGAACATCAAGATCCATTATGGCTGGAATGAGGAGAGAAAATCACTTAAGGAGAAAGGTACTGATTTGAAAGTTTACTTGAATGCTCTATCACTGGTCAACAACTTCCTGCCCTTCTTAACTAACATGGTTTAGGGCATTTGTGACATTTACATGCACATATAACCCCTAATAGCAGTATTATATTTTAGTTTAACATTTGTTTAGTCCTCATAGAGCATTATAATAGGTTTTACCCCTATTTTAAAAGATGTTGAAAATGAAGTTCAGGAAATTTACGATGTTCCGCATTTCAGTTCAGTGGTTTGCTGCCTCAGGAGTACTTTTAAAATGTCTGTTTCTCCCATGTTAAGCTACATGCAGCTGTTCTGACACCTCATTTCAGGTACGTCTCACTGCTACCTATAGCAGTTACCTATTTGCACTGGGGCTGTGAAATGCATTTCCATAAGCAGAAAACACCTTTGTGGGCCATTATTCATAATGAGTTAGAGACAACTGGCACTTGTCTATAGAAAACTGAATTATTTAAAAGCGTAGGAGTTGACATAATAATATTCTGTTAGGGACTTTTTCTTTCAAGATGCCTGACTCAGATATGCTGTAGCAAAAAGATGATAGCGTGCCAGGCTATTTCGCACTGGAAATTCCCAAAATGCAAATAGTGCTTTGTGGCAAGAGAAAAGCAAGATGATCCATTTATTTAGTGTATGTTCTCTTTGGGAAAAGAACAAGTTGGACTTGAAGGGCGGCGGTTGGAGTAGGGACGTGAAACAGAAAAATAGCTCATGACCAGGAAATCCAATTTCAAGTCCAGAAGCATATATACATGCTCTGCCCCCGCCCCAAAGGTATGTACAGGATTTTTTTTTATAGGTTTAGGATGAAGGAATACAGAGGAGTATAACTGGTTTTAAGAGTGAAGATGGAAGAAACCTAAGTGTTACAGAAAGAAAATAGTGAATAAATTAAGGTACATCCACACTAAGCAATACGGTGCTGCTATCAAAAAGGATGGGGAATCCAGGTTAGCAGAAACGCGGCCAAGATTTTGTGAGTGAAAAAGCATGTTGTCTAGTCATCCATTATCTCTGTCTACGTGATATATTAGCATGAATTCTGCAAAGAAGATACTATAAATTGTCAATCCCTTTTTATCCTGCTTTCTTGTGCTGTAGAGTCTAGAAAACTAAAAACCACTCCCTAGATTCCTTTGGAGCCAATTCCAAACAAAGCCAGCATTCCTCTGATCCGATGTGCTTGGGTGAGTGATTCAGAATGGAGTTATGTGGAGGGAAGCAGGGCTTGGGAAGCTTTTATTTATCATGCAGGCTTGGAACTTACCAAGGGTGATATGGTTTTTGAACTGACGGCAGTGGTGGAGGGATGTGGCAGGTGGCTTTCTGATGTGGCAGGTGGCTTTCTGATCACAGAAGCAGCAGCTGCACCTTGCAACTTTTGCAGTATGAGTATGAGGTTGGGAATTCACTCCTAGAATTCAGTCGAGACTCCATTTTAATCCTTTTTAGTGTTTCTATGGGCTTTCTATAATGCTTAATAAATTCCTTTTGCTTAAACTAGCTTGAGGGAATTCTGTTGTCTGAACACAAGAATGCTGACCAAGTTATCTGGATTAGTTATCTGGCCTGGCTGGGTTTCAGGACAGCAAGGATCCACTACTATTATGAGACACAATTGTACCTTGCAGCCATGGCTGACATGAGTTAGATCATCACCTGTCATCACTTGCAATATCCATAAATTTAGCTTGATCTAAACTGTTTCTCTTCCCCTGGTATAGCATCCTCAGAGTCCTTTGACACATATTAGAGTTAAAAAATTCTTGCAATTCTGTAAATATGTAAGCCTTCTTTTTGAGGTTTGACTTTGGGAATTAATAACCTGCAGGATCAGACTTTCCTTCTGGTTTACCACTGTATCAATCTTGTGGCTACAAGAGGGAAGAAGTTATCTCAGGGCCATCACAGGGTGACTCCCAGGTTTTTTGACCCAGTTTATATGTCTATTAGGCAATTTGTCTGCTTTTGTCATCAGATCCAAAAAATAATCACTAAGACCAATGTCAAGAACCTTACCACCTATATTTCCCCCCCCAGGAATTTCATAGATCCAAACTTTACAGTTTTTAAGCCATTTCAAATTATTTATGTATGGTGTAAACAGTGGTCTTGTTTTCCCGGCACGATTTATTTTGAAGAGACTGTCCTTTCCCCACTGTATATTCCTTGTTCCCTTGTTGGAAATGGATCATGTATGTGTAGGTTTACTTCTGGGCTCTATTCTTTCCATTGATCTATGTCTGCTTTTATGCCAATACCATACTGTTTTGATTATTGTAACTTTGTAAGAGTTTGAAATCAGGTGTGATGCCTCCAGCTTTGTTTTTTCTCAATATTGCTTTTGTTATTCAGGGTCTTTGGGTTCCACAAGAATTTTAAGATTACTCTTTTTGTGAAAAATGCCATTGGAATTATGGTAGGGATTGCACTGAATCTGTAGATAGCTTTGGGTAATGTGGACATTTCAATGTTAATTCTTCCAATTCATGAGCAATTAATCTCTTCCCATGTATTTTCGTCTTCATTCTCTTTCATCAGTGTCTTATAGTTTCCAGTGTACAGGTCTTTCACCTTTAGATAGGTATTTTCCTAGGTATTTTATTCTTTTGGCGCAACTGGAAATGGGCTTTTCTTAAATTCTGATTATTATTACTGTGTAGACACGCAACACATTTCTGTATACTGATTTTATATCCTGCAACTACTGAACTTTAGTCCTAAGATTTTTTGGTGGAGTCTTTAGGGTTTTCTATGTATGTCGTCTGCAGCTAGTGAGTTTTACTTCTAATTTGCTTTTTATTTTTTCCTGCCCCATTGCTCTGGCTAGCGCTTCCAATAATATATTGAATAAATTGTGATCTTAGAGGAAAAACTTCAGCTTTTCACCACTGAGTATGTTAGCTATAGGCCTGTCATATGGCCTTTACTATGTTGCAGTATGTTACCTCTATACCCACTGTTGTAAGTTTTTATAATAAATGGATGTTGAATTTTGTCAACTTTTTTCTGCATGTATTGAGATATCCTATTATTCATTTTGTCATGTGGTGTACTTTGAGGACGCTGAACCATCTATGCATCCCTGGTATAAATCCCACTTGGTGTATGATCCCTTTAATGATTGTTGAATTTAATTAATATTTTGTTGAGGATTTTTACATTTATGTTTGTCAGGGATATTGGCTTGTACTTGTGGTATCCTTGTCTGGTTTTAGTATCAGGGTAATAATATTGGCCTCATAAAATGTGTTTGGAAGTATTCTCACCTCTTCTTTTGGAAGAGTTTGAGAAAGATTGGTGTTAGTTCTTTGTATATGTGGTAGAATTCACCAGTGACGCTGTATGGTCGTGAATTTATGCTGGGAGGTTGACTGCTGATTCAATCTTCTTACTAGTAATCAGTCTATTCAGATTTTCTATTTCTTCATGAGTCTTGGTAGGTAGTACGATGGAATTTTTCATTTCCTCTAGGTTGTCCCATTTGGTCTGTTCATAGTGGTCTCTTATAATCCTTTCTGCATCAGCTGTAGTCTCACTTTTTGAGTCAAGGGTCTAAAAATTCATCAATTTTATCTTTTTAAAAAACCCAGCTCTTTGTTTCACTATTCTTTTCTATTATCTTTGTCTCTATTTTATTTCCACCATGACCTTTATTTCCTTTCTTCTAACTTTGGCTTAGTTTGTTCTTTTCTATTTCCTTGAGGTATAAAGGTAGGTTGGAGATCTTGTTTCTTGATGTATATAAGCATTTGTTGTTATGAACTTCTCTCTTAGAACTGCCCTTGCTGCATCCCTCAAGTTCTAGTGTATTGTATTTCCATTCATTTGTCTTTACATATTTTTTGATTTCTTCCTTTACCCATTGGTTTTTCAGTAGCATGTTGTTTAATCTCTACATATTTGTGAATTTTCTAGTTTTCTTCTTGTAATTGACTTCTAGTTTCATATTGTGGTTTGAAAAGATGCCTGATATGATTTCACTCTTCTTAAATTTATTAATACCTGTTTGTGGCATATATATCTTCGGGAACTTTCTATCTGCGCTTAAGAAGAATGTGTATTGTTCTTTTGGATGGAATATTCAGTATATGTCTATTAAGCCCATTTGGTCTAACAAGTTGTTTAAGGCCATTTCTTAATTGATTTTTCTGTTGAAGGATCTAGCCATTGGTAAAAGTAGTGTATTAAAGTCCCCTACTATTATTGTGTTGCTGTTTCTCCCTTTAGGTCTGTTAACATTAGCTTTGTATATTTCTGTGCTCCTATATTGGGTGCATAAAATTAATAAATGTTACAGATAACACTGAATACCATGCTCGGGGAAAAAAAGGCATGCCACTTTTAATTTAGTACCAGACTCTAAGTGCAGCACTGAGAACACTTCTAAGTCATGAGCATTAATTGGTGAACAGTCAGTTTGGAAAGTGCTGTCCCCAGGACACCCGCCTGCTTGTGGCCTCCGTGCAATCTTGTCCAAATCACAACCTTTCCAGGCCTGGGTTTACCCATCTGTTAAGATTACAGAGTTTTCCTCTTTTAAAGTTCTATAAATTATTAGCTATTTTACAAACCCAGATTGCCTGTGACAGAGGGCATATTTAAAGAATTGTTTTTTAAAAATCTTTTTTATTCTCCTTTTCAAGGAGCCTTATGCACCACATGCTTGAAAGGCAAGCATGATTGGTGCTGTGTTGCCACCACAGCAGCAGAGAGGAATGTCAGGCGGTAAGAAATGAATTTTGTTTTAGTCACTGCATGGCTGTAGCTACACATGGAACATTTTTAGGCCACCTTTTTAAAACTGTGAGTTAAGGTAAACAAAAGAGGAAATTGTACGATCTTCATTACAACTCCATGGGTGTGTCCGAGTGCCTGCTCCCAAAAGGGCCACTAATAGACGAACTTCTTGTGTTGCCGAGAACAAGCCTCTCTCGTCTTCCAAATGCTTCATTTACTAAAACACAAATAAATAGTTAAGAAACTACCAGATCCTAAAATTAAAAGCCTATAATATAAAAAGAAACTAAAATGTAGAAATGAGCAGTAGGTTTCTCCACCCTGAGGTGGAAATATTTGAAATCAGATAGTGGGGCTCTAGGTTTTATAGGACCAAGCAGACAACCTCGAAGTAATAACTGAGCAGCCAGGCTCCCAGAAAAAGGGAGTAGCCTGGGGGAAGAGTTCGATTCTTCAGAAAGTAGTTGAACAAAGGCAGATTTATTCACGCTGGGGACTGGGAAGGAGGTGGGTCAATTCTTTGAGACTCTACTACAGCTTCTTCCACCTTTCCACTTTAAAATTCAAATTTTATCATAAATAAGTTTTTAAAAAAATGATCTACAGTATGAAGACAAATTTGTGAACATGAACATTTCCAAATTACATCTGGTCCTATTTCCTTAGCAGACTACACTACAGGATGAACACCGGATCCACCTTCACTATCTACTTAATGTATTCATGCCACATATTCTGTGTTAGTAGTTACAGAACTCCTTCGGAAAAAGCAGGAGAATAAGATTCTTACCTGAAGAGACAGTGCTTATATCCCAGACCCGAAGCCCCTCTTTCTGACCTCCAAAGGCATAAATGAATGGTAAATCAGGGCAACAGGCAGAACAGAAGAGAACTCCCTGGGGAGAAGAGAACAGAAAGCCAGTGATTTCAGTCTTTGCAGAGAGCTCTAATGTAGATCCCCACTCCTGTCTATAAGAACCCATGATTTGAATGGTTACTCAAAACCAGCCCCCCACTATCTTTCAAATCTCCTACAAAGGTGGTTCACAGTCAAGTTGGAAGGAATATTAAAACAATAGAAAACCAGACAAGTTCAGAACAATGGACATTCTGTGAGGACATGTGTATTGCTCTGACCACTTGGTCTCTTATCTCCATTATCATTCTGTCTATTAGGGATGTCCTAAACTAACTGTTTTTAATTTTCCTTTTTAAGGAATGATGATATTGTAGGTATTAATTTTTAAATTTTCAATGTTTTATATAACTAGATGACACATGCATTATAGAAAATATGAACAAAAAAAGTATAAAAATCACTCAGATAATCACTGTTTATGTTTTGGGACAGGATCTTCCAGATTTAAATATAAGCATGGATGGCACTAAAAAATTGCCTCTGTAATCTGTCTTTCCACACATACACATACATTTACACAATTTTAAACAGCTGTGCAGTGTTCTACATCTGCATTTTCTATAATTCAGTGCCTGGCATACAGAAGGTACCCAATAAATATTTGCTGAATCAATAATTTCAGTTGTTTCTAAATTTTTTGCCACTATATAGTAATCAATTTCAGTGTAGTCAGAACTAGTTATACAAAGAAGTGATAAAATGACCCCAACAGCTATGGTGCTCTAAAAGTTCAAGATTTCCTGGGATGGTCCTGATTTTAGGGTAAAGAAAAATGGCCATTCTACTTGTGACCTAAAAATCCTTCTCCCCACACTTCTTATCAAGCAACTGTTAATCATGTGAGTTGAAAAAGGAAACAGACAGTTATTGATTTCCCCCAAACTCTCCTAAGTCATAAAACTCTCACCAAATTTGGCTAAAATAAAAATCAACTTCCTCAATAATTCATATTCTTTAAAGCATGATTCCCGGAGAAAGACAAAAATACAGGTTAGGAACAGAAAACAAAGATGCCCATGGAGATTCTTACCATTTTCATGTCTCTGGAGTGGACTAGACTTGGCCTGTCTCCTAATATGTCCCAGATCTTCACATATTTGTCTGCTGATGCAGTCACAAGACAGCCCTTGATCTGACTGCTTAGATCAAGACCTCAGGAAAGATGAGATTAGCTCAGAGACTCTGACTTTGAAATACATATTTACTTAATAGAAATAAAAGAAACATTATTTTTGCTCACCAGAGATTTCATCATTGTGTGCGTTAAGTGTAAAAATTGGCTTATTTGAACGTGCATCCAAATTATATACAAAGCCGTCATCTGTACTGGCCTGGAAAAAATAAAAGACTGGCAAGATCAGGCTAATATGACAGAAACACTTAGCAATGGACATACAGTAGAAATCAGTGAAAATCAACTACGTATCTGACTCACCTGAGATGCTTATTAAAAATTAACATGGACAAAAAGAATTTACTTCTGGATAAGCTGAGTTTGCTCTTACATGGATTAATTCAGCTGCTATGTCTACTAGGTAGCTGGAAATGTGAAGCTGTGGCTGTGGTATGGACCACGGTTAGAGAGGTGACAGCACAGAGGTCGGTGTTACATCCATGAGAACAGAGGGATATGCTCTGGGAGTGTAGAATTAAAAGACCAGGGTGTTGAGGCCTGGAGAGTAGGGCCACTTAAGGGACAGGCTGAGGCGGCGCTCACAGAAGAACCAAAGAGGGAGGAGGGGATGACAAAGAATGTCAGGGAAGCGAGGGCACCAGGACTGCTGAAGAAAGGAGTGGTGGGTTCTGTCAAAATTTTGGCAGAGAGAGTCAATCAGGTAAGGACTGAAAGACAGATTACAATGGGTTATTACACTTTCAAGGAAGGAAAGAAAAGGAATTGAGACAGACCTAGTCAAGGATGGGGGAGAGACCTGAGTCTATATACAGGCTAAGAGCAACATCCAACTGATGCAGTCTTGACAACTGGGCTGTGGATGAGGACAAAAGTGGAAGAGACTGGAGGAAACAGGTATACCATTTTATTTTGATCACTTTCCATTTCCTTAAATACTTGTGGTTTTAGTACTGATGACCATTTGTTAGCAAATAACGTCAAGAAGTGTGTGTGCCTGACTACTGAGAGCCAAAGTACAAAACAACATTCAGATACAGCCAGGATACAGCTTCACTCCTGATTTCTGAAAAATGGAACCTGGCTTAAGGTAGCTCGGCTGGGAACTGCATGCACCTCCATGCACAGAGTTGATATTATGTGTTCTCAGAATCGTTATTTCAGGAAACTTATTAAAATTGTCTACATATTTTAAGAAAGCTGTTTTGTAAAGCATTCACATTTACTTTAGAAAAATTAGGAAATACATGGATGCATCAGAATTTCTTTAATTACTCTCCCCTTCTGGATGAAAGCTGGGATTTTATTTCTCTATGGATTGAAATGTCCTGGAAAGTTACATGGAAAACTGTCATCTACACACTTTGTATAAAAAGATCTCATATGTCTTTCTTGTCTGGGAGACAGTGATATATTAATTAAATAGGCTAGCATTCTCAGTACTGGAGAGCCACTTAGGTACTAGGACTTAAATATCTTCTTGGACCTATTTAACCATTAAAGAAACATAAAAAGAATATTAATCATCCTAAGTGTTTCAAAAAACACATTAATAAAATGATCAAAATCAATAAAATAAAATGTAGCACATTTTGGAATCCTTGGAAATTAGTAAAATCATTTACATGTTTACTATTTTTTGAGACCGATCCACTGTTCTCTTGTTAAAAATACTTTTTTTTTAAACCCTACAATCCAAACACTTCATGCTATTAATACAAGAAAAGCTTTTCAGAGAGTTTCTCTACAATGGAATTAAAGGAAAATCATCACTAACCTGGACAAGCAAAACAGTAATATACATAGTCTTACCAAAAAATGACAAGGGGAAAAGTGATTCCAAGTCACTCTCTCAATCTGCCCACTGAATCGCCACATTCGATGGCTTTCGTCTGGACTTCGGCAGTCATACAAAGCCACTGACCTAAACATATTCAGGCAAAGTTAGGGTTTTAACAGTTTAATTCTCTTATATATTTTATTTATGGCATGGTAATAAAACACTGAAATCCAGATCTAACATTTTTAAAGCGTGGTTTAAAAATAAAATAGAAAAGATGAATTGATTTTTATTAACAGGTGGACTGTGGTCCTATCACTTGGAGGCACTGGTGACTCTGGATGTCACAGTGGCTTTGACCTTCTCTAGATCGGATTCTCTACTTAAAATATAAATCATCTCTATTTCTAAAAGACCAGGACTATTTCTAACTTCCTCTTCTCTGTTAGTGCTCAGAGCTAGATAACCCATTATCTCAGTGACACTTACTCTACAAGCAGGTTACTATGCCTGTTTGGTGGCAACTGATGGATACACTTGTAATTCTGCATGAATCACAACTAAAAAAGGTAAGCATATCACTCTTCAAAAGGACAAGAAATCAGAATAAAGACTGCAAGTCGGTTTCATTTCCCAGTCCATGTGGTCTGTTTGGCCAAGAGAGTAAGACAGAAGTGTACTAGTTTTGAGCTTTGTTATCTCTGCTTGAGCTCTGGCCTCACTATGACCTAGCCCGCTGGTCCCAGGAGGATATGAAACACAAGGACAAAGCCAAGTTACTAGTGACTTAAGTCACTCAATTTTAGGATGACTTATTTCACAGAAATGGCTAATTCATAAACCCTATAAAATCTAAGTAGCTGCTAGTTAGGAACTACATTATTATGACAGAACCACATTCCCTTGCAGACTGAAAGGACCAGAGTTGAAAAGGCCAAATAAGTTATCACTAAAAATTTAAACATGAGCGCTTCATTGATATATTCTGTCTGAGCACAATGAAACTTTCTGCATTAACTCAAGAGGATAAAAACAGCATCAGTAATTCCTGAAATGTTTTCTTACTTATCATACGATCCAGAAATCAGAGTCTGTGCTTCAAATGGATGGAACTGCAGAGTCTGGACCTGAAAAGAAAAAAACATAAACAAATCTGTGTCTGATTTTGGTAAAAAAAAAATAAATAAAGCCTAACACTAGGTGAGAATCGATTTGCAGTGTTTTTATAAATTTTCTCTTTGAAATTTAGTATTAAAAAAACATAAATATACTGCATAATCAAAAGGACAAAACATATTTCTAAATAAAAGCTGACTCTAAGAGACATAATACAGCATTCCCCAAACTGTCAGAATACATTATGTCTTTCAAATGTTAAAATATATTCTGAAGAAAAAAGGGAATGGTCAAACATATCTGGGTAACTCCACGTACTCTGGAAGTCCCAGAGTGCAGCGGCACAGGAAGTTCCCAAGTTCTGCAGTAACAGACCTGTTAAATTCTTTAACCCCATTTGGTGTCTGATACCCGCTGATCTCTTTTCAGAATCCTCTATAAACACTGTTACAAAGCATTAATGTCCCTTACTCCGCCTTTCTGCACTCATTTTTGCATCTCTAAGATGGGTAATTATAACTATCACACAAGCTTTGTCAAGATCCAATGAAACAATCATGTCAAAGCACTCTGTAAATCACAAAAAGCCATTATAAATGTTTGTGATTACTTGTAGCCACTCTTTGTCTCAGAAATTTGAGAGCCCCCTTTCATCTACTAACCCACCATACCTTGTCTGTGTGTACGGCAAGGCTAGCTGCTGGTTTCCCCAAGGACATATCCCACAGAATTACAGTGTTGTCAGCTGATGCACTTGCCAGCACATTTCTGAGAAAGGGAGGAAACAAATCAGGTAATCTTTAATAATCAAGAGCATTAAATGTAAGAATTCCATTTATAATAGCATCGAAAAGAATAAACTACTTAGGAATACATTTAATAAAAGAAATTCAGAACTTATGTATTGGAAACTATAAAAGATTGCTGAAAGAGTATCTAAATTAATGGACAGTTCATTAATGTTGTCATGACAAATACTGCCATGTATAGATTGACCTACAGATTAAACCAATCCTCTTCAAAATCCCAGTGACTTTTTGCAGAAAACTGACAAGTGAGTTTAAAAATTTACATAAAAGTGCAAGGGATCCAGATTGGCCAAAATAATCTTGAAAAGGACTAGTAAAGTTGAAAAAAAATCATAGTTCCTAATTTCAAAACTGAATGAAAAGCTACAGTAATCATAACAATGTGGGGCTGGCATAAGTACAGATACAGATGAACAGAATGAACAGTCTAAAAGAAAACCCTAAAATTTATGGTTACTGGTTTTTGACAAGGGTGCAAAGATTATTCATTGTTCAGTGGGGAAAAGAACACTTTTCAACAAATGTTTCAGGGATATCATGTAAAAGAATGTTTGATATCTACCTCACATTATACACACAAAGAAATTCAAAATAGATATAGAACTACTAACTGTAAGGGCTAAAACTATAAAACTCTCAAGAAGAAAACAACTTTTCGTAACCTTGGGTTAGGCAATGGTTTCATACTTAGATAAGGACACCAAAAGTATTAGTGACAAAAGACATACATAAATTGGACATCATCAACATGAAAACATTCTGTTGCAAATAATATCATCAAGAAAGTGAAAAGACAACTCATAGAATGGGAGAAAATATTTTTCAGTCATTTCTGATAAAAACTTGCATTCAGAATATATAAAGAACTCTGAACTAAATAATAAAAAGACAACCCAATTAAAAGATGGGCAAAGGATATGAATAGACAGTTCTACACAGAAAATATACAAATGGCCAATGAGCATGTAAGAAGATACTCAACACCACTAGGAAAATGAAAAAGACAAGTGTTAGCAGGATGTAAAAATACTGAAATCGTCCTACACTGCGCCAGGAATATCAATGGACAGACAATATCATGTAACTCAGCAATTACACTCTTAGGTACATACCTAGGAAAATGAAAACACGTCCACGCATAAGCTTGTTCATGAAATTTTTACATCATTATTCATAATAGACAAAAAAGCAAAACCAAACTAAACGTCCACTAAATGGGTGAATAAATACAAAAAATGTGTCATACCCATACAAGAGAATATAACTCAGCAATAAAAAGAAGTTCTGCTGCATGATACAACATGAATGGACCTTGAAAACATTATGCTAGGCGACAGAAGCCAGATACAGAAGGCCACACATTGTATGATTCCATTTATATGAAATGTCCAGAATAGGCACATCCATAAAGAGAGAAAGTGGATTAGTGGTTGCCAGGGGCTGGACAGACAGGAGAATGAGCAGTGACTGCTAATGAGTATGGATTACTTTTTAAATTGATGACCATGGCATGGTATTAGGCAGTGGCAATGGCTGCACGACTTTGTGAATATACTAAAAACCACTGAATTGTATACTTTAAAAGAGCATTAAATGCTATTAATAGAAAAAAAAATCAGCCTGAAAGAGGAAAGGAATCCTGTCACATGCTACAACATGGGTAAACCTTGTGCTAAGTGAAATAAGCCATTTAAAAAAGGTTAAGTACCATATGTGAGGTACCTGGGGACAGGGAAAAGAATGGTGGTTGCCAGGGCTGGGGACATATTCAGTTCTGGAGTTGGATGGTAGTGATGGTTGCCTAACAATGTCCACTGAACTGCATGCTTAAAATGGTAAATTTTATAAAGGTTATGTTTATCACAATTAAATTAATCAAAATATTTTTTAAAATATGTGGATGAGATTTTGTAAAATCTAAGTGAAGTGAGAAAAATGTCTTCCATGAAGAAAGAGAATTCTGCACTACTGTTCCCAATCGTGTTGGGGCACTTGTTCACCAGATATAAGGGAGCACCTACTAAGTGAAGAGCAGGCAGGTGGCATGGGGGGTGAAAGGGTATAGACAGTGATAGCTCCTGCCTTCAAGTGCACATACTGCGGGAAAGAAAAGTAAGACACAGACACAAAGACCTGTGACACATGATGTAGCCATAAAATCACAATTGTTAGTCTTTAACAATACTTCAAATGTTAATTCTTTCTACCTTATCAGCTTATTCCATGAAAGGTCCAGGATAGCATCGGTGTGCCCTTCTGCTGTGGAACTCTGTAATAATTGTTTAATAATTATTTTTTTGTACTAAAGTTCCCTGACCCAAAATAAAAGTATGTTAATTTGGTTGTTTTGATCTTAAGCAAACTTGCTTGAAGACTGAGAAGCACCTTGTCTCCCTGCTACTTTAGAGATTCATGATAAATATTCATTATAGACAAAAACTATAGTAGTTAACCTAGATGCTAATTCTATAACTATCAACCCCTACCCCAAAATTAACAGTTGAAAAAGCTATAGGAATTAATGCATTGATATTTAGACTTCAACACACTGAAGGCTAAATGGAAATTGTTTTAAAGTTCAAAACTAGCATGAATGTGAATAGTTACTATATATAAAGGGAGACCATAAGCTGAGTAACTTTTGTGTAAGGATGAATAATGTGCCAACAGAGGTTTTATGCAGAGATCAATTTTTCTTTGGATGGGTTTTTCAAAACCAGAAACTACTATAACTACTTGTTCTGTTCCACCGAAGTGTAGAACTGAAAACGTTTATGTTCTTATGCTCCCCTCCAGCCTCAGTAAACTTATCTGTCATTAGAGTTTAAATATCTGTTAACTTGCTTACCTTCTTTCCTTTCTTTTTCTTTTTTTTTGATAGCTTACTTCCAAGTGTGAAGACAGGCTCCAAAGAGTCCACTATATCAAGGTCCCATACTTCAATAACAGGGGTCATGTTTCCCACAGCAATATAATTTCCTACAGGAAGAAATGATGTATTTTTTAAATGATGTGATTTAAAAATAACTTCTAGTGAACTACACTACACTGCAGATTAACTAAGCATTGGCTCAGAGCAGCTTCTCAAACTGTCCTATGCAGGTACATCACCTGAGTGCTGTTAAAATGCGGACTCCATTTCAGGACACCTTGGGGGGGCCCCATGCTTGCACTTCTAACCTGCTCCCGGGTGACCCAATGCTGGGCTGCTAGGTCCTTCCACCTCACTTTGAGTAACAAGGGCTCAGTCTCTTGGCCCCGGGAACTCACTTAGGAATGAGAACAAAAACCCCTCCTGTCTTCACTGGCCATTGTGAGGATGAGGATCTGATCAGATTACAAATGTAAACAAGCTTTGCAAATGAGATGTAAGGTTATGAGTATTACCAGATTTAACCCTTATTAAAGATAGGATGGGACAACCAGCAGTAGCTAAAAAGACTAACATAAGAACCTAATTCTTCATTTTGATTTTACTTGCTGTTTTCTGAAGAGGGTCATGCCACTAAACTCTAGTTGGTAACATCAGACATCATCCATTCTATACTAGTTTTTATGAGACCCTCACACTGCAGCCCCAAATACTTTCAGGACCTGTTCTTCGGCCTACCATGAACCAGCTACCTTTCTAACCTATCTAAAGTCTGGAAATATACAGCCCCCAACAATTAAGTGATTGTGCTTTAAGAACTATTTAACTACAATTTCATAAAATAATATTAACGTAATAGAACATCAATAATTCATACAGCATACATAACTTATGTGGCTAGAAAAAACATCCAGGACTAAGAACCATTGTGCAAGCTTAAGTTTTCTCATTACCAGTAGAATCATCTGGACTAGGATCAAAATTCAGCCATTCCACACTCAGAGGGTATGCAGACAGCAAGATATCATGGTGCACATAAAAAGAATCTTCTTCTTGATTATAAACTGAAAAGATTGGGAAAAGAGGCTTTATTGAATCAGAATAAGAAATCATATCTCATTCAAAAGAACAGATTCTCCCTGGTAAAACCTATATGCTTAAAATGAGACATATTTGATGACATAAAGGAGATTCTCAAGTTGTTACTGCTAGGCAAAAAACTTGCATGTCTCATATATTGCCAACACCTGGTGTGTCTCAAGGGAAACAAGAACAGTGATGGAGAATTGACATCTGTCTAAATACTCCATCTGCATGCTCACCGGCTAAAATGGTCCCTGTTTTCTGGTTTGCTCATCACAGAAAACAAAGGCCCATAGTTCTCCATAAGTACAATCATGTGATGCATAATGATGTTTCAGTCAACGACAGACTGCATATTTGATGGTGGCCCCATAAGATTATAATGGAGCTGAAAAATTCCTACTGCTTAGTGATGTTGTAACGTTGCAGCACAATGCACTACTCATGTGTTTGTGGTTATGCTGCTATAAACAAACCTACTGCACTGCCAGTCATGTAAAAGTATAGCACATCCAATTACAAAAAGTACATAATACCTGATAATGATAAAAAATGACTATTCTACAGGTTTATGTATTTACTATATTAGACTTTTTATTGTTAGCACACTTATAAAAAACCACTTTGCTGTAAAACAGTATGCTGTGTTAATCTGGCAGTGGCCTCATACATTTTATATTTAATGCATCATTTAATGTGTCTCTTAATTGTATCATTTTCTCTTGTGTTTAATTTAACCTTGTGTTGGTTTACAACATGCTGCATAGGCTTGTAGCCTAGAAGCAACAGGCCCTACCATATAGCATCTGGATCTGTGTAAGTGCACTTATAATGTTCACATGAGACAAAATCTCCTAATGATGCATTTCTCAGAATATATCTCCATCATTAAACGGAGCATGACTCTAATTCATTATTATTTTATCTTTTAAAGGTCTATCTGGTTGTAAGTCAAGAATGAACAAACAAAAACAAAAATAGGAATGAAGAGAACTTATTTAGAAATGCTTATCAAAAATTACTTAATACTAAAAAAAAA
The DNA here is from genome assembly GCA_004027375.1 of Macroglossus sobrinus. Lineage (NCBI taxonomy): Eukaryota > Metazoa > Chordata > Mammalia > Chiroptera > Pteropodidae > Macroglossus > Macroglossus sobrinus. The sequence continues at coordinate 161,236 of PVKZ01001781.1, read as the reverse complement.
GTATGTGAGCACTAACAATGTAAATAAAGCTCTTTAGAACACTCTTTGGGACTATGGCCACTATAAGAAATAGCTCTTTCCTTCACAGTATAATGGTAAGGAGCAAAAATGTTGTTGAACTCAACGACTAATAAGTCTTTTAAAAATTATCTAGTGAAATGCTGATGAAAGAGCCTAAATAATCAGTAATTTCCCCCAAATAAGTTTTTTTATTAGAATAAATGTTAATATTTTAAGCTAAGGAATTTAATCCTTCAGGCTTCTGCTTCTGGGATAGGTCCTGAGATTAGCAGATTCCATGTAAATTTCTATCATATCACTTGATGATGAGAATGCATGTTCAAAATGATTACGTTGTGGTCCTATAAGAACCTCAACTTTGGTCAATGTATTCAACTTACATTTTAAATAAAAAATGATAATAATGCTTTAAAACAACCTTCTTTTAACTATATCAGATCAACATTCAGGTCAGCTTTAGACCGCAATTTTGAAAACACTCATGAACAGAGAGAGATAATGCATTATGAAAAGGAACTATTTGAAATGACTTTGGGGGTGTGAGGGAAGCAGGATTAAAACCTGTCTATGGAGTATAATCTTTGCCATATGAAGAAAAGGCAGCCAGAAAGGAGACTGGAGTAAAAAGCCATGGCAACAAGTTACCTTAGAGTGATGAGATTATAATTTTTTCTTGCATTTTTATATAGTTTTACATCTAGGTTTTCTCTAATGGGGGAGGGAGTGAAAAACTGGCAAAAATGTTTAAATGAAAGATTAAAAACTGTTAAAACTTCCAACAGACCTACTTCCATAAAACCAGGTACCAAAATCACATATGAGACAACACATGCCCATGGACAATAACCAGGAAACCTCTAGACTCTGTAGGATTTTACCATGTAACCAACTTGAATGAGAGAAGGCAGGATCTGGTGCCTAACAATTCATAATAGTAACTATTATTATTATTATTATTATTATTTTAATATCACTTAAACAGACTAGCACCTTCTATTAAGGGATGTATTTCACTTACCATGCACCTCTAAATTGCACTGGTCCTGTTCAGCTCTGCCACAAACTATGAGATTGTCATTGGGCTTAATTAAGAAATCGTCACGTTCATATTGCTCCTAAGTACAGAGAAAAAAAGTAAAAAACCTTACCAAAGCAGATATTCAGCAAGGTTTTTCAAACAGTTAAGCATAATTAGAAAAGTAATGTAAGTATTTACCGTATCTTTCAGAGTAACATAAGGATCCTGATCATTACTCCCATAGACTGTCAGACCCAAGAGAGATTCACCAAGAGTTTCAGTGTCTGTAAGAATTCGTAAACTGAAATGAATAAAAGTCATTTTGACAAAAACATTTCTTCTCAGGCTTCCTATCTTTGGACTTAGATCCAACCATCTACTTCATAACTAACTCTGGATCATCCATAGTTGGAAAAGGAAATAGTGGATAATAACAAACAAGAATTTAAAAGCCATTTATATTTGACCTTGGAATGCATATCTGATAGTCTCTGAATTCACACTCTTCCAATAAAATAATTAAACTGTGAAACTCTGCTCAGATCTCTACCTTCATCCTTATAATCGTTATTCAAAAGTGCTAGACAGTTTTGGCCTTGAGGACCCTAAAACACTGGAATCAATACTGATTAAGTAAGGATTGCCTGGTCAAATAAAATTGAAAAATGATGGGCTTCACAAAGTTAAATGAGTTTCTTCGTTGCAAGATTTCTCAGAACCTCTGATATGCTAATTTGCCTTATGAATCTAAAAGAGGGGATAAGATATGCCCTTTTCACTCAATTTACTTCAAAATGTTATTCTTTTACGGCCTATCTGCAAGGGTGACATAGAATTGACCCCGAGTAACATAACACTCAGGAAAAGGAATACACTCTTAATTGTTAGGGGGAGCTACTTTAAGGAGGTAGGACTAACAGGTCTTAAACATGGCAGGCAACAGAGATGGGCATTTCTACTGGATGAGAAAGGCAGAGCCAGTGATGTGCATGGTGTGGAGAAGTCAAGGAGCAGTTTCTGTCGCCATCTCTCAAGGCTGGGTTAGCTCTTCCTTTGTCTGCATTCCCATGGCACTCTGTCCTGGCAGGATGGTAACAACCCAGAGTCCAAGTGAAAAAAGTATCCTCTGCAACTAATGATTATATAGATAGTCCGTGATTTATGGTTTTTCAACTTTCTCATGGTGCAAAAGCAATAAGCATTCACTGGAAACCAGCTAGGCTAAGCCATGATGTTTGGTAGGTTAGGTGCATTAAATGAATTTTCAAATTAAGTTATTTTCACCTTATGATGGGTTTATTGGGATGTAACCCCATCACAGGCCAAGGAGCGTCTGTACTGAAAAGAATAAAGGCCTTAGAGCCAAAGAATGTTCAAATTTCAGCTCCATTATTCACCAGTTGTATGACACTGGCAAAATTATTTCATCTTTGAAAGCCTCAGTTTTCTCTTCTGTAAAATGAAGGTAATAATTCCTCTCTCATTACAGATAAAGAAAAATGAGTTAAAGATTATTATACCCACTACTTATAACTTTTTTCTTTTTTAACATCTTAGATTAGTAGGTTAGAGCTTATTTTCTAAACTAGTTAGGAAACATGCTGTCTGCCAAAGCCTTGAGCCAAATTATCTGACATAATGGACAATAAAAACTCAGAGTAAAGCTTTGGAACACTAGGAGCATGATCTGATACACTGAGTTTGTGATTAAAAACCAGCAGAAGTGAGTGAATTCTAACCTGGGTCACCTTCCTCATCGTATTTATCTAGGTCATACTCGGCCAGCTCATCATCATCCAGTGTCCTGTCATCCTCTGGGTCACCGTCCTCCAGGCGTTCCCTTGGTCGTGCCTGCGTGCGTGCACTCTGCATGCCATCTTCTGAAGGCTCACCTATCTCCTCTTCATCACTACCACCTTCTTCTCTATAACGATGAAAAAAGAAAAATCACCCAAATGGCACCATTCAACAACAAGAACACCTTGTCATCATTATTTAAGATTTACATTTTATCCGGACTTTACTACAAACATCGATAGTCTTAAACTTACTGTAACTTTTCTTTTGCTTCAGCAATGAGACGTTTTACTTCTTCTTTACTAAGCTCTACCTACAAGAGAGCAAACATTTCATTATGACATAGTTAAGGAAATCATTATAAGTCTTTGGGTTAAAAAGAAGTTTGCAAACTAATGTAAAATACAATTTCAAGAGACATCAAGAATCAAACATCAACCCAGACTCTATGTTTAATGTAACTGAAATTTTCACAAGGTCTTACAATTAAGATCCCTTCCCACCTGAAACTGTTCAAAAATCATCTTTGGTCTACTTTACCTCTTTCCAAAAAAGACTGACTTATATAAATTAGCTTCTGGAAGCCATCTTATTTTCTTCCAATTACTGTGACTCCTTCTTAGCCACTTCTCCCCCTTTTCCTTGTGTGTATTCCTAAACAAACTACCCTTGCCTTGGTCCTCTGCTCCTTTCCCTGTTATTACTGGCAAGTATTCACTCATCATGCTACCAGTTCATTCATTTTCAAGACTAAAACTACCACTTCTGAATCAAATTACTCTACACTTTCCCTTTTCTAGCCCTTTATATTCCAGTTCCATTTTCCTAATTGCCTTTAAGACTCTCTTTCCACTTGGAAATCCTGTTCAAACTGAAGTCATTCTGTTTACTTCAAAATTGGCATTCCTTCACCTAATTAATGCGTCAGTACCTTTTAAAACACCCCTATCATTGCTAAACTGTAAGTTCCTCAAAGACAGAAAGTGACTTGTCATTGTGTGCTTAAGCACACAGTTCAAGGCTCAGTCCATGGTAGAGATGCTTGATGACAGATGATGAATGAATGAATAAAAGAATGACCGAGTTGGTAACAGTTTGTACCAACTGCCTCTAGTAATTGGGAAATCTTGTTGAGGGATGACATTCCAGTGTTGGATAGCTCTAGAAACAAAAGGTCCTTAAGTTTAATTAAACGATACTTTTTTTTCTGATTTCTCTTAATGGTCTGAGTTTTCCTTTCTGGAATTTGATAGAAGAAATTCAAACTCTTCAAAGAATGGTTCCCAAACTTATCTGTACATTACAATCACGTGGGGGATCTTTTAATAATTTTAGGCTACACTCTACCTACAAGTAAATAGCAATACTTGAGAGTGGGCACAAGCTTCAGTATTTTGTGAAGTTCCCCAAGTGGTAACAACGTGCAGACATGTTTGGAAATCACTGACTCCAAGTATCTGAAAGGCTATATCTATTTAATAACAACTGTTAGCTTCCTCAAGAATTTTTAATGAGATAATTTCCTGTCCTTATTCTATATACATGCATTGAGTGCCTACTGTGAGCCAAACACCAGAGAAACTGGTGAATGAAACAAAGACAGTCTGTGCCCTGAGGAATTTACATCTATTAAGGTTATTCCAAACCTTCATTCCTGTTAATTTCATGTCCCAGCCAGTTACATTCCTATCACCTTTTCTGTCATTACTGGTCCAATTACATTCAAACCAACACCTCCCTTTCTTTCATAGCACTTATTCCCACTAACATATACACACAGCAACCCTATAAAGGCAAGAACTTCTTGTTCTGTTCATGCCAATCCCAGGACCCTGAACAATTCCTGGCACGCAGAAAGTATCGGTTGGTATCTGTTGAATAACTTAAGTACTCTTCACTTCCGGTAGATTCAGTCTCTAACTCCTGGTTTTTCCTTCATAAATATGTCACGTTTACCTCTCATTCTCACTGTCACATCAACATCTCACTTGGTTAATTATAGTTCTGAGTCCTAATTTAACTCCCAGCCTCATGAAGTGGTAGTCTCCACAGCAGTTTTTCTATTCCTTAGTTTTGATCCTGTTTACTCCTCCGAACGCTGAACACAAGAGTGGAAAGAGGAATTTCACCTATGTGCTCCCTACTCCCGTTAAGTCTGAAAACGCCTTGGGGTGTCGTCAAGAAGGTTTTGGGGGTGAGATTTCCGACTCCAAACAACCAGACCCCTCCCAGCCCAGGAGGTCTACGAGTGCGAGAATTTGGGGGTGGGCTTGCCGGGGGGGGTGGGGAAGGAAGCATGAGAAGGCGCGGTTGCTGACTCCCCAGGTCCTCGGCGCCCCAGCCCTAGTCACGACTATCAAGCCCAAACCAAAATCACGCGGGCCAGTCACACCAGCCAGAACAGGGCCGCATGTTCCAGGTCCAGGTTCCCCAGGCAGGGCTAACCCAGGCCTCACCTTGTCTGGAGTCTCTTTGGCCACGCCGCAGCGGACCCAGGCCACGCACGTCACCTGGCGGCTGCGGTTCATGGTTGTCAGTTCAAAGACACCGCACGCCAGAGATTCGGCCCAGCGTTACAGGGACCCCCGACGCCCTCTGGTACACAAGCTCAGGGACAGATACCCGACCACCACCTGGGCAGAGCGCAGGGGCGGACCCTGCTTCCTGCGGCGTCGGCGTCCGCTTGACGTCATTAAAAGGCGCCGAGTGGGGGAAAGGGGCGGGGAAATGGGCGGAAGCGGAAGCGGCCGAGAGAGCATGCACGTGGATTTGACTGTTCTTGTGAGCTGACGTGAATGGGCTTTTCAGGACTGTTCCTCCTGAGATGGTGTCTGCAGGCTTCTTAGAGGCAATAAATAATAAAACTGGAACGGTAGCGGGGTCAGTTAGAGGTAAATTTCTACCTACACTTATTTTGTCTGCAGTTCCATAGACTTCGAACTGATAAATGGTAAAGGTTTGCGGATTTTTTTTAAGCTTTCTGCAAAATGAATTCGTCATTTCAAGGAGATACTTTTGCCGTTACATTTTATTACATTGTTGGATGTCACTTCTCATCTTAAAACATTCAGAACCTATTATATTCTAAATATAGAGTAGTGGTTGAAGCAGCAGCAAACACCAAGGGCTTGTAATGTGTGAGGTACTGTTTTAAGTGCCTTGTGGTAACTTGGTTACTTCTTAACCCTGCGTGAAAGGTCTTATTCCCATTTTTCACATGGGGACACATTAATTGTCTTTCCCAAGGTCACACGGCTAGTAACTGGTATAGCTGGGATATGAACCCAGGTACTGTGACTCCGCATGCTGGCTATAATCTGTGTCATGCTTCTCAGCTATTAGAACATTTCAGTGGCGTGAGGACTTTAGAATGGAAAGTCTTAGCATCTCAGAAAGATCTGGGTTTTGAACTCTTTCTTGGCTGTGAAACCCTGTCCAGGTCATTTGCCTTCTGAGTTTTCATCTGCCTCCTACCTCTGAGACAGGCAAGCAAAAACAGAAGAATGGATGCAGTGGGGAAAGAGTGGTTGTGACAATAAACTGGCCTGCCACAGTTACATTGTCAACATAGGATGTCCACCTGAGGGGTCAATTTTTGGACATTTTTACAACAAATTTGTCTTCACATAGAATATTTTACTTGATTCTCATAATAACACTGATGAAACATTGAGAATTGCCTCCATTTTAAAGATGAAGAAATTAAAATTCCAGTGGTGTAAACACTGCCTGAGATCACACACACAGTTAGGGACTCAGAACTATAACTAACCACCAACTCTCTATGCTCAGCCTAATGCCCTTTCACTCTACCAGCCTGAGGAGGAATCATCTCAATGGTGAATTGCTCACTCTTTTGGAAGGCAGATTAGGACCTCTTCAAATGTTCTGTTTTTCTAAAACTAATTCCTCTGTGGTTTTCTTGCTTTTGGTCCATTTAGGAAGGTGGTATGGCAGATTATATTTTTCAGAAATGGCTGTGGCAATACCTTCCTTCACACATTTTTCTACAATATGATCTTGTTACTCCCTCATCAAAACATTCTACCCATTACTAACCTTGAATCTGGGTAGGCTCCTGACTAATTTGACCAATAGAATATGACAGAAGTAACACTTCCAATGTCAGGCCATAGAAAGGATGCAGGTTTTGGCGCTCGCTCTCCCCCTCTCCCCCTCCCTCCCTCTCCCCCTCTCTCCTTCCCTTCTCTCCCTCTCCCTCTCCCTCTCCCTCTCATGAAACACTCATCTTCGGAGCTCTGAGCTACCATACATGAATTTAACTATCCTGAGGCTACTATGTCCTATGTGAGGAAGCTAAACCAGATGGAGAGGCATATAAATAAAAGAGCCTTCAGATGATTCCACTGCCGACACCAATTCACCTCCAGCCATTGAGTTTTCCTAGCTGCGGCTCAGACACTGTGGAGCAGAAATGAACTGTCCCCAAGGTGCCCTGTCCAAAGTTCTGCCCCCCAGAATCTGTGAGCTTAGTTAAATGGTTATTTCAAACCATTAGCTTTTTTGTTCTTTCATAATTCTTTTGTTATGGTAAAATATACAAAACATAAAATTTTAACCATTTTTTAAATGTATAGTTCAATGGCATTAAGTACCAAAGCACTAAGTTTTGAGGTCATTTTTTTTTTATGCAGGAATAATAACTAGAACAGGCAAGAATCTGTGTTATATTTAGAATAGAGAACATGAGCTGATTTTTTCAGTAGAGGCTGATTTCTTAACATCTGGCTGGGCTTAGCCAGGTGTGTGCATCTAGTACATGGCAATGGGCTTGTGTTTGAGTATTTGCCTCTGATCTGGTCCCTCTGTGGGTTATCCTTTTATGAGCCAGGTGCTGCTCTATGATGATGCCTAGTACAGTGAGAGCACTTGATAAATATGTGTTAAATGGATGAATGAATTAAATAATAAAAAGTGGAATAGGACTCTGGTTATTTTGAGTCTGCTAAATTTATACTCTTTCACTGAGCTTATATCTGGCATTCTGCCACTTCAACCCAAGCTGTGAATTCTCTTTAAAGATGAAAATCCAACTATAGTTGGCATTATTAGTTCCTTATAAAAAGAATGGAAAGATGTCGAGCTTAAGTGATTCCATTTCTAAGCCTGGTTCTTGGGAACACCGATGAGCCTATTTGACTCAGAAAAGTCTCTTTGCAAGAGGCCAGAAGAAAATGTATATGATAGCATCTTAGAGCTAAAGGTCCCAGAGGGTTAGACCCAGGCCTGTGCCAGCTTTTGTAATATCCTTTAGCTCAGTGCCATGTGTACTTAGGCTCGTAAACATTATTTCTGATTGGCCATAAGTGCTGGGAAGGAAGCGAAGTATGTGGTACCCTCCTGCCCTGTTACATGAGGCTCTGTTTCTTCCCTTCTCTAATTAATCCTATAATATTAGCTGATGAAGAGTTGAAGAATGTTAGAGACTTCTACCACAAATGGGTTTTACAGTGACAAAATCAGGTGTATACCAAAATGAAATTTTTCTAGAACTGAACTTCATTTTCATGAGAACAGGAACCATGAGGGTTTTGTTGCCACAGTAGAGCCAACACCTAGCATGGTGTGTAGCATGATAAATATTAATAAATATTTATTGAATAAAAGTGAATATTAGAGTTCTAAACTGAAGTCCAAAGACATTAGGTAATTTCTCCAGTGTCAAATAATTAGTAAATAGCAAGATACTCTTCTAAATCCTTACACAGAATCCTTTCCTTATGCCACAGGTTTCTGGTAGATTCATTCATTCATTCCTTCATCTGTTGGGACTCTTTTGAATGGAAGTGACATAACTCAAATTGTCTTAGGCAGGATATGGGATTAATATGCTTAGATGACTCAAGAATCCAATGACGTAAATGCCTTTAGACACAGCTTAATCCAGGAGCTTAAACCATGTCATCAAGATTTCACCTCTCTCTTACTACCTGTAGCCTAGAATGAAAACACTTGTCTTTATGCTCTCTTCTCTCTGTTTCACTTGTCTTCTCAGTTCTGGAATGGTCATTTGCCCATTCCTGAATCAGTCACTGTAGCCAGAAAAAAGTGATGTTTTGTTTGGCTAGATCTGAGCCACGGGACCAGCTCTGGAGCCAGGGAAGGAGTCAGTCCTTACATGGAGCACGTGAGCAAGAATGAGGAAGGGAGAGTTCTCTAGAAGAAAATGGGGAGTTGCTACCAGGAGTGGGTTGGCAAGAACTGCTGATCATGACCTTATCAAACATTTTGTCTGCCATCTTTGTGCAGAAGTCTGTTGGGGAAAACTACAGGGAGCTACAAAGATGAACATGACACAGTCTTTCCCTGCCAAGGAGTTTTTGTTCTGATGGAGGATGGGAGGTGTATAGTTAAGGAAAAACTAAACAAGATGTGCAAGCAAATGTGTTTGCAAATGAGTGATGACTTATCCTGTCCACTGCCCCGTTGTGGGGGGACAGCTGAGGTTAGTGGCTATTCAGTTTTCACTAGAAAATGCCCTCCTTCCTGATGCCACCACAATCACCAACCCTTAGAAAAACTTCTTCCAGGCTCAAGGAGTCATTTCCTGTCTCCCCTCACTTCTGGGTAGCACTTCAGTGTTTATCGTAAAGTGAAGCTTCAATCTCATAAGCTTTCCAACTCAAGTTCTTCCTTGGTTTTCTGCTCCAATCTCTCTCCTGATGACCAGCTGCATGGTATCAGGGCCACAATCCCAGATGTGCGGCTGGAGCAGTGTGAACCAGGAGGAGACAGGCAGCACAGTGGCATGGAGTTCGATGGGGAATGGTCTTGTGGTTCATGGTAAGGGAGGCTGGAGCTGTCACTAGGGGTGTACAGAAGATTAACGACACAATCTAACTTAATGTTTGCATGTCATTTGATCTGTGTGTAGAATGTGTGGTGATGGTGGCTGGGCGTGCAAAGTGAATGTGGGGAGAACCATTCGGAGGTTATTACATGGCTAATCTAGGGAAAGAGGGTGGCTGATGGTGGGGCTGAGGGAAGTAGGGAGAGACACCGTCTCCTGATGTCAGTGTCTGTAAAGAATTGGTGGCTGTATTTAATCTACCACAGATGAGAAGACCGAGGCCCAAGAGAAGGGTGTGACTGATCCATAACCACACATCAAATAAGGGTCAAGATGTGGGTAAGAGCCCAGGTCTTCTGACTTCAGTCTTATGGGGTGTATTCTATATCCACACAGCCTCTTTTGGAAAGGAAGGCAGAAATGTGTGCCCAGGGAAGGGTGAAGGCTTCCACCAAAGCCCCAGCTATAATGACATCAGTCACATCCCTGCCCATCACAGGTTCCACCTACGTGGCATTAATAGATGTTTTGAGAGGACAGGAAACTGATCTACCTGTTCACAACAAGCTGAGAAAAGATGGATGGGGAAAGGTTTTGATCTCCCCCTTCAGAATGCCAAAGGAGAATACCTGATTTTTTTTTTAAATGATCCAAAAGATGAATTCTGGGCTCCTCCAGCCAGCCTTTGGCAAACATCAATTTTCACACAGGCAGGCGACTGCACTCTGGTCACGTGTTTGTCTCCTCCACCAGAGCTTGGAAGAGAATACATGCCAAACAAATCTTAGATGAAGAATCAGAGTATTTACATCTCCGGGCCCTTCTTACGGGTGGAATGAATGGAATTAAGTAGTTGCATGGCTATGAGATTCATTGCAGAAGTTGTCAGATTCTAATTACAGTGTTCTGAAGTACAGTGTTCGTTGTTTTATCACCTTGCCCAGCACAGAGTAGGTGCTCAGTAAATATTTATTGACTGAATGACTGAATGAGTAAGTGAGTGAGCGAATTAACCTTCTCAATCCCTCCTTTATGAGCCAAATTCATGCTTTTCTCTGAAAAATATGTGGGAACCCATGAATACAGAAATGTGGCGTCATCTAGTGGACATTACAGGATTATGCCCAGCACTAAAACATTCCCTCCCTTAAAAAATTAAAAAACATTTTTTTTCAATTGCAGTTGACATGTAATATTATATAAGTTTCAGGTAAACAACATCATGATTAGGCATTTAAATAACTTATGAAGTGATCACCCTGATAAGTCTAGTACCCATATGACACCATACATAATTATTATTATTGACTATATTCCCTATGCTGTACTTTATACCCCTGTGACTTTTTATAACTGGTAATTTGTACATCTTAATCCCTTCCCCTTTTTCACCCACTTTCTCAATTTCTGTCTCACTTGGCAACCATCAGTTTGTTCCCTGTATCTGTGAGTTTGTTTCTGTCTTGTTTGTTCCCCACTTGTTTTGAACTCTAGCTTCTCTAATTACTTGTTCCCACTTCATTCATTTCTGCACAGACCACTGAATGTGGCGGCATAGCCTTGCAGGTGAGTGAAGCCTATATAGAGCCCTGAAATGGGAAATTTGAGAAAGATGCTGGTAGGGGATAGAGGGGGCCACATATATAAAATAGCTTAGAGCAGCGATGTGCAAAGAATATTGGACCATGTGTCAAGAGGCCTGTCACTAGTTTGCTGTGTGGCCTTGAGCAACCAACTGGCTCTCTCTGAGCTTCAGTTTCATCATCACATAGCTGTGTACTCCTTGTCCCCCTGGGCTAATGCTTAGATTCCAATACAGCCTCACTGGACGCATGGGGACAGCTTTGCCCATGTTACAGCTGAGGAAACCGGCTTTAGGTTAAGTAAGGAGCCCAAGACCTCATGGCTAATGAGAATCAGACCAGGATGTGAATTCATATCAATCTGACTCTGCGCCTGTCCTGTCAGCACTGCACTGTACCTCTTCCTTCGATGTTTCCTAAAGCCATTCTGTGGTTCTGCACATCTCGAACCTGCATCTCTCCTTGTGAGAGTCTGCACCCTGAGTCCTCACTTATCACCAATAGGTTCTTGGGATTACCTATTGAAGTGACATTTAATGAAACCAGTTTTACTACAGGTTCATTGATAGAAATGAGATTTAATTTCTATGGCATCTCATCGATGTTATAACGAAATGACATTGAATAAAATGACGTTGTTTGAGGACCTGCTGTATGACAAAAAAGTTAAGGGTGCGGCCTCTGGAGCCAGACTTCCTCAGTTTGAATCCTGATTCTACTTACACACCTGATTCTGCCAACACACCTAACTTACCAGGTAGGTGACCTTGGGCAAATCACTTCATTTCTCTCCATTTCAGTTTTCCCAGCTATAAAATGGGATTGACGACAACAAAGGGTTAATCTATATATATATATATATATATATATATATATATATATATATATATATATGCATATTTTATGTACTATACACACACACACACACACACACACACACACACACACTCAGAACACTACCCAGGATACCCTGTATTTATGTTTTAAGTATAAATGTGTAGTTATACATATCTAAATATGTAAGTCTTTATATATCTTGACTATTCTGCCTTTCCAAGTTAGGTATATTACAGTCAGAGACACATAGACAGAACTGAAGAAAATAAGACTTTCACTGTGCACTTTTCAGGTTGCATCCCATTATGGGACAGCCTTGCCTGTAAGATAATTAATATATGAATTTTATACATATTGTAATTATACTGTGAATGGTACAAGTATATTGCATTATATTATTTGGGGGTATAAGTATTAATTTCTTATATGAAAGGAAACTGAACATTTTATAATCTTATTTTTGCCTTTCTTCATTTTTATACCTGGAGCTTCCAAAATAGACACAACCAGGCTTTCTTTTGACCTCTCTGAGGCCCTGATCCAGGCCAAGATAGCGGGACTGGGAGGAGTGAACCCCCAGACATCCCTGGGGAGTATATTTGATGACTCAAGTATAAACGAGCAGGCTCTGCTCTCTGAGGAGACCCGGATAACGCAGCAGAATGTGGTCAGACGCGGCTCTGCGGTGCGGAGTAATCTGAGCCCATCCCTAGAGACTGTTCACTGGTCCCCCCTGTGACCCAGGAGACATCGAAAGGGAGTATTGGCCCGCATCCTTTTAACACCACCGTGCTGAGCAGTGGCAGTGAATGGAGGCTCAGACCCATCTCCCTAGAGTAGAGCTTCTCAACTTTGGCACTACTGGCATTTGGGGCCAGGTAACTATTGGGGATCTTGTCCTGTGCACTGTAGGATATTTAGCAGCATCCTGGCCTATGCCGACTGGATGCCAGTAGCATCCCCTTCCCTCAGCTGTGACAACCAAAGATGTGCCAGACCCTGCCAAATGCCCCCTGGGGGGAAATCCCCCTTACTCCTCCGCTCCCGCCCTCCCCCAACCCCATCTGCACCTTGTGTCACAGTGTTACAAGGCAGGCTGTTGGCTAAGCCACATCCAAGCCCCTGGTTGGATGTTTTTGGAAAAGGCCATGATAATGGTTTGTGTAGACAGGTGACTGGGGTGCGAGGTTGGACTGGTGGGCAGGGTCTTGGGGTCCTTTGGATAAAAAGAATGGATTTTATTTTTCATACCAGCAAAAAGGTCATGTTCCATGAATAGGACTATAAAGACATAATCTAAAGGCTGAAATCCTAGGAGTTTGGGGCACTCTGTAAAGACCAGTTTCCTGCCCTATTAGTGGCCTGTCTGTCCTACCTGGGACACCAGCTGCTTTTGGCAAACCTCATATATCTGTGTAGTTTTAAAAAAGCCTTTGATTTCCTGTGTCATTTTTCCCCAGAAAGGAATGATTTTTATCTAGCACTTGATAAAAAAGCTTATTACTAAAGTTGTCAGCAGAAACAGGTGGCTGGGAAGGGTGATTGCTTATATAGTGTTCCAAAGCTTTTTTCACTACGTCCCCCTGTGAGAGACAGCAGGAAAGAAGCCATCCAGTGGGTAAGGAAATTTACCAGACATTGACAGCAGGCTTGAAAAACACATCACACCTCTAGTCAGGGGAGAAATTATTGGCAGTAGAAGGATGCACAAATGACTACTGGAAAATGTCTCCGAGAACGTGGAGGTCTCAGAATGACTTATTACAGCTGAATAAATAAAACATTTTAAGGATCTTCTTCCACATCCCATCCTGGTCCACCTCCCAAGTCCTGATCATATAAAATCATCTTTTCAGGCATGATTTGGAGTGTCCTTTGAGAGATGCAGAAGCACCTGATACAGTCACAGTGGCCTGCACGTCTCAGACTTTAGTGTGCTTAGCGGTTATCAGGGCTGCTGGTTACAATGCAGATTCCAGGTCTAGGGTGGAGGCCAATGCTGCTGTCCGTGGACCCCACTTGGAGAAGCAAGAGGGTCGAGCACTTCTCTTAGCTGTACACACTTACCCGGATGGAGAAACAGGTGGAGCAGAAGGTTACCTGATTTGCCTGAAGCTGTTAACAACAGTGAGGGTGAGCGAAGCGTGAGGCTGGTGCTTTTGGCTCCCAAGCAGCTGTTCAAATCTGGATTGAGCTGTTTTCCTTATTCCAAGTAGAAGCAGCAGCAGAAGGAACAGCATTCAGACTGCAAATTCCTTGGTGGACCTTTTACCCGATCATAAAATCCTCTGTTCATGTTGCATCCTACTTACCATCCATGACCCGCCTTTAACTCAACCGCATGACAACTGAGTAATGAAATGACTCGCACGCAGTAAGTCTGAAACAAGGACCAGGCTGCTTGACTAAAGGCTGGCATTTCTGAAAGGCCCTCTGAGGACCCCTTCTTGCGGTTCAGCCCGGAGTTCATACGCTAGCCATAAATTGTTCAATGTCCCGACTTCCTGCTGTTTGGCATCTGAGCTATTTTTGCCTATTTCCTATTTTTGCTATAAAAAATATAACAACAAAAACAACAGCAACAACTAATGCATGCATTGAGTCTTCTCAATCTGCCCTGTGCTCTTGCTCCCCTGAATACAGATGTTTTGAAGGTGAAGCTGCTGTATGTACAGCAGGAAACAGGAGAAAGCAGAACCATGTTTCAGCTCAGACCGACCCATTTTTAAAAAACCAACATCCATGAAAAAATTAGACTTCCTCAGCTCTAACAAGAGACTAAAAACCAAACCTAATTTCAGATTGTTCCCTGTGCCTGGAAAGAGGAATGAAGTTTTGTGTTAACACAGCCATGTCCTGCTCCCCACACCCCGTGGTAACAGAGGCCAATCTTAGAGGCCAGGCCTCGGTCCCCAGGCTGGGTCTGCCTGTCAGGGAGCATCTGGAGGGACCCCATCTTCCTCAGCTCTGTCCCCAGTGCCAATCAATACCCATTAAATATCGATCCATTGGAACTGAACCCTAATATCATTTGATGTCCCTTTTCCCCCCAAATAAAACTCACAACAAAAACATATATCCAGAGGATGTCGACCTTGGCATAACAGCTCGCCCTCGGTTGCAAATAAGTAAACTTTGTCTGAGCCCATAAAGCTTTTTCTTTCTCTTCTGAAGTTATTTTTTTAAATCTTATTCCCTCCCACCTCTCTTTAAAGGCATCATTATAAGTGAAGAGGCATGGCAATGACGGGGGCTTGCTCAGGAGTCACATCGATGTAGGTCCATGTCCCAGCTCTGCACGTTCTAACTCTTTAGCTTTGCTGTTTGCACCTCGGTTTCCCGGTCTGTAAAATGGGAATGCAAACCTTTATCACGTAGGATTGGCAGACACTAGGTACAGCGTCTATAATAATGCACTGGATTATTAAAATCCAATGCTGGATTTTTACTTGTTTTCATACTTATGTACACTGCAGAGTGCCTTTTTGTGGTAGGCATGTACAGAGTTGTGGTGGTCCTTTATCTGTCAGCCAGTCATTCTCTAAAACCAACCCTGTCCCTTCATGCCAATTTCTGCACTCAGTGATATAAACAAGGAATGCGAAATACAAAGAAATGGAAACAACACACCGAAAGTGACATTTCAGTCCCACAGAAGCATCTCTGAGGCAGCCCACAGAGGCATGGTAGTCAGGCACTGTTTCCATCACCTTTGGGATGAAATGTGACAACAGGCTGACAGCTGCATAGTCAAATTCCCTAGCTCAGAGTAGGAGATGAACAATGCTGGGGACCCTGGGTGCTTCAGGGAGTGAGGTCAAAAGAGAGTTATGAATCACACTGGCACCCAGTGCATGACCCCTCAAGCTCAACAGTGCAGAAAGAGGGGAGCTGTTAGGTTGCCTCGGGTTGGATGGCTGACAGAGCCACTGCCAGCCTTTGGGGATCTGAGGCTGCTGGTGAGGTGGGTTTCACCAATCACTGATAAAATTGGAGGCACCACTCCAGGCAGGAACAAATCCTGGTTTTCCTCTTACCTCTCCCCACTTGCCATAAAATGGTGTCCTGCATTCTGACAGCCTTCCCTCCCACCATTGCTGCAAGAGTACCTCTCCATCACCTGCTGTCAAGGCACTGACATTTCCATTCTGTAGGTGGGAAGACTGAGGCAAACTCACTCCCCAGGCACCTGAGGCCAAAGTGATGCACAGCTCATAGTTTTTCTCTGTTGAGTTCTGGTTTTAAAAAAATGTATAACAGATGCAGTGTTGACACGTGCAACTTTGCATACGTGGATTTTATTCTGCTCTCAAAAATGGCCCCTCCCTAACTTGATTGCTTTGCTGAAATCCATTTCTTTTTCCCTTTACAACAAGAAGTTTCATTTTTCAGTGACTGAATTGCTCCTAGCTACTTTTTCTTTTCCCAGCTGGTGAAGTTTTGTAGACCATTTCTCTTCTCTCTGTATTAGATAAGTAAGAATAATGAATTGATCTGCTGCCTCACTAACTCGATGAGGATAAATGGGGTGGTAGGCTTTAATAAAATGCAGCACTGGCAAAAATGAAGGCTGGGAGGTCATTATAAATCCTGCAAAAAATATATCAAGATTGATCTGTTGTCTGAGGCCAACTAGATGATTAATATCAGAAGGGGAGAACTAATAATGACAAAATCCCTGAGTTGCAAGGAACTTTTAAATCCTACCCTCCTTTATTGCTTGAATCTCTACCAAGTGGTTGCTTTCCTTGACTATTTCCTGTGATGGAGAACTCACTACCCCTTGAGACAGCTCATTCCATCTTTGGAAGGCTCTACTCTGATTTTTAAAATTTTTTATTTTACTTAGGTGAAATCTGAATCCTTGAAAGGTCCGTCATTGGAACAGTTCCAATCCCAGTGGCCATATTGAGTGAGGCTAATTCCTCTCATCTCTGAAACCTCTCTTGCTATTTGAAGACAACCATGATGGCCACCCAAGGCTGCTCCTCTGTGGGCCAAACATCCCAGTTCCTTCAGCTGTTCTTTCACCTTTTGATTATTTCCTTCTGAAGAGGCAGCAGTTTCTCTGTGACCTTCCTTAAGGGTTAGGGACATTTGTCATGTTCATGGGTATCTGTCATATTTCTGTTTGTAGAAATCTTTTATGTCCTGTCTCCCTAATGTAGCAGTAAGAATTGAAATTCCCAGCCTCCCTTGCAGCTAAGACACAGTCGTGGGATCCAGGTCCTGCCAGTGGGATGCATCGAATCTAAACTGTTTCTGAAGGAAACAGCGTGAGGAAATGGGAGCTTCCAGACAGTGTAAGTAGAGGCAGAGGCACTGAGCTTTTTGGGGTAGGTTGAGTTTCTGATGCCAGATGGATATGGGCGCTGGCAGCAGTAGCAGTCATGGAAACCAAGTTCCTGGTAACTACAGAACTTCCTTTATTAGTTTCTGCCTTCGCAGTGTCTGGTGGCAACTGGGGCAGCAGTAACCTCATTAGGACTTTTCTGCGTCATGGTTTATAAGTTCTTCCTAAAATCTCCTCCTTTACAATGGTTTCTCAAGCTCTCTCAACGATAGTGTGAATCATATAATCTCTTTGAATAAATCTGCTTTCTTCTTAAATAAGCCAGAGTTGCTTGCTGCTAGGCACTCTGACTCATACAGGCCCTGAACCTGCAGGCATCTGTCTGGGGCAGAGAGGAGAACTGCCACCTCCTCGTGCTAGTGATGATGCTTCTGCCGATGTAGCCTCTGGCTAAATGAACTCTCTTCTAAACGCCCACATCACACAGCTGACGTTAAACTCATTGGCTCAGCCGAAACCCTCACCTATTAGGGTAAGAGATTCATCCCCAGGTCTAAGGAATTCTTAGAAAAACAGACTGTATGTACTTTTCTTATTACTTGTTCAACAGAAAACAATGCCTGAGCTTCCCCTACACCCTCAAACACAATATTTAATGTATGAGAGTGATTCCTTTCAAGTGCTAACCATGCAGTCATTCTCTTGACAGGGAAAGAAAATAATGAGGAATTATAGACACAATCCTGCCACTCTTCCCTCCGCCCCCGCCCCCATTCCCTGCAGCACACAACCGACAGGGCTCAGAGTCACCCGGCAGCCATTTTAGACCAGATGCTTCATTCATCCTTCTACGCTCTCAAAGTATTTCGAAGTGGACATGGAAGCAACAGCTGTCTTTGATTGTTCCCATCTTCGATCTCCCGCGTGTCCCTACGGCTCTCAGGGGAGCCTCTGTGTGTGCGGAAAGAAGCCTCATAAAACAGTTTTGAAAGAAACAAGAACTTTCTGCTTTCCTGCTACTACCAGCCCTGAGGAAAAGAGGAAAATAAAAGAAGAAGAGCTTGGGTACTTAATCTCCTAGCAGAGAGGTGGGTGAGTGAGTCCCCTATGCATATTAGGCCATCGGTAAACATCTGTGAAATAAGTACATTTGATTTGGACCAACAGCAGCCCAGGGAAAAAGTGAAGGTAGAATTCAGTTTTATGTAGGTAGTTCCTTAGGCTTAATTCAGACTGCTTGAAACCTCTACCTAGAAAAACACAATTTTAAATGATTTTCGCAGACACATTGCTAAACTTTCTTCGTGGTCTGGGTCAGAAGAAAAGGCGCCTAGTAGTAACTCACGAGCTTGAGATCCCAGACAGGCCAGGCGCCAGGACACAAGTCACAGGTTGGGGTCACAGCAGAAAGGGTTTGAGGTGAATGTGACCTCCACATTCTGCACCTTCTCTGCTCAAAGAGCGTCACCCGGTTGCTTGTTTGAAATATTGACTCTCAAGCCCGACCCAGGCCCACTTTATCAGAACCCGCCTTTCAGTGTGATCCCCAGCGATGTGCATAAGAGTGAGAAGGAGAAGCGCTTCCTTTATGCCATCAGTGAGGAGTCTGGAAAAGTCAATCACAGAAGGACCTTATCACAGGGCTGAAAGACCATTTAGCCCAGGTGGGAGCAGTAGACCTCACTGATCCAATACCGACACCAAACTGTGGGACCATGATCACGGGGCGGTCTCGCCTGCACGCTGCAGGAAGGGATGTCACGTCTAGCTCTCTGGACACGTGATTGTTTCTGGGAGCTATGACCAGAGAGTCAGCTGCCAGAGCCAAGCCGTTTTACTGCTATACTTCCTGACGCACTCATGTATTTGGTTGAAAGGAGAGGAGACACTGGAAATACTACTGAGTGATAAAAAGGAACAGACTCCATGATACACAAAATATTTTTGGGTGGACCTCAAGGGCATTGCGTTGAGTGTAAAAAAGCCACCATTGTATGGTTTCATTTACATACCATTCTCAAGATGACAAAGCAATAGAGATGGAAAGCAGATGAGTGGTTGCCTGGGATTAGGGATGGTGTGTGTGGAGGAAGGGGTAGGAGTGACTATATGGGGACAGCATGAGGGAGGTCTTTGTGGTGATGGAACAGTGATTGTGGAGATGGTTAAACGCATCTCCACGTGTTGTAAACTGGCAGAGGACTAAACACATACATTGTACCAATGCCATTTTCCTGGGCTTGATATTGTACTAGGGTGTACATTGGGGGAAACTGGATGAAGGGCACATGGGACCTTTCTATACTATCTTTGCAACTTCTTGTGAATCTATAGTTATTTAAAAACAAAAAGTAAAAACAACAACAACAACAACAAAAAACAAAAGGGAGATGATAGTCGTGAGGCCTACATCTGGTGAGCTGCATCCTCATAATAAAATACCTTTGGAGGCTGTTGTCAAGCTTCTCGACAGGTTTCCTGCCTGTTTCACTCAAGGTATCATATGTGGAGGTCTCTTTTCCGAAGTCCTAAGTGCAATCCAGAATGTTCTATCACACTAAATGGCGTTATCACAATATTCTCATATATGGATGTAGTAAGAGGAGTGTGACTTGTCCCAGTCTAGGGGCACAGAACATCATCAGCTTAGGAAACTCTAATTTAGAGTTGAGGAAACAGGTCCAGAATGAAGAGGCTTGGCCAAGGTCACCCAAGTAGCTGGTGCAGCGACAGGACCAGAGCTGAGATCTGGTGCCCAGCCCAGAGCTCCTCTGTTATACCTCCTGCCCCTTCTCTGTGCAGCTCTGCTCAGAGGTTCGAGGTGGCATTATAATTCGGAACTCATCCTAAAGTTAACTAAAAAGCAACATCCAAAGAGCATATCAATGATACCAGGGCATCTCTTTTAATTGCCTATTCACACGGACAGGCTGTCTCTTCACATTCAGAGCTAAACTTGGAGACATGTCCTTGCGAGGCGCCCTCGCTATCTGACTGCCTCATCAATGACGGGGTCACGTGTGCGATGTGATTGCTGAGTACCAGTTCTATTTTTGCCCTACCAAGCAGGAAGTGTAAAATCTGCTGGGTTATTTTTAACGAGGGTGGAAAAATAGGCATCATGTCAGCTTCCGCACTGGCCCTGTCCGAAAGCACGTGCTGCTTGATTCAAGGCATTGGCCAGCTGGGAAATGGAGGTGACGTGGAGCTTCACGGGTGGGGGGGGGGATTTCTCAGCGGAGGGGGAAGAGTGTCACACACTCAAGTGGTGGCAAAGGATGTGGGCTCAGCTGCCAACTTGTGGAGGAGATCCCGGATTTTTCTGGAGTTGACATCTAGCAGTTTGTGTCACGTGTGGATCTGTGACTACTCCCCTCGTCTCCAGAGGGCTGTGGTCCCCAGCACTGGTCTGAGCGTTGGCCCCAGTGCATCTGGGATCTGCTCAGTCACTCGGGGGTGGGGGGCTTGGGTCTTAGACTTACCTCCGATGGGACACAAATAGGAGTCTCACATTTCTGAGTCATTGAGGAGTTTGGGAGAGCTACTTCCCGAAACGCTAATATTTAGGCAATATAGTATTTATATGAAAGGCGGTCTAGGTAAACTGGGCTTCCATTGACATAAACATTTCTTGATCACCGACTTTGTGCGAGGCACTTGTGCGAGGAACTAGGACTTCAATAGATCTTTTCTGGGGAAATTTCCCCACGTCTCCTGGAAAATCCACTTTCTACTACTGTAGAAAGTCCTAGAAACGAAGAGCAAAATCATTAACCTTCCTGTCACATGGCATTGATCTCTCCTTCCCTCCGCTCGGTCTTAGAAGTTTGCAGTGCTTTTTCTCTGCTACTAACAGTGTAGGATCCGTCCAAAACACCCCTTTAATCTTCCAATCAATCTATTAACTAGTTCTATTTAGACTCAGTTCCTCAAAAGAAGAGAATGAGAACCAGACAGAGGAAGTAACTTGTCCAGTATCTCCAAGCCAGTCGGGGGCTGACTCCGCCTGGAATGGGAAGGTTTGCAGGCCTGCGTGGAGCCTGAGTCCAGCAATGGGTACCGCACAGAAGGTGCTCGGTGAGCAACTCCCTGGCTTGAGCCTGCCAGCCCAGGAAATAGTCTGCTAATCTTGGAGGGTGTCTGAGTAGGGGCCGGTTGGAAAAGTTAGAAGTGGTAGGATGTGACTTCTGTGACCATTCATCTGTGACTCAAACTAGTGGGGGATGGAGGGAGGTGAGCACTGAATTTTGAAGAAGGCAGGGGCCACATGATTGGTGAAATAGGAGATCTTCGCAAAGAACGTTCTAGGATTCTTACCCCTTCATTCACATGGCCTGAGGTCAGCAAAGCACCCTGATAAAAGACTCTTATCTTAGTAAGACAACACTGGATAAAGCAACACCTAGCTGGAGTAACACGTTTTGCCTGGGGCTTCACAGGAAAAAAAAATAATGGAAGCTACAGAAACAGAACCCCAGGACCTATGGAATCTGAAAGGCTTACAGGCTTACATCCAACCCTGCCCTGAAGAGTGACTGCTCTGCTTTCCGGCTCCTGCCTGGGCCCCTCCCAAGACAGGAGCTCACACTCTGATCTCATTTTGGGTGGAGGATTCCCCTTCTTTTGGTGAGAATGGATGACACTCAAAGGTATTTGGAAGACCAATTACATGTGGGGCGGGGGCAGCAGAAGCCAAGTAGAGACCTTTGTGCTTATTCAGATGGCTGTACACACACTCCTTCCAGTTTCTCACTGCACATGGAAGGGGTGGAAGGGAGCTTGGTGGTGGGCAGGCTCCTCCCCTCCCCCCCCAGATGCTAAAGGGCCCTTCTACAGGCCCGCTAAAAGCTGGAGGACCAAGTCGCTTGTCATACAAGTAAAAGACAAGTGCAGTAGCCTATACTTTGTCTTTCTAAAAGGAATGAATCAAATGATTACTTCCCCTGAGGCTACACAGAGGGTGATACACAGTAAAAAATAAATCCACCTTCTGTTCTCCTGGCCTGACTGGGACTTCTGGCCCCTGGCACTCAGCAGCTTTGGTCCCTTCTTAAAGAACAGACCACGACTGCTATGCAGGGGTGATGTCGGCTGTTTACAGGTCTCACTGGCCCAGGTTTCGTGGGTCTGTCTCAGTTTCTCCCTGGCTTTCTGTAGGCTTTTGTGGATAAGCCACACAGACCTAGGTTTTGCTCAAGTTGAGTCAGAAGCCAGAGGCACCAGCTGGGGACTTGGGTTGACCTCAGTGATGATGACACCCAAGAAGAGAGCTGCTTGTCCCTCCAGAACCCTCACCCCAGAATGTGGCCACCATCTAGGAGCACTGACTCATACTGACCCTTGGTGGGGAGCACCCCAGGCTGTGAACTTGTTTTTCTCCATCCACCAACCCCAAAAAGCTTCACTGGGGCAGGAATGACAACCCAAATGCCGCCCCCAGTAGGCGAGTTTGCTACAGCAGGCAGAGGCACTAAGATGTGGGCCAGGTGGCAGCACCTGTTATGTCCTCTGCCTGTTGGTAAGGAAATATGATAGGGTGGCAACTGGAGGAGCAGGCTGACCCAGGGGTCAAGAGCTTGCTCAGTTGGGCTCTGGTTGACAGAGCAGACAGGCGGTGGCTCACTGCCAGCGACATGAGCATCTTTTATCTAACGCCATTTCCCTCCACTTCTTCTGAGGGGCCACATTTCCAGTCTCTTAACCGAGTGAAGTTCTCCAGCTCTCACTGTTGAGTAATGAGCTCCCTCGTATCAAAAAATGGGCAGAGAACATGAAAAGACTTTCCTCCAAAGAAGACATACAGATGGCCAACAGGTAGATGAAACTCAACATTACTAATCATCAGGGAAATACAAACCAAAACCCCAGTGAGGTATCACCTTACACCAGTCAGAATGGCTATCATCAAGAAGTCAACAAACCACTGTGTTAACGAGGATGTGGAGAAAAGGGACCCCTTGTGCACTGTTGGTGGCCTGCAAATCGGTGCAGCCACTATGCTAAACAGTATGGAGCTTCCTCATAAAACTAAAAATAGTATCTATCACGTGACTCAGCATTTCTACTTCTGGGTGTTTATCTGAAGAAAACAAAAACACTAATTTGAAAAGATATGTTAACCTCTATGTGAATTGCAGCATTATTTATAATAGCCAAGATATGGGGGCAACCTAGGTGTCCATTGACAGACAAATGGATAAAGAAAACATGGTATTTATATCTACAATGGACTACTACTCAGCCATAAACAAGTCAAAATATTGCCATTTGGGACAACATGGATGGATCTAGAGAATTATGCTAAGTCAGATAAGTCAGAGGAAGACAAATACTATCTAGTTTCACTTATTTGTGAAATTAAAAAACAAATAAACAAAACAAAAGCAGGCTCACAGAGACCAAAGGGACAGTTACCAGAAATGCGGGGATGGGTGAAAGAGGTGAAGGGGAATATAGTCAAAAAACAGTGTGATAAGTTTGCATGGTGACAGATGATTCCTGGAATTAGTAGGGTGATCACATTGTAAGGTATAAAAATGTCAAATCACTATATTATACACCTGAAACTAATATACTTAATATAATACTGTATACCAACTATACTTAAAAATATATTCTTTTAAAAAAAGCTCACTCGTATATACAAAAGATGCACAGCTTGGGAAAATCATTTCTTTTAATGACAGAGAAAGCACACCAAACTATAACAGAAGCCCATCGGGGGATTGCCACTGTACAAGTTAATGCCCAGCGGCCCTGAACTAGCATTAGACATTCACGGGGAGGTCAGCTGCAATACGAACATCCACGCAGCAACTCTGAGGACACGGAGGAGGCAGGAGACGGTGACAAGTCTCGTGCGTGCTGTATATCTGTAACTTGCACTCCACTGCAGTTTTTTCCCTTCCTCATTTGATGGTAGGGCCTGGGTAGGTTTGTAGATGACCAAGTGGAAGAGAGGCCTCATGTATCAGCATCACAGAAGGGCCAGCACTGTAGACAGACAGTGGCCTGGGTGGTCCACGGGTCGCACGCGTTAAGACAGGGACACGGCATCTGTCCTCTGATCAGTGGCTCAGGGAGCAAGTACGATGGATGAACAGCAGCTCCTTTGAAATCTAAGGTCCGCACACAACTTCCCAAAGGCATGCTAGGGAATAGGTTTATCAACGAAACTTTGCCGTCCCCAAAGGTAAAAGTCATTCTCCTAGTTTGTACTGCATATATTTAGGTTTCAAATTAAAGGACGAGAAAAAGGGCAGCAACTCAAAAATTATTTGGAATGTTGTGGCACTTTACCAATCTTTTGCTTAGCATATGTGGCAGAGCAAACGGAACCCTGTCGATATAAACTTTCATTATTATAGATAACCCTATACTGTACACTCTCAGAATACAGAAAGAATCCATCCTATCATACAGGTTTCATCTTTAAAAATAATCTAACATAGTCATTTTCTCTGGCTAGTAACAAACTATTAACATCTTCTGAGAATACAGAGGAAACTCTGGGATTAATAGTAAATTCTCTGACGTGCTCCCCCCACCCCCATTCAGCATCATCTATGAACACATTTCTGCAAAGAGCATCTCAGAATCATTCGTAATTAGGAAAAGAAATAGATAATGTTTGTTTCACCGAATGGACCTTTAGCGAGAAGCGATGGAACATTTTTACCTTGGCAAAAATGAAGCACAAACATAACATTTCACAGGTTCAGGCCCATGCAAATGCATGTTTCGTTATGTGGGGCTATTGTATTCTGACCCCGAAACCACGATTAGCATGCAGGTTGTTTTCAACTACTGAGTTAGAGATAATTATTGGCAGTGCACCTCTTTTGTGTAACCATGATCACTAAGGCAAGATTATTATTTCACCTTGTATAGAATATCAGCAATATCTCATCAGATGCAGGTTTATACACTGTGGACCTGTGACTTACTGATTATTTTTTTAAAGAAAAAGAAAAAAATAACCTCAAAACACAGATCCCTAAACACAATTCAGTTGAAAAGGAACTGTTATGCCTTTAGAAATATATTTTAAACTACAAGGCTGCCCTGTTTTTTTTTTTTTAATGAACATTTTAAAAAGTTCCCACCCCTAAAAATTTGTCAAATTATTTCTTCAGTATTGGTAACAGTCTCACCAATCTGCTACCATGGTTGACTCTCGCTGAGCTGCAGCTACTCAGATCCTTAACTGTGTAAGACAAGGCTCAGGGCAGTTAAATTCTCCAACTGTCAACCTGGAACCCGAACGACCTTCAGTTCCCACTCCATCCATTCGACACTGGTCTCCGCAGTGGGTGCTCGGCTCCCCAGGGGTGCTTTTGATCGAGGTTCGCTTGGCTGCCCCATAATGACCTTCAAGCTCTGGACCCCGCTGTGCTCTGATCTGTAGACCAGTGGAATGTCCTTTGTTTTTCAAGAGAAGCACATGGGAGCTGAATTTGCTTATTCAAGGGAAGCTGAGGCAGTAGAGGCAGCTCCTTGGCCCAGCCAAAAACAGACGCCAGGTGATATCTGTACGTGTGTGTGAAGCCAATGCAGCAGGAGAACTGGCAAGTCCCCGGGGAGCGGTCCCTGCACTGGACGCCTCATACAACGGAACCTTTGGAAGATGACAAGTGGATCGACCGAATCCTGATGGCCAACGTCCTCTGTAAGTCCTGGAGCACATCCTGGCCCGTTCCCTCGCTGTTTTTGTCATACAGGAGCTGCTTGAACGCTTCGTTCTCAATGAGGACCATCATGTTTTTGAGAAAGTAGCCTTCACAATATGCTGAGAGCTCTGTGACTCCGAGGAACTGTAGAGAGTGGAGAGAAAGCAGGAGACGGTTATGTTTCTGAAATGACTCGGTGGTTGACTTATCTAATAATGGCGGACACCTACTTGAGGTAGACTGACTGCACAAGGGGCCGTGATTCTCCTCCCTTTGCTGTGTTCACACTCTTGGGACGTGACCTTGCAGCTCCTCCCATCCAAGGGCTGGCACCTGTTTCTCGCTGCTTGGCCTTGTGACCTACTTCTGGGCTCTCTCTCTCCGAAAGAATCCTTTCCTCTGCCACCAAAAGAGCCCGTGCCAGCCTGCTTGGAAGGTGAGGGACCACGTGATACTGAGTGGAGTCGACCCAGCTGAAACCAGCGACAGAGTCCAGCCAGGACCAGCAAAGCCAGCCACGGTTGACCGGCCGGCTGACCTCAGAGCGAGGCCTGCGAGACCAGAAGAACCTTCTAGTCTCCCAGTCAACTCGTATGCTAAATCAGGGCTCAGTGTTTTAACCACTGGGTTTTGCGTTCCTTTGTAACGCCGTGGATCACTGTCACTTGAAGGGAGTTGTGGACATGCTTCTGAGCCTTTTACCAGTATTAACTCATTTCCTCCTCACAGCAGTCCTG
Organism: Macroglossus sobrinus; assembly: GCA_004027375.1. Taxonomy (NCBI): domain Eukaryota; kingdom Metazoa; phylum Chordata; class Mammalia; order Chiroptera; family Pteropodidae; genus Macroglossus; species Macroglossus sobrinus. The sequence continues at coordinate 134,470 of PVKZ01001781.1, read as the reverse complement.
CCTAGCCCCTGTTATCTAGGGCGGTGGTTCTCAAGCAGGGGTGATTCTGCCTCCCAGGGAACATCTGGAAAATCTGAAGCTATTTTTGGTTGCTACAACCAGGGTGGTGGTGGTGTGTGCACGACTGGTGTCTAACGGGTAGAAGCCAGGGGTGCTGCTAAACATCCCATGACACACAAGGCAACCCCCACAGTGAAGGCTTATGCAGCCCACAATGTCAACAGAGCTGAGGCTGAGAAACTGATCTAGAGACAAGGTTCCTGAGAGATCACACTAGACAGAAGGGACTATGTTGACCTGGCTCACTATTATAAGCTCAAGCAGAAGGCTTGGCAGATGGCAGACATTTAATGAGTGTTGGTTGCATGTGTGAATGAACAGTTAACTTTCTGAGTAATGAAACTAACGGCAAACATTTACAAAGAGCTTATGATTTGCCAGGCACCTTACCAGGCATTTCACATGCATCATCCCATTCAATCTTCAAATTTCCTTGAGGCAGGTACTATTATTGCCTCCAATTTACAGATGAGGAAATAAAGACAAGAGATTAACTTACAAAACCTCACACAACATGTCAAGGGCAGAACTAGGAAATGAACCCTGGTAATTCAAGTCCTTAAGCCTGTGCTTAACCATTAGGAAGCCCTGACTTCAGCCTGATGCCATTCATCGGGGGGTAGGAATTTAACCTCACAAGCTTGGTGGAAGAATTCATGTCTGAGATGCAGAAGCGAATATGGATGTGTGAGTCTTCGATCCATCTTAGACCTTTTCTTTGGTTTTCAAAGCTTGTAGGTCTCTCTACAACAATGAACCAGGTGCTCAGAAGTTGGTTGTTAAGCACTCCTTGAGACGATACCCTGCGGCTTTATTTAGGTGCCGAATTGTCCTTCTGAACATTTTCATAGATGTTCAGAAGGACAATTAGATGCACTCTAAGATACACTCTAGGTCGTTAGATATGAAATGGTGGGATGATGAGGTGGTGCCAACAGGGCTATGGTGGGAGGCCTGAATTCACGTTGGGGCTCCCCGACCTTTCCGAATATGTGACCATGGCTGGGTCACTTGGCCTCTGGCTTTAGGTTCCTCGTTTTCAAAATGAGAATTACGACTCCTGTTGTAATAGGAATACAGACCTGTTGGTGGGATTCAGCAGCGTATGATCTACAGCAGGACTCTGTCATCCATCACATTCAAAGGAGGCAGGTTAGAAAGGCAGCTAAGGTGGGGGAGGGGAACTGTGAAATCGGCAGAGTTTTTATTCCAGACTTTGCCACTTACTAGCCATCTGCTGTTGGGCAAGTTATTTAATCCTTCTGTGCCTCAGTATTCTTATCCGTCAAATGGGAATCATAATAATACTTAATAAGCTGTTGTTAAGATTAAATGAGGTAATATATGGAGTGTTCAGAATGCTGATTGTAATCAGCACTCAATGTTCGTTGTCACTGTACATGTAAACTATAACTCTCCTTCTCCGTAACTTGTATTCAGTGATCCGTGTGTACAAAGTAGGTGGCCAGGTTATGGTAAGAGGAGTTGACTGTACCCTACAGAACCTAGCTCAGCTAACTGGCCTGCAACCTTGAACTCACTTACATCATGTGCTAATGCACTGAGTCAACTGCCCAATGGTCTGCATAAAAATCACATGCAACCAAAACAACAACAAGAAAACAACCTGATTAAAACATGGGCAGAGGATCTGAATAGGCATTTTCCCTACGAAGACATAAAGATGGCCAACGAGCACATGAAAACATGTTCAACATTACTAATTATTAGAGAAATGCAAATCAAAACCACAATGAGGTATCAGCTCACACCTGTTAGAATGGCTGTTATCAAAAAGAGAAGAAATAAGTGTCAGAGAGCACATGAAGGAAAGGAAACCCTTGTGCACTGTTGGTAGGAATGTAAATTGGTGCATTCACTATGGAAAACTGTATGGAAGTTCCTCCAAAAATAACAGAACTACCATATGATCCAGTGATTCCACTTCTGGGAATTTATCTGAAGAATATGAAAACACTAATTTGAAAAGACATATGCACTTCTATATCCATTGCAGCATTGTTTACAATAGCCAAGATATGGAAACAACCTAAGTGCCCATCAATAGACAAATGGATAAAGATGTGGTACATCTACACAATGGAATACTACTCAGCCATAAAAAAGATGAAATATTGCCATTTGGGACAACCTAGATAAACCTTAAAATTTTATTATGTTAAGTGAAATAAATCAGACAGAAAAGAACAAAAACTATATGGTTTTGCTCATATATGGAATATAAAACAAATGAACAAAAGTGAATAATCAAAAATGAACATATAGATTTAACAGATTGGTGATTACCAGGGGGAAGTGGGTTGGGGAAGGGTGAAATGGGTAAGGGGGACAACTGTATGGTGACGAGTGGAAACCAGATTACTGGTGGTGACCACGTATGGTATATATAGATATTGAATTATCATGTTGTACACATGAAACTTATATAAGGTTATAAACCAGTGTTACCACACATGCACAAAATAATGCTTCTAAAGTGCATGAACAAACAAGTGAACAAAAAACCATGTACAATCTTGTGCAAGTCAAATTGCCTCTCTGGACCTCAGTTTCCCACGCTACAAAATGAGGAGGGCAGACTAGAGGCAACCATGCTCTGCCATGCATTTGGGACGGGGACGCAGCAGGTAATTCTGCGGTCTCCTAATGAATGGCGACTATATGCCAGATAATTCCCTATCTCCACACAGCTAATTACTGACAGAACTGAGACTGGAACTCTGATCTCCTACACCAATGACTGACAAACTACAGGCCTCTGGGCCAAATCTGGCCCGCACCTGTTTTGTAAATAAAGTTTTATTGGAACACAGCCACACCTATTCATTTATATATTATCTGGGGCTGCTTTTGCACTATAGTGGCAGACCTGAGGAGGTACAAAAGATATCGTATGGCTTTATGAAAATGTTTATCTGGCCCAGGTTTGCTGACCCCTGTCCTAGACTATAAGTTTTTCAAGGGCAGAAAGTATGTCCCACTAATTCTCATTTTGATGAATACAGTTCCTGGGAAATAGTGAGTGCTCGATAAACATTAGTGAATGAATCCCTGGTGTTCATTGTATTCGCTTATACTCAGTTTTATAAACTAGCTTGTGCTTTTTCTCAAGTTGAAAGATACCCTGAAAGGGCTATCAGAAGCTCCGGGGTCTCTTTCATAACCGAATGGTTCAGGACAGCTTTGCTGGGCAAAAAAGGGCAGCTAAGCTGAGCATTTACGGGATGGGCTTCTCGGCTGTGTAAAATCCCACAGCTGTCCCAGCTAGGTGCAGTACAGGGATAATGCTGCTGAGGAGGTTGTGGGAGGAGCTTGCTGACATTTAGGATGCGGTTGTTAGCATCTAAATGGCTGTATTTCCTCAGGTTCCAAAATAAGTGTTGGTTTCTTTTCCATCTCTTTTCCTAAATCAGCCTCGGTGGGCAGCACAATCGGTCGATAATAGAATCCACGTGGCATGTGATCATAGCAGGGGCTGCGGTCCCCACAGTGTAGGGCACAGAAAGGCCAGGGCTGCTGGCATTGCCCCATTCTCCATGCTCACATCATGGAGGGTAGATGTTTACGCTGGGAACACACCAAGCTGTGGCCTGGGAAGCTGAAGCTGGTGTGTCTGTAAGAGGCAAAGCTCTGGCTGCAAGATACAGAAGTGAAAGAGACATTTCTCTGCCACAGGTGTTTGAAGCCTGTAGCACAAATGTGCTCCCAGCGGGGGCTCGTCGTGCATTGGCTGCGTTTTTAAAATAGCAAGATAGCTACAGAAGCCACCTTCCAAGGACCCTGAAGTGATTAAAGTGGGATTTTGGAACACAGGCCTTACTGCAAAGCCACTTGTAGGTGTGGGGTTCATAGGTAAATTTGAGTGTCTATGTCCAGGGTAGGTGGGTGGAGAAGCACAGACTAATCAGTTTCTCTTCCTGTGTGGAGAGAGTCTTCTAAATGCTTTTCTGAAAAGTGATCAGTTTAAGATAAATTGCTGTCCTGAGAAACCAGATATTGGTAAAACCCTCACTTAACAAAAATAGTCTGTGTCTGTGTGTGTCTGTGTGTGTGTGTGTGTGTGTGTGTGTAGGAAGTTAGACCGACTGTACTTTTTGACTTACTGATGACCAATCAAAAATATTTTTTGAGTATCAAGGATTATTACAAACATTTCATACATTTTTTAGGCCAGGTAGTAAACACGAGGTTAAGAACCTATGCTCCGGAGTGAGACAAATCTAGGTTTATACTTCTGGGTAACTTCTGGGTATATACCCCAAAGAAGTGAAAGCTGGGACTCACATAGGTATGCGTCCACCCACATTCATAGCAGCATTATTCACGACAGCCAGAAGGTGGATGCGACCTGAGTGTCCACAGATGGACGAGTGGTAAAACACAATGTGATCTATGCACACAATGGAATACTATTCAGCCTTCAAAAATGTGATTCTGACACATGGTACCACATGACTGTACCTTGAGGACACGGTGATAAATGAAATAAGGCAGTTACGTGTGATTCCACTTACATGAGGTACCAACAGTCAAACTGATAGAGACACAAAGCAAAATGGTGGTTTCCAGGGGCTGGGCGGAGAGAGAAATGGGGGATTACTGTTCAACGGGGACACGAGTTTCAGTTTGGGAAGATGAAAATGTCTGGAGGTGGGTACTGGTGATGGTTGCACAACAATGCAAATGTATTTGATGCCACTGAATGATGCACTTAGAATTGGGAAGAACTGTAAATTTCATGTCATGTATACCTTACTTCAATAAAAAAATCTCGGTAATAGCTGTGTGACCTTCAGCAAGTTACTTCACCTCTCTGTGCCTCACTTTCCTTATGATGACTTGGGACTCATGACAGTATTTACCTTAAAGAGTTGTGGTGAGGATTAAAAAAAAAATGGTGCCACAAGGCTCTTAGCACAGGTGCCTGCCATTAAAACTGCTCTCTGAATGTTGGCTTAAGACAGAAAATGACATCTCGAACCTAACCCGATTTTTCGCAGTGAGAGCGTTATTCCCATCCGTTCTCTCCAGAGCTGCGGAAGTGAGAGGCAAGGGGTACTGAGCTCCAGTTATACAAAAGAAAGGGTTTTGTTTGTTTTAAATTAATTCCTGATCTGATTTCATTGTTTCTTCCTAGCAAATGTCAATCCCCTGTCCTGAGCATGTAAAACAAAATGAGTGGCATATGGGCAAATTATTCGAATCCTCTTGGTTCCAGCATCCCCACTTGTGAAATGAACTGGATGAAATCAATGGTTCCAGAAAATGGAAGTGAAGACCGGTCTTAGGGCTGAAGTCACAACAGTCACTTTGACATCTTGTTAAAAATATAGATGCCTGGGTCCCCCTTCGGGGACACTGCTGTGGTCACTGAGGTGGGGGAAGGGTTAAGGGAGATTCAAATTCTCCCCAGGTGATTCTGATTAGTCGCCAGATGTTGGATCCACCAATCCATGGATCCCTCCAGTGCTGACAACCAGTTCTCAACCTTGGCCACACATCCGAGAATCACCTGGGCAGCTTTTAAAAAAATACCTTTCCCCAGGCTCTACCCCCAGAGCTTGATTCGGCTGCTGCGTGACAGGTCCCAGGCAGAGAGATTTTTGGTGAGAGCCCAGGTGATTCTCCTGGGCAATGGAGCTGGGAACCACAGATGGAGAATAGCAGTTCTCAAGTTTTCACTTTGAGCACACACTAACATCACCTGGAGGGTTTACGAAGCCATAGGTGACTGGGCCTCACCCCCCAAGTTTGGGATTTCATAAGTCTGGGGCGGAGTCCTAGAATTTACATTTCTAATTTCCTGATGGTGCTGATGTTGCTGGATTGGAGCCGCACTTTCCAGAACCTTGCTACTCAAGTGTGGCAGAAAAGATTTGCCCTGGGAGCTTGTTAAAAAGGCAGAACCCGGGGCCCACCCCGGCAGGTCGAGTCAGTCAGTCTGCAGTGTGGTTCATAAACGTTTGCACAGTAGGGTTTGGGAAGCACTGTGTGAGAACAACTCTGCCTTGGAAACGTCTGGGTTTCTGCTTTCCTTGTCATCTGGAGGGGAGGGATGGAAGGAAAGACCTTTTCTCGAGTAGAAAGCAGTTTGGGAGGTGTGTGGGTGGGTCAGCCACCACTGAGCCGGCCCATCATTGGCTCTCTGCCGGACTCAGTGTGTCTGCGAACATGAGTGCACAGTGTAAGCTCAGGGCAGCGAGGGTGGGTGGATTACCTTGGCGTGATTGTAAATATCCACACAGTTGTCCGTGTTGATGCCTTTTGCACAGATAATCTCACAGTGTCGCTGCAAAGCCTCCAGCTGAAAAAATTTAGCCGCAGACAGAAGCTGAAAACCATAAAAAGAGCCCATTAGAGGTTGGGACGTGGAAGGAAAGGAATGACAGGTGAGAAAAATCCTCATCTTCCACCTGACCCAAGGTGAAAGGACCAGAAATAGGGGTGGTACCGTCACTTTAATGCTAGAGGAAGAATATACAGATGGAACTACCGTGGGGGACAATGGCAGAGGGGAGGGGTGGGGCGGAAGTCAACCACATTCACACTTGTTATAGCCGGAGGTCAAGCAAAAATGCCTATAATTGTTCTGTCCAGAGCAAGGGTGAATTATATTATTTAGCAGGATGATTATCAAGGTGGCTCACTCCCTGTGTTCCTCCAGGTAGCCACTCAAATATCACCTCCTCAGGGAAGCCTTCCAGACCGACCCACCTCAGGTCGCCTCCCTCCATCACTGTCTGTGCCCCTGTCTTTCTCTTCCTCACAGCTCTTCTCACACCAGACATGATGTCATGCCTGTCACACTCCCCAGAGTCCAGGAGGGCAGGGAGCTCTGTTTGCATCACTGCTGTATCCTGGCCTGAGCATGGCAGGTGGCCAGGGAGATGCTTGACAAATGTATGCTAGAGAGCAACAGGCTTGGGGGAGGGAAAGATAGCTAAAGCAAGAATTCCACAGAGCAAAGAAAAGGGATAAATGAGCCACACGATGAGTGCCCAGCCCCATGGCACCCACTGTGTTTCAAGCATTGTTCTCAGCGCCTTACACACACAAACTTAAAATCCTGAAAACCCAACGAGGTGGATATTATCGCCCCATTTTACAGACGTGGAAACTGGGGCTCAGCGAGGTTGATAACTCGCCCCAGATCACACAGCTCAGAACGGGCAGAGCCTGGATTTAAACCTAGTCTGGCTCAGAGCCCACATATCACCACTGCGTAGGGTCGCCTCGTGAACTGATATCTCGGCCCTGCCAGGCACTCTGGACTTCAGTCACCTGGACGGGGTCCTGGCTCTTTGGCTCAGAGTTATCAGAGTGATTTTTGGTTTCTGGTGCACAGCTCCCAGCTTGGAGCAGGAAAACCAACAAAGGTTCCGCTTCTAGGAAGAAGCAGGGCAGGTCTTAGCCTTGGACAGAAAAGAGCAGGAATGAGTCCCCAGGGACAGACTGAATTGCCAAAGGCATGCTGGAGACCGCAGACAGCCAGGGTGCCATGCTGCAGGAGTGAGGGCTGCTCATCCCGAGTGAAGCCACGGGGGCTTTGTAAGTTGCTCTCGGCTGCTGGTCAGTGGACAGTGTTGTGACTAGAGGATTTATATTGTTTTCAGATGATATAAATCTCTTACAAATGACCGGGAGGAGAGGTCTTCAAGGATAGTTCTCGATGACGATATTTAAACCCCAGCTGTGTTTGCAGCCTCAGCCTCGTCAGTAAATTTCCTTTACTCCACGCCTCCAAAGCCAGTTCAACTGGGTTCTGACTCAGCTGCTACTGAAAAGGATCGAGCTAGCGCACCGAACACCACAGCCTTCTAGGGGATGATGAGAAGCCTCTTGTTTGAGAGATCTAAGAGTCAGGCAGGATCCCGAAGCCTGCACCCAACTGGAAATCCAACACAGGGTAACCCCTCCCCACCACCTGCCAAAGTGAGCCTGTCACCTGAGTTTACAGATAGGATGACTTCCTTACCTCCATTATCTCGTTGTTTTTAATGAGAAGTGACTCTGGGCCCCCGTAGTAGAGATACTGCATGACCAGCTGCAAGAAAGGACCCAGTAAGCAAAGCGTCAGTGGCACACAGGCATAATCATCTTAAAGCCTTATGACAATCACTTTATTCCCCTAGCACCTCTCTCTTATAAAGCCCAAACCAATAATAATAACAGCCTTAATCATAACTGCCCCGAACACAGGGCCTCTCCAGTGACAAAACTTTTCCCTCATGTTATGTCATCTACTCCAGGCTGGGCCATGGACTTGAAATGCTGCTCCTTGATGGAAATCCTGGGGCCAGTGGAATTTAAATGAGGCCGTCCCATGCCCCCTCAGACTCTGCCAGCACAAGCCTTTGCAGCAAAGGGCAAAACCACCCATCATTAGGCTGAAGTCCTGTTTATGGAGTTGTTTTTCTTGGCAGCTGCCAACCTGCCTGGAGCAGGAATTCAAATGGCATCCACAGCCTGCGGGAGGCCTCACGTCCAGGTGCAGCCTCAGCTGCGTCTGGCTCTTGCCCGAGTGTGATGTTAAACAGTCTTGGGGGCAGGAAACTCAAAAGCAGCCTCGTTCACTAAAATTCTTCTGTCAGCACGGGAATGAAGTGAACAGGCCTCTTGGGAGCCTCCTTCTGGGCTGGATTCGGCCTGACTTGGCCTATTTCAAGCCACAAATGAGGCTTTTCTTGTTTTATGGGGAAGGAGTGAAAAGTTCCCAGGGTCTGCTCGACCTTCCCTGCCGGGGGTGCGGGAGCTCGAGGCTCTGCGGTCCCAAGCTGAGGCGCAAACCTCAGCTTGGCTGTTATGGTCAGTGGGAGCTTGGGCCACTTCCTTCATGTCTCTGAATCTAAGTCTTGTCTGTAAGGTGAAGGGCTAACCCACAGGGGCAGCTGGAAGGACTGAGAGAGATGATGCCAGCAGTGGTGCTCGGAGTGGGGTCCGCGGACCAGCAGCACCAGCATCACCTGGGTTCTCGTAAGAAATGCAAATTCTCGGGCCCCACCCAAGGCTTGCAGAATCAGGATTTCTGGGGGCTGGGCCCAGGGAGCTGCATTTTAACAAGTTTTCTGTGTTTTAACAAGCATTGCTCCTTCCTTCCCGGCCTCTCCGGGATTTTGATGCCAGCTGAAGTTGGAGACCTGCTGTTACTTAGAGCACTAGGTGGGTCTCCACCTTGGCTGCACACTGGGATAACAGGAGGAGACTTCAAAATGCTGATGCAAGGGCCCCAGCCAAATTCCGATCTAATTGGTCTAATTTATGGCCAGGACCTTGGGAGTTTCTCCCAGGCGATTCTAACATAGGAGGGGGAAGAACCTCTGGCTTCGAGCCTTACACGTAGCTGGCACTCAAGAAATGGGAGCTGTTCTCATCCTTGTTCCCACTTACGAAGGGACCATGTGCCTAGGCCTGGGCACTAGAGAGACTGGGTTCGTATCCTTGTTGTCACTAATTATCACTTGGGGTCCATCACTTAAGGTCTCTGGGCCTCCGTTTCTCCGTCTCTAAAAATGGCACCAGTAATCCAGATCAGGGCAGGCAAGCAGAGGTCAATGCCTCATTCATGGTTAGAGCCCCATAAAGGGGTCTCCACTGCCTTTCCCATCCCTAACCCTAAAACCATGTAGCACTTTCATGGGAAACTTTCAAACCCAACTGCCGCAGCCCTCCCAGAAACAGCTGAGGCCACTTCGCTCTCAGTAGACAACGTGGGGACAGGTTGGAGTGAGGAGCTAGGACAACGGGGAACCAGGCACTTGGATGTCTGGGGATGTGCCAACTCCCCAGGGCCACCTTGGGGCTCCAGCATCCTCTCTGTGCCCCCCACTCCAGTAGAATGGGTCCCCCAGGCTGGCCTTGGCTTTGGGGACCGGCTTCATCCCTTCTGCAATGCTTAGTCCAAAGTAATCTGTTCTCCAGGATTGTGTGCTTAGCAGGGTGGTGGTTAATCAGTTAGAAAAACAACCCACTTAAAAATCACTGTGAAGCCCCAGATAACAATTTGGATGTTTCCTCACGTGGTCCTACTTGCTAATCTCTGTAGGTACCAGCAGCACAGAGGTGATGATCATCAACTTGTTAAAAATGGAGAAAATGAGGCTTGGAGAAATGAGTGTCTTGCCCAGGGTTATTTGGGAAAGATCATTATGAAGTTTCAACATAACCAAAGGAGTGCATCTCTAATGGTGGAAATACAGTCCCCTCAACAGGTTTTAGGGGCTAGTGTGAGGCCATGGTGAGTCCCTAGGGGAGGACCGTCCTTTATCCTGTGTCCCCATGTCCCAGCACAGTGTCAGGCACACAGTAGGTACTAAAGTAATACTGCAGGAATTAAATAATAAAACTGTAGGACTAGACGGGAAATGGGAAGGGTGGTGTGAGGAGCAGGGCCCAGACTGTCGGAGGCTTACGATGTGTCAAAGTGGCTAATTTGCAGGCCAAGGACTGAAGGGAACCACCTGTGCCCTGTACCCATCACTGCGGTGTTTTGGGCCACAGCAGGGACTCACCTGAAAGATGGGGTACTTCACATAACCGATCTCTATGCAGGTGCTGTCATTTGTGGGTTTGCTGGAGAGCAGCGCTTTGAACCTGAACAAGAACACAAAACAGAACAAAGCTCACAAACGCATCCACGGCTAGCCAGAAGCTCGGCTCTTTTATCACCCCTGCATGGCATACGACAGGGACATATCCGTAGAGCTCCTCGTTTAACTCTTCTTCTCCGTGTGATTCTGTAATCCAATCTGAAGTTAATGCTCAAGTTTAAAAAAAAAAAACAGCTTTATTTTTCAAGCAGGTGATTAGAAAAGAACGAACGCCTTTTAAACCCTTCTGTCTCGCGGGGCTCGTCGCAAAGGCTGTCACCTCCGTGGAGTCTTTCCCGAGCTCAGGCATCACACCCTCCTCTGGCGCCCACCTCTCTCTCTGGTCCTGTCCGACCCCCACCCACACGACCTTTGCTCCAGGAGGGCCGGGATGTCCGCTGTTTCTGTCTCTGCTGCATCCTCAGAGCCAAGGCCAGTCCGGAGGTGATGCCTCATAGGTATTTAATCACATGGATTACCTGGTAACATGCCTATGGCTGACCTTCTGTCTGGGGTTTCAGATGCACCTTCCTGCCACGGACTAACCTATATGCTCCTTGAGGGCAGAAACCCTGTCATTGGAACACACTGATATTCAATATACTGGGGAATAAACTCTCTGGGGTTTTTTAAATTAAACTTTTAATTTTAACATAATTATAGATTTAGAGAAAAGTGTCAAAGATACTACAGAGAGTTCTCGTTTACCCTCCCCACACCTTCCCCCAGTGCTAACATCCCACACAGCCGTAGGACCTTTGTCAAAACTGAGAAATTAACAGAGACATAACATTGGTCTGGTTTTTCTACAGTGTTGCAACTGGGAACTATGCAAGGGACAGTGCATTATTCTTGCGGCGGCAAAGCAGGCATCTGGGGTTTGTAGTCTGTTGGCACAGGGTGGGCACTGTAGATGCCAGGATGCTTTTAGGATCCAGGGCGTGCTGATCACGCTCATTCCTTAGCAAACTTCCTGGATGTGGATTCCGCTCCCGGGTTCCCAGCGCCCTCACCCTCCGCTCACCCTGGTCGCCTGCCTCTTCCTCATTTCCGCCTCATTCTCTCCTTTGCTCAGCTTTCCTGATCCTATTCAGGTCCTTGCATCACGTGGTTCTCAAGGGTCAACCCCCATCTCGTCCCAAATCGAAAGGAGAAAGGGCCATGGCCGGGCTGGCAGGAGGGTGTTTTACTGCGGTCAGTTCCACAGGTAAGGAAAAGTGAGGTTCAGGACCTGTGCATTTCAGTGGCTCACACCAGAGTTCCCCGGCATTTGGACAGCAGGCCTGTCACGTCTGCTGTGCGTGGGGTTTCGGGTTGCACGCCGCACCAGGCACCTGGCTGAAGGAGCTAAGATCCCGTCTGTGAACTCACCGAGCTCTGCCTCACAAGTGCTCTATCTGCCTAGAAAAATGGGCGCCTTGTCAAAGTCACACCAAAGTGCTGCCCTTTACGCTGGTGGCTGCCCTGTAAATTTTCCCTCATTGTAAGCAAAAAGCATACCATAAGGTTTACCGTGCTAAGCTATTTTTAAGTTTAACGTTAAATATATTCACAACATTGTACAACCAATCTTTAGAACTGACTCTGGGCCCATTAATCAATCAATCCACATTCCTTACCCTCTGCTCTCCCCAGTCACCTCCCCCATGCTCCCCGCTTCCCTTTCCCGCTCCCCATAGTCCCTGTGGCAACCCCCATTCTACTTTCTGCCTCTATGAATCCATCTATTCATATAAACGGAATCATACACATTTGTCTTTTTTTGTGACTGGCTCATTTCACTTTGAGTAATGTCCCCAAGGTTCATTCATGTTGCAGCATGTACCAGAACTGCCTTTCTTTGTAAGGCTGCATAATATATGTGTATACACATTGCACTGACCCATTCATCCGCTGACGGACACCTGGGCTGCTTCCACCTTTTGGCTACTGTGAATAATGTGGCTATGAACATGATGTACAAATCTTGAATCCTTGATTTTTGAGAAGATAATCTGCCAGTCTAGTGAAGATACCGCCAAAATTGAACTTCAGAGAATAGTAATAGCAACAGCTTCACTCAAATCAGCTGCTTTCCCAAGGGATGACACATACCTTGGAGAGGCTGTAAATAACAGCACTCGGTGAGCATAAAACGGTCTTCCTTCCACCAGAAAGGTGACGTCAGACATTTCTTTATTGTTGAGAAAATGAGGGTCTAGAGTCAGAAAGGGAAAAAAGGTAGCTTTAGCAACGAGAAAGGTGAAGTTTGGAGTCCTCTTTTGGAAAGTGACACTAAGAGACAGTGACCCAACAGGAGCCAGAATCAACTTGCCAAAATTCAGTTTGTCATAGGAACTCTTCACAGTTTATTCGTGGTTAAAAGTAACATTTCCCCATGGAAGACTCACCCATAGCCTGGATTCAGATGACTTTCAGGCGTGAAAGGTAAACACCTGTCCTCCTTACTTCTAAGAATGTCATCCACCCTACCTTCACCCATCGCTCTTGGGCTCAGTGTCCTCCCTGCCTGAGGGAACTGGCTGAGAAAAGCTGTCCCTTTGCCACTGTGTTCCAGGTCATCTGAAATCCAAGCCCTTTCCCTGGGTCAGTGACAAATGAGCCATCCCCCCTCTCCCCTTGCCCTCACCTCCAATAATAACAAAGGTATAACTAGTACTCACTGAGCACTTACGATGTGCCAGGCACCATGCAAGCTGGCACAGACACATGTAAGCTCCTTCAGTTCTGGGAGACAGGGACCACTGTCAGGTGTTTAATCGAGACAGCTGAGACACAGAGGAGTTATGGTGGCAGGTGGAGAAGCCAGGATTTGAACGCACACATTCTGATCAGCACTAGGATCCTCCAATTTGCCTGTCATTGTAGCCATTTAGACCTGGGGCTGCTGAAGGGGCCACTCTGTCCCCTGCTCAGCATTCCTGCCTTGTTGAGAGCACCCATCAACACCCCCCTGCCCACTCCTATCCCTACCGGGCTCCACCTTGCTCAGTTTCTAAGTCCGTCCCAGCCTAGGCTAGAGGGCAATGTGGCTCTGACCTCTGACAGGGCTGCCTATTAGGTCACTTATCCCACTAGTTCAGAGCAGACCTTAATAAGTCTCTAAATTGAAGATTACTCAAGTTCCTGAGTCTGAGGACCCACCAAATTCCTAGATCATGAGAAAAAGAGCACACTGTGCCTTGCCCGGCGCCTCTCGTCCCTGTTGCTGGCACCACCATCTAGCAGTTGCCCAAGCCAGGGGTCCAAAGGCAACAGGCCACCCTCCTCTCCCGGGTTCACCTAGATCTCATCCAAAACGTGCACTGTCCTTTCTGCCTCCTCAGTGTTTCTCGAGTTTCCCACTTTTCTCCACCCCCTTTGCCACTGATGTCACTTGAGCTGCATCATCTCTTGTCTGGGGACTTGCAGGAGCTTCCGTGGGTCTCTGCCTCTAATCTCAGTCCCCTCAATCCAAAGGTCCACCTCACCACAGAGTCATCCTTCCTAAAAACAGACCTGATCACACCCTTCCTCTGCTATAAGCCTTTCAATAGCTCCCTAGCACCCCCAGAAGCAAGTCTAAACTTCTTAACAGGGCTCCTTGTGAGGGGCACCTGCTGCCTCCTCCGGCTTCTCCCTCGTCACATTCCCCTGTCAAACTGCATGTGTGCCTGGGCCACAGGTGGCTGCCTTCAGTTCCCCACCGGTACTATGTGCTTTGTCACCTCTGGGCCTCTGCACATGCTGTTCCTTCTACCTAGAACACTCTTGCAAGCCCTTCCAAACCTGGCATACCCCCACGTGGTCCTCAAGCTTCAGTGCAGACACACTCGTAGCCATGCCCGATTTCCCCGCCCATCCCAGGCTAAGCCAGCATCCTCTAGCTGTGCTCTCCTAGTGCCTTTTCTGCCTCTGGTGGAGCCTCATCGCTATAGTGTACCCACTCTGTGGCTACCTCTCCCTCAGGCCTGCATGCTCTGGGAGCGCAGAGCCTTGCCTGTCATTTTCATATCCTTTCCTCAGTGTCTAGCACAGAGGGATGATAGACTATATAGTAAGAGTGTGGGCTCTGAAGCCAGGAATCTCAGCTGTGTGACCTCGGGCAAGTTATTGAACCACTTTGCACCTCAGTTTCCCTTCTGTAAAATGGAAATGGTAATACGCATTACATACCTACATCTCAGAGTTGTAATGAGCATTGAATGCATTAATTTATGTAAAGCACTTAGTAAATTGGCTGACATACTATCCCTAAATAAACATGACCGTTATAATAGATGCTCAGTTAGTACTTTTTGAATGAATGAAAGAATACCTTGACCCTTGCTTCAGAGTTTTGCCCTCGGGGCCTGCTGAGGCCATCAGGCCCCCTTCTTAGCTTGGGGAGCTGCTTGTTGTTGCCAGGGCCTTCCCCAGGGGTTAAAGGTCTGTCCTGAAATGAAACTCTGGCTGCTTCCTATGGCTGGGTTTAAGCTCTTATACACCACTGAGGACAAGGTCCAACCCCCTGGATCACGGGGGCCGTGACGCCCCAGCTATTGAGCCCACTCTGTCAGACTGCAACTTGGACCCTGGCCCGGCCCCATGTTAGCTCAGACTCTGCTGCAACTTGCACCCAGAATTGGCCTTCCTGGCTGACTGTCCTCACTTAGCCCTCGAAGGAGAGATGGCTCCTTGCTCCCTGTGCTGCTTCAGATAGTGCTGGTCCTGCACTCACAGTTCTCTGCAGCACACACAGCTCCCTCACCTCCCCATATTATGAAGTTTTAATTTAAAACATGCCAAAAAAAGCATTAAAAAAGTCAAAGTCACCCATAATCCCACTATCTTTAAAATTTTTTTATTAAAGAAACAAACAAACCATGACAACCCAAACTTCTAAAACTATCCAGGTAAAGGGAAGGGAGGCTCCAGGGAAAGGCCTCAGGGTTGACTAAATCTCACTCCTCCACTGGCTTTAAAGACTGTTAAGAGTTCAGAACGACTTTCTCCCTCTTCTTAGCAACCTGCCTCCCTCTGCTCACTCTCTCTCACTCCCACTGTCCACCTTCAACCAGGCCCCCACCTGCTCCCCAAATTGCTAGTATTTCCTCCCTTTAGCGACCTCTCTCTCTCTCTCTCTTTGTTCTCACCCAGAATTCACTGGGATAGCAAGAAGATAATGGACCACAAAAATATCAAGCAAGTGCTCACCAGTTTGCTATAGTCCCTGCCATTCCCTATTGTTTTACTCTGAGCCCATTTCATTCATTTATACAACCTGCCTGGCCCTATAGACATGGCAGTGTGGGACCGTTGTCATTGATCATTCTTATCTTCCCTTTAAAGCAGCTCCCTAAAGAACAACTACTGGGCAAACTTTAATTATCCTAGCTTGAAATGCTATACAGAAGATGCAAAACACTACGTGTTCCATATTCTATTTATTAATAATTATATACTCTGCCCTTTCTTTCATATTGTGAACTTTGAGCCTCTCAGGCCTGCCTTTCTTCTCTTGTTCTAACCCTAGGAATTCCAAGGCTTGGAAAAAAAACCCAGGTCTTAAAGTTGCTGATGAAAGAAATCTCAGCAAATTCAGGAGGACAAAAAATGTTTCTTTCCTTTCCTACAGCTACAGAAAAGCAGATTTTACATGTGCCACTAAAATACCTCTTGCGAATATTTGCTGTCAGAGATTATTGCTATGTTGTGGGAATATAACCTTCAATCTCTGATGTCTATTAACTTGACTGGTCTTATTTGTTGCACTTACAATGTTTTAATTAACACCTGCTTTCCACCAGGTGGAAATACTTGTGGTTTTGGTACATCCTGGTTTGCCCACAGGAATGGGTGTGAAGAAAAACAGACAACCTTTGACTCAGACGCTAAGTTTTTCACTTAGCAAAAAGCGGTGTCATTTATAGTAACCAGTTATTCATGACAGGAACAAAAACATTTTAAAACAGTTCCGTGAATTCAGCCCTTGTCATTCATTCAAACTAGCTCATAAGTTTCAAAAGTAGTGGTTTTGTTAAGGAGCTGTGTTTTTAGATGCTTCCACTGCTCAAATGTTTCCCAGTCTTTATAGGACAAGGAACTAGGAAGTAGGAAAGTTCTCCAACCTTCATCAGAAAAGGAATCCTTTATCTTTAATATTTTATAACTCCCCAGGCAGCATGGAGACAGGCCCCTGCAACAGAAGGCTCATGTTTCGGGTTTCAAGGCAGCAGAGCATTTCTTTGCCGTTTTTTCCGGGCTGATCAATGGTGCCCAGCAGCCCCAGGACCCTCCAAACAAAATCTGTGCCCGACGGAAAGGTTTCTCCTGGGAAAGCCCAGAAGCTGGGACAGCAGAACCATGGAATTATGGCTCCACGAGGCCCTGGGTCCAGACCCCTGCTGCAGGCTCTGCAGAGCCTCCCTTTCTTCAGACATGACAAAGGATAATTGCAGCACTGCCTCCTGGAATGGCCTGAGGATTACTTGAGATGGGGCAGGCCAAGTGCCTGGCTCAATGCAAGTGTTCAAAAGAATACAGTGATTATTGCTGCCAGTCTCCTCAGCAGGTAAGTTGCCCCGTGTGTGTGTGTGTGTGGGGGGGTGGGGGTGGGGTTTTCTTGCTTCCTCATCCTCCTTATTCCCTGAAGAAAGGCTCCATTAGAGGAACACTGCTGGCCAGTCGCTGTCCTCTGCTGGGTCCTCCTCAGGGAGGAAGAGGGATTTCTTAGAGGGGAGAATTTGGGTGAGAGCTGCCGGGCATAGCTCAGCCTCCCTTTGGAATCTACTTGCCTGCAGGAAGTACCTGCCTGCAGGGCTGGGGAGGCCTTCTTGCAGTCACTGCCTATGACTGTGGGAGAAAGTCCCTCTGTGAGAGGAAGGAGGTGATGGTGAGTCCCCTTATCCATTCTCCTAAGGTATATTCTCTAGTTTTATCACTTAAAAAAGGTGACATCCTGATCGTCGCCAGCTTGACTCCCGTATCTGTCTTGTTTGCCCTCGAACACTCCCCATCCTTCTTCTATGGCACCTGCTTCCTCCCTGTCCTCCGACTGCCACCAAAGGACAAGGCTGGTGAAGCACTCACCCAGGCGCGAGGTCTGTTTCCGTTTTATCTCGGTGAGCTTGGGGATGGGGTAGGGCCCGTAGCAGTGAGTGAAGATGACACACAGCTGCTGGCTGATCACTTCATTCTGCGGAAAAGAAAGGATAGCTCACTTTACTGGAGGCTGTGCATGACCTCATCTAAGCTGATGCCAGGAACACGTCCCCACTCCCGGTGCGAGAGGAGCCCACAAACTTACCACAGTTTCCAAGAAAAATTTCCCTATTTCCCTGGACATCACACATCCAGTCTGCCCTGGCAGGCCCTGGAGTTGCTGGCTCTGTCTGTCCATTTCTAGTGGGCTCATTGGTGAAAGATTAATTTGTAATTACACCCTTCTCTCTTGCCCTAATCTATTTCCTACTTATTGGAGAGCAGGTTTTGTAACTCATTGGAATAAAAATAAACTTTTACCCCAAACATAACTTTTGGCGATACTCCAGACTTCTGGAAGCAGCTAATTATTCCGAAGACGCCAGCAGGAAGCCCTTTGGATCCTGTGACCGAGTCGCCATTAGTACACACAAATGATCCTGATTCAGCTTTCTCGTGAATTTAATTCTGGTACTGAGGCATTTCTGGATTAGGAGTGCTCAGCCGAACCACTTTCTCCAAAAAAAGTGGGGAAAACAGTTCCGCTACGCAAAACTACAGCTGCCCGTGACTGCTCAGGGATGAAGGAGCCTGTTTCTGATTGAGCCCCGTTCTTCACGTTTTCGCCTCTTCCCCATGGGGCCCATTGCTGTTGACAAATCTCCTACCAATCACGGGTGTGCGGGAAGGAAGCCACAAATCACAGCGTTTGGATGCTCTTTATTGGGGGAAGGGAGTTGAAACTTGGGGCTAAAAAGGAGGGTTAGCTAGACATTTACAACATATTTTAAAAGGTAGGTTACAACACAGTTTGTAGCATGTATTTTTGGAAATAAAACCCTACACATATATATTTGGATTGACAGGTATTGATAGAAAAAGGTCTGGGAGAATAAAGTAGCTACTGTGGGTGGGATGATGTTTTCTTTTTTATCTATATTTTCTACAACAAACAAGTGTTGCCTTCATAAAAAAAAAAAAAATATGTGCTCCCAAAGCAGAAGGATACAGCTCAGCACATGAAAAGAAAATCCAGCCCTTTGATTAAAGTGAATGAAATCCCAAAAGTCACCGCGCCACTTCAGACGAGACCCACGGAGGTGCCTAAGGAAATGCAACCATGTTGGAGGATGGAAAAGGGGCTCTGCTTTCAAAGATGATGACGCCTTTAGAAACAAAAGATGTTAAATGCTCCTCTCACGTAACACGCCAAGGGGCTGCCTATCTCCTGGCTTCACGCAGTGGTTTGCAAAGTGTGGTCACCATACCAGCAGCATCAGCATCCCCTGGGAGCCTGTTAAGAAATGCTGATCCTCAGGCCCTGTCCCAGACCTCCTGATTCAGAAAGGCTGAGGGTGGGGCCCAGGAATCTGAATTTTCACAAGTTTCCTGGGGATTCTGATGCTCCCTTAGGTTTGGGAACCATCACTTTCAGGTACTGAAATTCCATCTTGGGTCTGACCTGGGCTGGGGGCTGTAAATTCGTTCCCTCCGGTCTATAGTTTTACTGTTCAGATGTGTTCCATGGACCTGCAGCAGCAGCAGCATCACCTAGGAGAGGCCCGCGGAATCAACATCCGCCATCACACCTCTGCAGGTGACTCCCACGTACACGAATGCCTGAGAAGCATTGTGTGGTAGGCAGAATGATGCCCTCATCCCTAGGACTGTCTCATGAGAAATCTCACCCGGGAACATGTTCCCTTATGGGACAAAGGGGACTCTGCAGGAGTAACTGAAGTTACTTATGAGTTGACCTTAAAGAACGTGATTCTCCAGGATTATCTGGGTAGGCCCAGTGTAATCACATGGGCCCTTAAAATTAGAGGCAGAAGAAGAATTCAGAAGAGATGAGGGATGCTGAACACCTGAAACTAATATTGTTTTGACAACTGTCATCGAAAAAAAAAATCAGAAAAGGAAATGACGCAGGAGAGGAAGTCAGGGGGATTGGAGGCTCGAGGACTTGGCGTGCTCGTGGAAGACGGAGAGAGCGCCACATAGCGAGCTTTAGAGGGAAAGCAGACGGTAACACTAGGAACAAAACAGGACGCCCGGCTGACAGCCTGCAGGGAAATGGGACTTCAGTCCTACAACCGCAAGGGACCGAATGCTGCCCACACCTGCATGAGCTTGTGGGGAGAGTCCACCCCAGAGCCTCCAGAAAGGATCCCAGCCCTGCTGACACCTTGATTTTGGCCTTGTGAGAACAGTGCCCGGACTTCTGACCCATGAGAACCACGAAACCACAGGTGTCGCTTTCGGCCTCTAAGGTGTGGCGATTCGTTACCGCAGCAACAGAACACTAGTGCAACCCGCGTGGAGTCTGCCTCAGATGCACCATATTTCATTGTCCCAGTGACCGCAGATCACCAGACGCAGTGTGGGCGCTGGGCGAGGTACATGCGGATCACACAGAAAGCTGAGGACTCTGTACCGCACAGTGCTCCCTGCACACAGTGTGACAGATGGTGCTCCCTGCACACAGTGTGACTAATGGCGCTGCTCTCACGTGGACCAGGGTCTGTCTTGTGCACCTGGCTGGTGAGTCAGCTCCTGTGTTATCCACTCAGGAAGAAGGAACGAAAATCCATTTTCTGAACTTGGTGGCCTCTGAGAAGGGCCTGAGCAGCCGGTGGACTCCGGTGTAGGGCTTTTTTTTTTTTTTTTTAATGAGGTGGTGGTTGTTTTAACAGGTACTTATGAAGCATCTAAAAGGTGTCCTGCACTGTACCCAGGGCAGTTAAAACAGGCAGGGCAAGAGCCCTCCTCTCCAGGGACTCGTGGCTCAATCTCGCTTCCTAACTTCAGTATGTCACCTGAGAAGGTAAAGACGAGGACTGGCCATGTCTGCTCCCACATGGGCAAACCTCAAATACTCCACCATTATCTGGGAGGTGCATAACTGCTCACTCCCAAGCGAGGGCTGCACACAGTGACTTGATTTCAAAGAGTGCAGGCTGGCAAGTGGGGGAGGGGAAGAGTGAGCTCGCGGTGGAGAAGCCTGAACAAACGCTGCCTCAGCCAGGTGATCAAGGTCACCATCAACAGTGCGGATTCATACTGATATAATGCAACGTACCTTTGATGCAAAGCGAGGAGAATGGCAGTTTAGCTCTGTGGTCTTCGTCCCTCCAAACCACAGGCCCTGTCTAATCATGAGGAAAAACATCACATACTCTACTAGAGGGCATCCTACAAAACTCCTGATTAGTCCTCCCCAGAACTGTCAAGGTCATAGAAGACAAAGAAAGCCCGAGAAACTGTGTCAGCCAAGAGGAACCTGAGGAAGCATGACAACCAAATGTGCTCTAAGGTCCCGGATGGGATCCTGGAGCAGAAAAAGATCGATGACAGTGAAGAAAACAGGAATAAAGTATGGAATTTAGCTAACAGTAACGTATCGGTTGGTTCATGAATTATAACAAATGTTCCCCAGTAATGTAAAATGTTAATAATAGGAGAAAGTGAGTGAAAGGTCATATGGGTACTTTCTGTGCTATCTTGGAAATTTTTCTGTAAATCTAAAACTTTTCTAAAAAATAAAGTCTATTATTTAAGATCTTCCCAATGAGGAAATAGGATAATTATGACAAAAGCACTAGAAGTTTGGGAGAGAAAGAGGAAGGATGGAGGGTTACAGTGGACGTCGGCAGTTCCCTGACTTTAATTCATTCACTCCTTGCCCTAAAGGTTTTGTGAATATGAACCTTTTCCCATGCACTAAACCATGCATCCATTCATTCATTCATTATGGTTTCTACTATTTATTGAGCATCTACGAAGTGCCAGGAACTGGCTAGCCCTGAGTGCCAGACACTGTGTGAAGGATGATGGTGACACATCCAAATAGATGTAGCCTTTCTGGTTGCTTCTCTTTCAGAGACCAGAGCCCTACAAGAAAACTCCCCACTGTGCCTTTAAATTCAGCTGTGTCAGTCAAGGTGTCTGCTCTGTGCCCGTCCCAGCACGCTTCCTCCAGGTGGCGGGACTGTTGGTATAATTCTCTCTGGTTACCCAGCACCCAGAACAAATTGGGACTCGGGGAGGGCCCCTCTGAATGTGAGGGGGGCTGTAATCAGTATCAGTTAACAGCTCTAGTGGGTGAGGCCTGTTGGGTTAGAAGGTCAGTTTGGGGCTGTGAATGGGGTGACCCTCTGGGTTCAGTTAGGTCTGGACCCAAACCCAAAGACAGCAGAGTGGAATGAACCAGACCTGAGGCTCACTCCATTTGGGCAGGGGTGGAGCCGGGGGGCAGGGCTGTACAAGGACAGAAGCCCCTGTTCTATGAGAAGCACATTTAAGCACAGTACTTTTATGTCACGCAGGGCCACCAGCCTCATCCCTCAGGGCAACAGGGCAGGCTCTGCGGGCAGGCTCCGACCTGGGAGGCAGAGGTGGGTGTGGGCTGGTGAGGTGCTGGGGGTGGGGGCGGGGAGGTGGTGGGTGTCTGGCCAGGCCGAGCACACAGCACCCAGTTAACGGATGTTCTCTTTCAAAGTGGGTTAAGAACACCTGCTTGGTGAGGTCGTTATAAGGGTTAGAAAAGATAATGCTTCACAATATGCCATGAGGTCAATATGCAATGGGAAATGTTAATATTTGACTATTTTTGAATCCCCCAAACAAGCCATCTCCCATAATTAAAATTAATCTCTGTTTTCCGAGATTCTAAAATGCCATAGAATTACTGGCAGCTTTTAGGAAGAGAAAAAACTCACTGTAATAAACAGATATGTCCATTTTTAATACACATTCCAAACTGAGAAATGCAAAACGGTGAAAAAAAGCTGCATCTCTGAACTGAGAGAATGTGGGATTACTGTTCCTTTCCAGGGTCACTGGCAGCGAGTTCTTTGTCTCGATCCCTCTCAACAGCGATTTGTCCCTACAGATGGGCCCCTCCCTTATGGAATACGCCGGGCTGACCAGTGAGCCCCCGACAAACCCCCCTCTGCTGGAGCATGCCTGGAAAAGGTAGAGGATGTTGGAAGGTTGAACGGCCCCAGAGGGATTCCATGAGGTCAGTGTGAAGCCTCCTGTCTGTCATACACCCCGCTCCCCCCAAGGAGTTGTGTACAAGATGAAATTGAACACACCATGAACTTAAAGTGCTTTTAAATCATCACCCATTTATTTTGATATGCACCTTCTATTCACGGCAAGTGATGAGGGCTTTCCATGTGTGGTAGTCACATAAGGTACGATGATTTAAGGCAATGTGAAGTAGATAATAACCAGTGAAAACATCCTTTGGAAATAAAAGGGAAATTGGATATTCTCAGATGAAGGAAAGCTAAGAGAATCTGTCACCAGGAGACTGACCATAAAGGAATGGCGAAAGGAAGTTCTCTAAACTTTCTCTAAAGAAAGGACAAAAGAGGGAACTTTGGAACACCAGGAAGGAAGAAGGAACATGGTAAGCAAAAATACGGGCAAATATAACAGGTTTTCTTTTTTCTTCTTGTGTTTCCCAATTATGTTTGATGGTTGACACAAAAATTATAACAACTATCTGATGTGGCTCTAAATGTATATAGATGAAATATTTAAAGACAGTTCTGTCATAAATGAGAGAAGGTAAAAGAACATAACGAGAAGTAAAGTTTCTATACTTCATTTGAACTGGTAAAATGATGACAGCAATAGATGTAGATATTATATATATATAATGTGATACATCAAGCAACCACCAAAAAAACTATATAATGAGATACACTCAAAAACACTACAGTCAAATGAAAATGGAATTAAAAAAATATTCAAGTAGTCCACAGGAAGGCAGGAAAAAGAAGAGAAACAAAAGATAGAGAGACCACACAGAAAACAAAAAATAAGATGGCAGACTTAAGCCCTCAAGTATCAATAATTGAATAAAATATAAATGGTCTAAATGTTCCAATTAAAAGAGATTGGCAGAGTGGATGAAAAGCCCAACTCCACACTATTTACGAAAAACTAACTTCAACTATAATGATGTAGGCAAGTTGAAAGTAAAAGGATAGAAAAAAATATCAAACATTAATCAAAGGAAAGCAGGAGTGGCCATATTAATATTAGATTAAGGAGAGTTCAGAGCAAAGAAAATTAGCAAAAGCAGAGAGGGGCATTACATAATGACAAAAAGGTTAAGCCACCAAACAACAGAGCTGAAAACCATGTCAATCAAAAACTGATAGAACTGAAAGGGGAAATTGACAAATCCACAATTATAGTTGGAGACTTGTAACACCCCTCTCTCAACTGATAGCGTAACTAGACGGAAAATCTATAGGATACAGAACTCAACAACAGCATCAGCCAAGAGGACCTTATCGATAATTACAGAACACACCACTCAACGAGAGCAGAAAGCACATCTTTCCAAGTGCCCATGAAATGTACATCAAGACAGACCATAGCCTGGACTATACAAAAAAAAAAAAAAATCTCAAAAATGTAAAAGGATTGAAATAATATAGAATGTGTTATCTGGCCACCATGGAATCAAACTAGAAATCAATAACAGATAACAGAAAAATCTCCGAACACTTAGAAATGAAATAACACCGTTTTAAATAATCTATAAGTCAAAAAGGAAGTTTCAGGGGAAATAAAAAATACACTGAACTGAATGAAAATAAAACAATCAAATCTGTGGGACACAGCTAGCATAGAGCTGAGAAGGATATGTATCGTTATCAAACGCATAAAAAAGAAAAAAGGAAACGTTTCAAATCAAGAGTCTAAGCTTCTATCTCAAGCACCTGGGAAAAGAAAAGCAAAATAAACCCACAGGAGCTGGCCACAGGAATGTGACCCATGCCTGGGGAACGCCTGACTTCACACTACAGCCCTGGGCAATTTATCACCTTTTTTTTCCCTTATGCCAGGTAGACGTGATGTGCAATGCCACATTTCACCAGTAGGGTTCGCCATTGAACCCCAAATAAGAGCAAAGGGAACTCTTGACCGCACCCCTTCTTCCCAGACTGCCCCTTCCTACAAGGAGCTACCGCTGCTCCATCTCTGGCTCCCCTCACCTTCCAGAATAGTCGCCAGGCAGCAGGCTGTAGCCCACATGTCCTGGCGGCAAAGGCCACTCCCTTCTTCCCGGCCCCCAGCTGCTGCTGTCAGGGCTGTTGAGTATTATCTCCCCAGCTTTTGTGCAAGTTCTATGGGTTAGACGTTACCTTTCTACTTTGTCCCATGGGCCCAAGTGCTTTGGGGCATAACACGCGCCTTCCCCCCTCCCCCAATGACGGCATGAGCAGCTTTAGCCAGCAGGCCGTGACCTCGGGGATCCGGCTAAGGGACCACCGGGATTTTGAACTCCAGCCTTGTTCTCTGCCATTGCCCACCACGGTATCAAACCCCTCGTACCTTGCTCGCTTTCAAGATCTCAAACATCAGGGGCAGGCCCTGGGTGACGAGCTCCTCTGTGTACTCTTCCTCCTGGATGGTCTTAAATTCCTTTAGCAGGCACTGGATGAGAGGCCTGCGGTGCTGCTGGAAGGCAATCCGCAGCGACTCCAGCCACGTGTGCAGGGTCCACGGGACACCTGGGGGGAGGGAGGGGCGGGGCAGGGCGGGGAGGAGAGGGCAAGGCAGAAAACAACCAGAAGAGAAGGCATGTTTTTCTGTAGAACTTGGCCTTTCCCCAGAACATTAGCAAATTATGAGACCGAGAGACAGACTTGGGAAGAATAGAGCCAGTGTTGGTTTTTTTTCCCGAAAGACTTGCAGAAGTTGAAATTAAAGGTCATAATTCAATTCCCCTAACTACGGGTGTCCATTTCCGCATGCTACTCATGTTATTAGGGGCTGCATTTTACAACATATAATTATGGTGTGGAATATTGGAACTACCATGACTTATACCTATTACACACTTCTGAGTGCTGACTTCATCTGTGTATGGCCCCTCTGCTTTCTGGGCACGGAGCAACTCAGGCAGGGGCAGAATCTTGCCCAGGGCTGGAAGGTACATCTGTGTCCAGGTGAGAGCTGAGAGCCAGTGACGCCCACGGGTGGGCTTCACTATTAACTGAGCTGCCTGGGACCGATATTTACATCTGAATAAGGGGATCGGGAGGCTATTGCTGCTGCTGAAACAACCTTTCCATCTGCAGGCACTTCATCAGGCCTTCCTGCTTTAACTGAAGCCTCTCCAGCAGCTGACTGCTGTGACGTGCTTCTCCCTTCCCATGGCGAGGCAGACAAGAGAACATACGCATCTCACTACAGTGTATAACAAGCCGACCTGTCCATCTCAAGTTGCACCGTCATGCTAAACTGGCTCTCGGGACACCGGCACACACGTCCCACATACTAAACAGCCACTCCGAGAGAGGCCCATTTCCAGAACGGCGTCAGGAGGCCCCTTGTCAGGCGCTCCGTCTGCCTCGACCTGCCACCCCCTGTGCTTTAAGAGCTAGGCTGGGTCCTGCTGTTCCCCCATGGGGGCTAATGCAGCTAATGAAGGCTGGCCTAGCCTGGTCCCCGCATGCTCGCTCGGAGGAGGTGGCTGTGAGCTAGCTCAGTCCAGGAGGAGCCATCCCAAATATTTCCTGGGAGTGTCTTTACCCCCAGAAGCTGAGTGGGTGAACCTTGCTGCAGCTTCATGCATTCGGGTGCCCTGAGCAGCGATTCCCCAACCGCTGGGAACCACCTGGGATGGTTGTTAAACATAAAGATTTCCGGCCTTTGTCCATCCAGACCCTGGGCAGCAGAGCCTCTGGGTGTAGGGCCTGGCAATCTGTATTCACACAAGCTCCCAGGTGATTCGAATTCCTGACTTCCCAGGGTCCAGAGTCTGAGCATCATGGAAAGGTGACCTGAGGATGGGTCTTTGGGGCTGGCAGGATGCCGCTGTCAATGGGGATGGTGTGGGTGTCTTAACCTGGAAGTGTTTCAATCAGTAAATGAGAAGATCTGTGGGCCCATGTGGTGTGTGTGTGTGTGTGCGTGTGTGTGCTTGGTGTAGGAGACAGTGAGAGAGAGACTAGAGCCGGGAAGGGTGCCGTGCCCAGCGGCAAACGGTACCCAGACTGACCTATGCTCCTGATATCAATTGTGACATCCACGTAGCCATGCTCAGCGCTGTGATACATGGCCTCTTTCAGGGCTCTCAGTTTGGCTTTGCTGTTGCGGCTGGCGCACAGGGGGGGCGGGGCTGTCTCCGCCAGGTCAGTCCCCTCAGCCAGAATCTCCTCCAGGGACAGGATGTCACTCTTCTCCTTCTCTGGCTGAGCAAGCAGTTTGCGGAACACATTCCTGTCAATCATAAACCCAGAGAGGAAGACACTCAGAGATGGAAGGGCTTCGCCGGGGTGGGGCAAGTTGGGGACAAGTCACTGGGGACGAGGGAATGATGGGAACAGCTCTGGGATGGTGGTTTCACAGCTCTGACCGCAGGCACTGTGTTTTGGGGAGGGAGGAGATGGTGGGGGCACAACTGGCAGAGTCTCCTCAAGGACAAGTGGGAGCTAAGTGTTTTCCTCAAATACCTAGGAGGCTCTGGGACTCTGCCTTCTTCAGCGTCAGCCTGTGCTCCTCCAACAGGGAACTAACTGGCTGTACTTGGGGTTATATGTAGTAAAACCTGATGTCGTCGACCCTGAAGGAATCATAGGTGGGAAGTAACCAAACGCGAGGGGTTTTTATTATTTTTTAAAGTGAATTCTTCTCATGTCGCTTCAGAGATGGGATGGAATCTGACCCACGGTGGCCGAGTGTGAAGTCCCTGCGAGGTGAGGGCCGGCCAGGAGAGGACACAACGGGCCAGTCGGAGTGGCTGTGTGCTGCGTGAAGTTGGCTCTTGCAGAAAAGCTGGCAGTTAAGGCCACTCGGGCCAGGCTGGGGCCTGGACTGCCTCTGGGCCCCACATCCAGAGATGTAGCGGGTCTGGGGTAGGCCTGGGAATCTGCATTTTTAACAAGCACCACTGGGGACCTCGTGGCTCCGGCCCGTCCTAGCCTACCTGTGTCCATGGGCGGCAGCCTGGCTGAAAGAGTTCATATCACCCTGGGGGCTTGTAGAAATTCCATTCCTGTACATGGTTCCTATCAGGGGGTCCGCACCACGCTCCAACAGCAAACTAACCAGCTCAAAATTGCCTGCAAGCCCAGAGAAGGGGGTTTTATAAGCGAACAAAGCAAAGATACAATCACAGACACATCGGGGGCCAGGGTGCCGGGGGCCCTCGGCTGGGGTGACGATCGGCAGCTCTTACCCACGGCGGCTGCCAGCTGGAGGGGCGTTTCTGAATAGTTCTCCTCGCCATGCTCCACGGAGCCTTCCACCTTGGCCCCGGCATCCAGGAGGAGCTGTGGAGGAAGAGTGTCCATTGAGACGTTTAAAGGACATGGATGGTGAGAAGGTGTCTGAGAAAAAGTGGTGGAAATCGGAGTAACTCTAATGTCCCTGCTCTCCCTCCAGGTCAGTGACCACGTGCACGGGGTGTGGGGAAAGCCTCTCATGTCCTCTAGAGCCTGTGGCTGCTCAAAGCGTGGTCCACGGACCAGCACTGTTAGCGTCACCTGGGAGCTCACTGGGCATGCTAGATCTCAGGCCCCACCCCAGACCCACTGAATGAGGGTCTGCATTTCGACAAGACCCCCAGGAGACCTGCACGGATATTAACGTTCTAGAAGCACCGAGCTAGAGGCCGTGGCACCAGGTGCTGGAAGACTCCCTATTCGGGTCGAAGAGCATTAGCGTGGTACCTCAGAACCAAAGAATCAGGCGTTTCGAAGGACTCTGGGGAGCAGCTGGGCCAACCAGGGCAAGAATCCCTTCTAGAACACTCCACATGGCTCTGAGAACAGTTCAGCAAGTGCTGAGTTTCCTAGCCACCAGGATCCATGAATAAAGTGGCAGAGTGAGCCTGTAGGAATTTTGCTTTAGACAACTCCATTCTGTGTATCTGGGCTTCTTAAAAATTGACATTCTGTCCATGCCAGATCCTCACTCACAGTGAACGTGCTGTCGCAGATGTGAAATGGAGTGGGTGGGGAGGGATCTGATTTCTTTATTACCCACCCGGAGCTCCCTGAGGGCACAGCCAGGAGGGGGCTGCCTATTTGGCATTCCATGATGTGTGCACCTGCAGCAGAGAGGTGGTCTGACTTCTGTCTGGTTTGCTTGGCTGCCCACTGCTCCGATTCCTGATTTAAAGGCTGGGGATGCCACTGCCTGCTAAGGGATGGCATCTGTGTCTGCCCGGCCACCCTCCATCCAACCTCTCCTTAGGTTCCTCCACAAGGAATGAACTGGGAGGGATGTTCTACAGACAGAAGCCAGGTCTCATCGTGACACATCACACATTCAGCTTCTTGACACATGACCGTGGATCTATCTTCAGAATTCCCATGACCTAGGAAACAACCAAGGATTCCAGCATTGCCCGGTGGTCCCTGTAACCCTGCTCCCTGCTCTGCATACTCCTCACAGGCCTGGACCACATAAGAGGATGTGAGTTCTCGATGTACCCGAAGCTCAGCACTCACTGGGGGCTCAGGTGTGGTCACGGACCTGGATGCTGATCTCTCTTTTCCGGTGAAGTGAAGGCCACGTTTAAGATCTAGAATGTACTGGATGGCTATTCACGGAACACCAACTCTATAATAGCTAGAAAAGGTGCAAGCAATGCCCATTTACATGCCCAAAGAACCTCGGATGAGGACATTGTCAAGTGTCTTTAGGAACCGTTGCCTTGGTGACCTGGATGCTTCTTTCCACTGCTTGGAAACCACGAGACTCTACACAGACACTGGGGTCACACCGAAGGGGAGGTTCTAAGGTCTCACACCAGCCAAGTTTTATGTTCATGTTACGACAAATAAAATGAACCAGTCCACAAAACCACAGCTCAGGCCCCACCCCCGAGCAACCAGGAACAATTCTGTAGGTTGGTCACCCTGTGTGTGAGGCTGCATGTGGGTACATGATAATTTCATATTGGTTAAAGCCAGGACATACAGACCATTCATTATACATGGTATTTTCATTCATGTGATATGAATATGCTATATTTAATCGCAATTAACCAATATGAATCTCTTAGCGACTATGCATGCTGGGAGGGGTACAGATTTGCATAATGGAAGAGGTAAAATTAAAGGTCAGATGTGGATAGGGAAATACGTTAATACCTGAACTACAGGAATATGTCCATGCAACACAGCAAAAGTCAGAGCCGTCCAATGGCGGGTCTCAGGGTGGACGGATGGATATTTATGAGGAGTACTGACAACCTATAAACAAATTGAAGTTATTTTCAATATGTGACCTTCATCATACTTAGACTAGCAAATCCGACCTGTCTGTGGCTGGGCATGTGGGCTATAGGCGTACAGAAGGACATCCTGGAAGGTGCTTTGGGAAATGGTGGCGGTGCAGGGCAGCGAAGAATAAGGACTCCTTTGCTTCTCATTCAGAGGGAAGTAAATGGATGACTTCTGACCACCTCTATGGTGCCCTGGAGAAGCGGTGATGGCGGCTACACTATGCCCGCTCACCTGCCTGCCTCCTCTTTCTGCTTAAGGAAGGGTGCTGCTGGTTCTGAGAAGGACAAGATGTCGCAGAGGATAGCGTGAGATGCCACTAACGTTAATTACACCCATACTCGCAGGAGGAAGCCCCAGGCAAGGGCAGGGCTGCTTCGAGCTTCCGAGACAGGGAAGATCGTCACCCATCTGATGGAGGAAAGTCACTATCTGGTCACGGCTGACCCCCACACTGTCCTCATTTCACTTTTCTGCTGGCTTCCTGGTTGACAAGGACCCTCATGTTACTGGAAATGAGGAAGAAAAGCCTTCCCAGGACGCACCACGAATGAGCAATCTGATATTGGTCATTTGATATGGGGGGGCCTCAAAACACCCCAGGCCAAGAGAGAGGCAGCAGGGCAGCAGAAGGTCGGGGTCCTGCATGACTGGCACCCACATGTGGCTTTTCTTCCAAACATTGCCGGGGCCAAATAAA
Organism: Macroglossus sobrinus; assembly: GCA_004027375.1. Lineage (NCBI taxonomy): Eukaryota > Metazoa > Chordata > Mammalia > Chiroptera > Pteropodidae > Macroglossus > Macroglossus sobrinus. Next base: position 103,676 of record PVKZ01001781.1, on the reverse strand, counting down.
TAACCACGACGCCTATTTAATTCAGAGTAGTTGAGTTCACTCATCACCCGCTATGGGAAGGCCTTGAGCTAGGTCTGCACAGTGCCTGGGGATTCATAACAGGAGGAAAGAAATCTCCAGTACTTGAAACTTGAAAGATCCATAATGGTTCTGGATCCAAAACTATGTCTATTGCCTGCTTTCCTCAGATGAATATAAAACTCACTTAAACAAACGAACAAACAAAAAAACCCTAAAAAAACAAAACCCAATTAAATCCACAGTATTAAAACTATAAGAACATCTCATTTTGAACTAAAAAGGTTTTCCAAGGTCCCGAGTTAGGCAGCATGCCAATCTTTCCAGGCTCCAAGGATGCCAATATCTGGTTGCCGGAGATTGTGGGTCTTAAGACAGCATAGAACATGGCAAAAAGTGTGATTTCAACTATTACAACCATTGGTGTGTATGTGGGGGAAACAATATTAATGGAGTCCCAAACTTATGCCAGGTATTCTCTGTATTGATTTCTTCCAAGAACTCTCTGAGATGGGTGTGATTATTCTCTCACTTTGCAGATGGAGACACCTAGGCTCAGAAAGTTTAAACTACTTGCTTAAGCACAAAAGCAAGTTACCAGAACATGGCAGTTTCAGAATCTGAACCCCAGTGTCAAACTCTAGAGCCTGTGGGGATGTGCTTTCCACTTTACCATGCTGCCTCAAGAAAGCTTTGTAATTAGCTTTAAATCCTGGGGCTCAAACTCAGCCAACCAGGTGAGCCCATCAGGATTTGGTCGGGGAGGGGACGGCCTAGGGGACAAGGGCCAGCTTTGCATTAGGCAGAGGGAAGGGGCTGATGATGGCTCAGGAGAGTTCTCTCTGCCCCGAACCCAGAAGGAATGGATCAGCAGTTAAGAATCAGAAACTCGGTACAGCTGAGCCAAGGAGAAGCTAGCTGGTCTTCCTTGTAAAGCGGTTGGTTGTTTTTAAGTGAAATATACATGCCGGTAGCAAACTGGAGTTTGGTTGGGCTGGGCCTTGGGATGGAGGAACTCCATCGGCTGGGCTGCTCGATTTGCAGGACTGAGCACTCTAGGCAGTGGCTCTCTGGAGTAAAAAGCCCCCCTTTCTTTGCTCGCCTTCCCCTGGGGACTGCCAGGCAGAGGGGCCCTGCAGCCCTCTGCACCCTCACCTCCACATTCAGGTCAGCTCCGGCATCCAGCAGCATCTGAACCATCGCCTCGTCCCCACGGACGCAGGCATACATCAGGGGGGTCATGCCCTGCGGTGAGTTAAAAACCAGAGAATGAAGAAGGTTTACAAGATGACTGTGTCACTTGAGGATAACAAAAGGACAATCTTACTTCTGTGTAGAAGGCTATGCCTGTCGTCCAAAGCCAGCATTAAACAAATAAACAGCCTCAGGATGCATACGGCCACGATCCTTCATATTTCAAAAACCAAAATGGAGGCAAGAAGGGAGCACAAATTGCCTTTTTTTTTTTGCATTTATCTTTGGAGGATTTTCATTAGTCTGTCTTAGGGTGCAACAGACCTAAGAGTGTTTGCTAAAATAAGTGGCTGCTTTCAACTTACAGCTCTTAGGAACTCACTGGATTCTGCAACACCAGCCCCTAAGCTATCTAACTGACAAACACTGTCTCCTTGACATTTTCTCTTTTGCAATATAACAAGTGTCATCTCTACTCTATATGAGCTGCCGGACAGTGTCAAGGGAAATTGGATGTCTCTGAGCATACTGTCCCCATCACTGACACCTGGTTTGATGTTATCATTTACCAGCAAAAGGCAAGCGAATAAGAAAGTGCTTTCAGAAATTCCATATTTTCCCATGACTCCTGCTTATTACGAAGTACCACAACCAACAGAAGGAAGGGATGGAATTTTCGATAAACAGCGTTGTGAAGGCAGCTATTGGGGAGAATGTTCAAGTTTGAGCTTTGTCGCACACCATACACCAAAAACATTTCCAGTTTGATTAAAGATATAGAGAAAAAATTAAAGCCACAAAAGACTTCTAGACATAAAAGAAATCACAAAGGAAAACCATTATAATGTTGAGGAGATAAAATTAAAAACATTACAAGCAAAATTAAAAGGTAAGTCATATATTGAGACCTATTTGTCCATTATAATAAAGGGTTATATGACTAAAATGTAAAGAAGTCTTCTAAGTAAAAAAGAAAGACAGTAAAGCCCCAGTGAAAAACAGGTAAAAGATAAGTAAATAGGGAATATATGTAGCTGGAGGTTGTGTATAGGAAATGAAGTCTCTGAGAAAGTAATTTGAGATAATAAGAACCTTAACTTTGACGTGTCTTAGCCACTATTTCTACTTTTAAGAATCTCCCTAACAAAATAAACACAGATTTGAACAAAGACTTGCATTAATTTAGGTAGCTCAGCATTATTGATATAAGTAATTAGAAACAAACTAAATATCCAACAACTGAGGCATGGTTAACTGAACAAATAACATAAGCATTTTAAGTAGCTATTAAAAGTGATTAAAAATATTCAATGATATTACAAAGTACCTTTATATAAAATATAAAAACCCAAGATGTAATGAATCCCTGTTTTTAAAAAATTAAATAAACTGTGTGTGTGTGTGTGTGTGTTAGGGGTCCTTGGTGTTGCTCAAGAAAATTACCAGCTGCTATCTCTTCCCTGTGCCTCGCATTGAAAACTGCTTTTGTTTTCTCTCTGGTTGACATCTTCACCCACAGGGGGCGTCTCCCAGATTAGAAGACCCACCAGGCTCTCACTGTACCTCAGTGTCAGGGGCTTGAGAGACAGCGGCCTATCTCTGAGGTGCCTCCTGGGGTCCTCCAGAATGACTATGGTGTATCTTAAACATATTCTGAAAGTTTGGTGACCATCTGCCTGGACTTGTGTTGGCAGTAGCAGACAGGCTGGCAGAGAACTAATTTTAATCATGCTGGAAAAAGAACTTGAAGGACACATACTAAATATAAATAATGGTTATCTGGGTGATGGCATTATTTCCCTTCTGGAATAGGCCTATTTTTTCTCTATTTTCCATTTCAGCTGCAATGATCATGTGCCACTTCTCTAAAGATGAATAAGGGTATTTTTATAAGATATTAAAAAAAATCACCCTAAATCACCAGTAGGGGGAGCCTCCGTCCAGTGCCTGCTGTTTCCATCTCACCATGGGGCTGAGCTCATGGTGAAGGTGGAGGAGCCTTTTCAGATACTCAGAGGACTCTGTACCTGTTCGCTCATGGTGTTGATCCCATCGGGCCCCAGGAGGGACACTGCTTGCTTCACCAGGTCTGTCCGCCCACAGTTCAGCATCCGGAAACCCAGGTCCTGCTTAAACTTGGCTTCGATGGCCACTGCGTCCAGCTTCCGGGAAGCGAAGAAGCAGTCGTCAGCCCTGAGGAAGGAGGAGATGGTCAGTTGGGTGCAGCCGCTTCCCCAGGGACTGGTCTTGGAAGGCCACAAGAGTTAGGAAGCACCAGGAGACTGTGCATTTGCTTTTTATGTCAACTGCTTCTTCTTAGACTCCAGTTAAAACAGGGACATCTCGATCCTTTGTCATTTATAAGGGCTGCTGTCTCTCTTTTGTGCTCCCACAGCATACTGAGCTAAGTATAATAATGGCTATTATTTACTGAGTGTTTACTAGGGGTGAGGCTATACTCTTTACATGAATTAATTCATTTAATCCTCACACGATCCCAAGAGGTAAGTACTATCATTACTCCATTTTTAACCGTGGAGATACAGGCACAGATATGGGACTTGCTCAAGGCCACACAGACGGCAAGTGGTGGAGCTGGGATGTGAACCAAGGCAGTTTGTAGAGAGCCGGGTTGGGTATCCACTGTGTCACCCTATCTCCCCATCACAGTGCATACTATTTGCCTCTCTCTTTGTCTGACTTCCTCTCCAGGCTGGGAACTTCCAGGAGGAGAGAGCTTGTCTAGTGTGTCTCCATATTCCAGTGCCAGGTGACACACAGCCCATGGAGGTGTTAAAACACATGAGCTGAATGAACAAAGAGTAGGTGGATCCTCTACATTCACAGCAGAACCACGGTAGAGGACTTGGCAAGACGGAATGAGAGCACAAATGGTAAGGTGCCTCGGAAAGGAACCCAGCCAGCCGGGCACAGGGAGAGGTTAGGCAAGGATGGGGAGGAGACTCCACGGATTCAAGAAGGGGTTACAAACTCCTAGGCTTGTAAAGGATGTTCCTTCCTTCTCACAGTGAACTGATCACTTGGTAAATCAATTCACCAAGCATGTATTGAGCACCTGTTTGGGACAAACTCTGCCCGAGGTGCTGAAGACACAAACCTAAATATGTCATTGTCCCAGCCCTGGGGGCCCACTGCCCAGAGGGGGAGAGAGCACAGGCACTGGTCATTATGACCCCAGGTGGCAAATGCAGTGATTGAGGGATCAGAGACATGCACCCAACAGAGCCTGGGGCGTACAGTAAGGCTTCCTGGGGGAGGTGACCCCCGAGCTGTGTCTTAAATAAAGAGATAAGAGGAACCAGGTGGCAGATGTGAGGGGTACCGGGATAGGAGACACTAGGAGTTTGCTTCTGGCCACCAGCGGGAGCTGATGCCGTGAAGAGGGAATGCAAAGAGCCCTGATGCTTGGTGTTGACAGGGGTCTAATCTGCACACGTTAGGACCTGTGTGCCAAGCCAGGCTCCAAGCGCCTATGTGTATGAGAGCCCTGGGAGGAACTATGAAAGGTATTTAGGGGTCCCACAGTTGACCAGGACCTTAGACTCAAGGATTAAGACCTTTTCACAGCAGATGGACTGGCCAAGACCACTTCACAGCAGTTAGAAGACTCTTCTGGGAACCTGAGATCTCCCCAGGGAGTCGGGGAGGCCTGAGGGACTCTGACCATGGCATCGGTGTCCAAGGTGTGAACTGGGAGCACACAAGGAGGCTGTGCCATAGGGCCCAGTTCACGGGGCTTTGGACTTGGGACTCTTATAGTTGGGGTTCCAGATTTAGCAAATATTGCATGGGGAAAACTTATACAAAAACATTATTCTTTGTTTCTCTAAAATTAAAATTTAACTCTTTTTTTTAAAATAATCTGGGAATGGGCAGAACCACTTGCCACGATCTGAAAAGGACACGAGAAAAGACCATGAATCTCATCGAAGTGTAGACAGCACCTATCCCCAGGGGAAGTGGGGAGACCCTTGGAAGGGCAGCAGGCTTCATCTGAAGAACCTGCATTCCCTACAGTATATTAAGGAAGAAGCTTCAGGTCAAATGAACAGGACGGAGAGAAGAGCTTGAGAGCAACAAGCAAGGTCCTGGGGCATAGATCACAGGGGCCCCCCAAAGCGGGGGTCTGATCTGTACGTGTTACACTAAAGTGTCTTGGGTGTGTGTGTGCACATCTCGGGGAGGTCTCAGATTTGACTGAGTGTAAGGAAGACTCTTCTTCGCACAGACTACTATCTGATTCTGGAAGAGTTTGCTTTGTGAAAAGGAGGGCCTCCTTCTTGGGAGCTAAGAGTTGTCGTTGACATTGAATGTGCAATTTCCTCTTTCCTGTCCGCTGTTCTCGGTGCTTGACTGAGTCTTCCAAATAAGCATTTTTTCCCTTTGAAATTTAGTTGAGCTAAATTTCACATGACTGGGTAAATGTTACTGAGCACCATGCAGGGGGGCTAGGAGAGGGAGATACAGACCCCCACCTCAAGTCCACTGAGCTCTCAGGCTGCTAATCCAATAACTCCAAGGACATCAGAAGTGTTTACCAGCTACAGAAGTCCTTGATTTTAATTATAAAGAGACAAATGGCAAGAAGTTTACTGTAGCTAAGATGATGGTAATAATCTTTATTATAGGAAACTGACATTTGTTGAACACTTACTTTGGAAATCTAAGCTTTTTCCATGTATTAATTCATATGATCTTCACAAGCCAATGATGTAGGTGTGATTAAGGGCCCCATTCCAGAGATGAGGACACTGCTTACATCACAGAGCTGCAAAGCAGTGAGCCAGGATTTTACCCCGGTGATCTGACACCCCCGCCTGGCACTCCCCTATCAAGCTGGCATGCCCACATATGCAACTGACTACTCAGGCGCATCTCTTGGATTATCTACCAGACCCTCAAATTTAGCTTGTCCCAAATGAAACTTTTTATTAATAGGTCCACTTTGCACCCTCCAGACTTGTCCCCCAAGTCACCTGATCTCCACAAATGGCACCACTGTCCACCTAGGTGCTCAGGCCAGAACCTTCTCTCAAGCCCACGTCCATTCCATAAGCTGCTGATTTTGCCACCCAAATCCCAAATTCCAAGTCCATCCACTTCTCTCCACCTCCACTGCCCAGACCCTGGTCCCAAACACCAGCATCTTTTGCCAAGGTTATTGCAGTAAGTAGCCTTCTAACTGGTCTTCCTGCTGTCATTCTTCTCTGCATCCAAACCAGTCTCTTACACAATGGAAGAGTAAGCTTGGAACATAAATAGGACTGTGTAATGCTCCTGCTTAAAACCCTTCAGTGCCTTCGCATGTATTCAGAAGACGCTCCAGCTCCCCACGCACGCCCCGCTCTCCAACACTTCCCTGGTCTGCACCAGAAACTCCCCTTCGCCCCATCCCTTCAACAGGCCAAGGTCTTTCCTGACTTGAGGACTTTACTCCTGCTACTCCTTCTCCTTGGAATGCCCTTGCTCTGGTTCTATGCAGGGCTGGCTCTTTCTCAATCAAATATGAGTTTGAATGTCAAGTCCCAAGGAGGCCCTCTCTGACCAGTGTCTCTAAGGGAGGGTATGCTCCTCTCCTTCTTTACACGCCCCATCTCCAGGCCAATTTCATCCTTCCTCAGCATCTTTCACTGTTCGTGAAGGTTTTATTTATAAATTTTAATTTTTAAAAAAGTTTGCTTTTTCAACGAGGATGCCAGCTTCCTGGGGGCAGGACCACACCTGTCTTGCTTTGTCTATCTTGCATGCCTGAAGCACACGGTATGAAGCACACAGTATTAACTGATAGATGAGCCATGTACCACCCACTTTTCATTCTTGAGGCCCTAGGAAATGTCTGTTCATCAGGAATCCCCTGGTCATACCAGCAAGTAATGGTTCTGGTCACTGAATTATACCAGCCAAGGCAGGCAAGGAAATTAAAGCAGGTAAGAAACATTTTCCATAAAGGTCTGTGAAAAAAATGGCTGTTCGACGGGGTTTGTTAGATTATTAAAATCTGCAAAATCTGAATTCCTGCAGTATTCCTGTAAACATGACTCAGAACCCCACTGACCCTTTCTGGAAAGCCTCTGAAGGGTCTGCCACGGAAGACCAACAGGTCCCGTATGGCCTGGACAAATACACCGGCCTCCTAAGTGGAGGGCTTGTTTATGCAGAAATCAATTAAGCCGGCCACCTGGGGCTTCATCAGAAGGTGATCAACTTTGTGGTTTTACCTTCCAGTGGCTTTCAGTGATGACGTAAAAAAAAGCTGATCAATTTAAGTAAGAGGTCAGCTACTGAGGTGGTCAATTTCTCTGATTTCTCAAGGGTCCCTGGCCCCAAGAGACTGGCTCAAATGGCTTCTGCCACTTCAGGTACGTGACTTCAGAAAGATGTTTTCCAGGAGGCTTGCAGGCCTGAGCACAGCAAAGCATGGCATTGCCTTTTCTCCCCTGGGAAGGAGGTGGGCTGAGGCGGGCGGTGGATGCATTCTGCTGATCTCTAGATGCACTCGGAGTGACAAATGAAAGCTGGTGAAGCCCTGGACACATTTTTCATTCATTTATTGATTTTTAAAGCGAGCATGATCTCTGGTTCCCAGTTCTGCTCTTTGGCTGCTATGTGATCTTGGTGCAAGTTATTTAACCTTTTTGTTGTTCAGTTTTCTCATCTGTAAAATGAGTTTAGTCATCATTCCTTCCTCCTAGGATACTGGGTGTGGATTAAATGAGATAACCCATGTACACTGCTTAGAAGAGTATAGAGCTTAGCGCACAGCTCTCATGAAATGTTAGAGATTGCATATCATAATCATTATTATAAATTACAAAGCAAGATGCAGACTGTTTGGAGACAATACATTCTATTTGGAAAGACCAAATACAGAGACACAGAGACTAAAGTACATTGGGTAAAGGCGCTTCTGAAGATCTCAGATTAGACACCACATCTAAGGGCTGCCACCCTATCCAGCATGGTTTTGCAAGCAAACTAAGTGATGACAGAGGCTGGGGATGAAGGGGGAACGGGCGTTGTGCTTGACGGAAGCAGTTTCTGGAACAGCCCAATATGGAAGGCGTGGCGGAGCCTCTCGGGGTGCTGTGGGCCTGCCCAGTCAGGCTTCCACCCCTCGTTCCTCCTGCATTCCCAGGACCAATCTTAACCTGACTGGCACTAGAAGGAAACCGGCAGCTCCCAGGTCCCCTGAGTGCTGACTTCAGAGCAGCTCTGAGACCCGCATCCCCAGGGCGTAGGCTGGGAAGCCAGACTGCTTTGGTTCATTGCTTGGCTCTGCCTTCACTAACTGGGGAAACTCTGCACGGGTTACTTAACCTCATTTATTCTTCTCACATGTAAAATGGAGACACTAACATTACATGTTTTCCTTATTTAAGAACTACTTAGCACGTACCATGTACCAGGCACATTATAAACTTTTTATGAATATTAACATTGAATTTTCACAGTAACGCTATGAAGAAGGCATTATTGGAAACCTATTTTACCCTTGAGAAAAACGGGGCACAGAGTTTTTAATTAACTTGGTCTTTGTCACACAGCTAATAAATAGGAGTCAGGATTTGAACCGAGGCCATCTGGCTCCAGAGTCTATCCCAGTTCGTAGTGGTGTGCTGGCAACTTCTGGGCTTCCCAAGGGATTCCTCAGGCATAGCTCTGGGATCTGTAGCTCACACCATGTCCTTCCTCATCAATGACAAAAAGGCCACCCTTTACTGCATGCCAGGCACTGTGCTCCGAGCTCGAGTTTCACCACTTCAAGCGATTCTCTCCTCAAACAAGCTGTTGCTGTTGCTGTTTTATTCCCATTCTGTCGGCAAGGAAACTGAGGCTTGGGTCTGAGCATCTGACACAAAGCCTGGGCACCCTGGAGCAGGCAGGGCCTCGCACTCAAGACCAGAGCTCACACCCCTGATTTGGCTTCTTACTTGCTGCCTGGACAGGTAATCTAACCTCTCTAAGCCTCTGTTTCCCCATCTGCAAAACAAAGATGACAACAGTGGTGTTTACTGTCTGTATCTGAGATGAGGATTAAAGGAGGTAACTCATTTGAATCACTCAGCACAGTGTGTGATAATAATTGCCCAATACATGAAACGCATACTCATTACTATGCCATTATTTTCTAATTGTAGGTCCTCTTCCCAGGGATTTAATCAGGCCATCTGGAAGTCCCTCCCTCCCCCCATCCTCCAACCATACAACCCTTCAGTCCCTGAGTGGGTCTTCCTTGTCCCCAGGCTCTTCTAGAGCTCGGCCCCTCTGAGCCCAGCCCTCGCGACAGCCTCTCGCTTGCTGGCCTTGTGATAGCTCTGCTGATTCTCCCGAGGCGTCTGCCTTCCTTTTCCATGAGTTTCTGATTTCACTCAGCCGGGGACACAGCAAGTTCCAAGGCCCCTCTCAGCGGCAGCAGCAGCCTGGGGTCTCCTGGGGGATGGCGCTGCTATGCCCTGCTAACAAAGATGATGCCCCTGTCCACCATCACGGGACTGTCACGGGGGTGCCTGTGAGAGAATGCAGCCCCACTCTGCTGCCTGAGCCCCACGACCCATGATTTGGTTTGCAGTATGGCTCCCAAGGCCGGTGGGCAGATTGGTTGCCTTGGCACAGAGTAAAGATGTTAGCAATAATTAGAGAAATATAAGTATGAGCAGTTTCCCTAACACCATAGTTAATATAATAAGTAATAACTTAAACTTATCGATAGGCTTCCAGGTGCTAAGCATTTCCCATGTGACAGCCTACTTCATCCTTAAAATAACGCCGTGGACCGGGCCCTGCTTGCTTCATTTTACAGATGAGAAATCTGAGGCTGAGGCATGGAGGTTTTGTCACTTGCCCAAGGTCACACAGTTCATAGGTGGTAGGGCTGGCTTTCAACTCAGGCGGTCTGACCCCTGAGCCCATACTCACAACTTGTTTATACCCTCACAGGGACCCCAGAAGGCGTGTCTCAGTATCCCCATTTCACAGACGAAGGAACGGGGCCGGGGAGAGTTAAGTGCATTGTCCTAAAGCCACTGGGCTCCTTCTCCCTCCATTTCAACCCGGACCTGTCTCATCTCAAAGTCCAGGCTTAAGTAAGACTTGGCTTTGTGTGTGTTCCTACCCTCTGTCCCAGCCCAATGCCTGAGAACCCAATGTTATCAAATGCCTGCTGTGTGTCACACACTGGGGACACATAGAGGCCGACGGGATGAGATGTCTGCCCTGGAGAAGCTCAGAGGCTAAGGGAAATGCCACAATCCCTTCCTTCCCATACACACATGTACTGAGTGCTGGCTGCAGGCTGGGTACTGGGTTAGGGTCTGGGTCCCGTATCAAGTGAGCCCCACAGGGACTCTGCCCTCCCAGGCTGTCACGGAGGAGGATATTAAGCAAGCTGTTTGGCTACCTAGGTGACTACGTAATTAAAAATACAGGTGCCTCAGGGAGAAAAATGAGCATACAACACTAACTCAAAATAGTAATTAAGGATCAAGCTGCCAGCCTTTCAGGTCTGTCTGTAGGCACACCAGAGAGATTTATGATATCCAGGAGCAGACGACAATGCTGACTCCATTTATCTGGATGCTCAGGAACTCACTGAAGGGTGGCAGGAAAAACTATCGACGCCGAAGTAGAAGCCAACATGGCATGCTTCTTTGCAGGACAACCTTGGACATGTCACCCCATCTTTGTCTAGGCTTCCACACTTCCTCATCCATGAAATGGGAGAGCAGTGCCATGTGTTCAGGTTTTTGTGAGGAAGGATGAGATAATGTACACGAATGTATTCTTGTGATGCTGGAGAAGCTCCGAGGCTAAGGGAAGTACCATGATTCCTTCATTCCCATATACACACATTCACTGAGCACCAGCTGCAGGCCAGGTGCTGGGTTAGGGGCTGGGGTTTGGCATGGAGTGGGCCAGATAGAGACCCTACCCTCCCAGGCTGTTCCAATGTGGACATGTACCTAGGGAGTGTGGGATGCGTGATATTGGCATAGAATCTGACATTCTAGAAGGTGTGGACCTGCATCAGTCATCTGAAATGCAGGAGAAACATTATAAGCAGCCAACACCCCGACTTCCTCTTCAGAAACTTGGGGCGATGTGTTGGCCACAAAACAACACCTGAACCAGGGTTCATCTTGGGCAAACCCCGATTCACTGGTATGGCTGACTGGAGTACACAGTGAAAAAGGATTCTGAGCCACGTCTAGACTTAGCCAGGAAAGAGGAACCCTACAGAATAGGGCCTGCAGGGCAGTGCTGAAAGCAACTGGCAAGGTGGGAACAGGACCCATGGCTCTAGGTCATGGCTGTAATTCTCATCAGCTGTGTGGCCTTGGACAGATCACATTTCCACTGACAGCCTCAGTTTCCTTATCTATAAAATGGGGGTGTTGGGCTAGTCAGGCTCCTGGGGCCTCCAAGCATGGACGTCCTCTGAGTTTATCACATGCTTTCTGTTGCTCATGTACCATTCTTTACCCTGCAACAGCTTTTCTCCCTTACTCCATCCCCACATCTGAGTTTCTCTGTTTTTGCTCTTATTTCATACGAACACTTATTCCTGTGACGAAGAGGATCACCTCGGAGAGAAATGCATGGCAATGAGTGCTTACTAACTGTGCCCCGGCATCCATTCTCCACTTCTTCCTTAGGATAATACAGAAGTGCCTGCCCTCGTGGAGTTTTGGGGGGGGGCACACGGCTGCCGCACTAGAGATGACAGTCCCCAGAAATTAGAAAAAGCGGCATTTCTGATTTTCTGATCAAGGCACACTGAGTGCTTCCATACTCAAAATACTTTATTGGTTTAATAATAATAATAATAGCAAACATATATAGCATTTATTATGTGCCAGGAACTATTCTAATTATATATATATATATATATATATATATATATATATATATATATATATATATAATCTCCATCATTTCTACTTTTTATACACACAGACGTACATGTACATAACCTACACATATTTGTGAATGAGTATACACACACACACACATACTCAATTCACATTTATGATCTTATCTAATCCTCATTACGACCCTAGAACAGTTATCTTCATCTTTCAGAAGAGGAAACTGCGGTACAGAGAGGCTAAATAACTTGTCCCCGGTCACGCAGCCTGCAAGTGGCAGAACTGAGGTCTGAACCACGTGGGCTATGGCAGGAGCCCTGCTCCTACCACCGCACCCCACCGCCTCTCTGTGCCCCAAGGTCTTCCATGTTCACGCAGACACTATTCAGCTGCAGCCGGGGTAACTACGAGATGCCAGGTGGGCACCAAAGAAATGTAAACTCCCCACCACAGCCTTTGGATTCAAGGCCTTTTGCAACTGTCTCTTCTGGAAAGTTATCCGTCTCTCTGCCATTTCTACTTGCTTCCCATGCCATCCCCCAAGGCCTGCTTCCCACTCCCTGTGCACATCCCCGCCCCCCACTGCTTTGTTGCCTGCATGCATGGTGTGCTCCACAGGTACCATCCTCTTCCCTGTATCCGGCTTTCCTTCAAGTTGTATTCTAGAGACCAGCCCCACCCAGCAGCTCTGACTTGCAGAATCCCAGAAAGTCGGTGCTGGAAGCGGGTACTCAGCTCCCCTTCTGACCTTCTTAAGATCAGGAAACTAGAAGCCTGATTTGGGTAAACTAATCGTAGGGCTCACAGACATGTATAGGAGCAGAATCCAAGTCTTCTTCTGAAGGCATTTAGCAAGTCTCTCTATGGATACCTTTAGGTTTGTGTAGGTAAGTGATATTCAGCCAGGAGTGGTTTTTGTCACCCACGGGACATTTGGCAATGTGTGGAGACACTTCGTTGTCACAACTAGGGAGGTGCTACTTGTGTCCAGTAGGTAGAGGTGGGGGATGCTTCTAAATATCCTGTAAGGCACAGTATAACCCCCGTCTCCCTCAACAAAGAATTATCCGGTCCAAAATAACAGTAGTGCTGAGGTTGAGAAACCGCGGTGGAGGGTGATAAAATTTGATTTTTTTTTTTCATCATCTCTTATATATCAACCAGTTCCCATTTCCAGATTCTGTAAGCGTGACAATAAAATGGTCCCTTCAGAAATGAATCGTGAAATGGCGAATCATCGTCCTGACTCAGATACAGGCCCCCATTTGCCCAAGAAAGCTAAATTCCCTTTCACGGGCTTCAAGTGTCTCAACCGATGAGTTTTTCCTTTCCTTTTGGGCGGCAAAAAGATGAACAAATCGAGACTTGTGCTGAAGCAAGTCCCACCAAGATCCCCACACATTTTTCTAAGAAAAAATTATATTATGGCAGCAAATGGAACATGTAATGCTTGCGAAGTTCCTAGGAGAAATCTTGGTCCAAAAATTGTGCCCACTTGCTGTTTATTGCTGCTACTAAAGTACCGAAAAGAGCCAGCTCATTAAACTTGCCTCAGATAAGGAATAGAAAGGGTGATTCCACGCCTTCCTCCTGGCCAATCTTTTCTGCTTTGCGAGGGGCCTGGAACCTTCCTCCTCTTTAGAAATGCCCAGGTCATGGCAAAACCCCCTGGGTTTGCCTCTCCACCACAATAGAAATTCTGAGTCTGTTCAAATATGTGAAAAAAGATTTACCTTAAATGCAGGGATTACAAACATCCAGGAGAACAAAACTAGTGTGTTCACAACTGAATGTGTTGTCATGTTATTTTTGAGTAGAAAATAATGAAGCAACATTATACATCTCTAGCTTCGGCATCATGCCTTATTTTAAGTGTTGAAAATAAGGCCAATCCCTAGAGAAAGAAGTCACCTCTGATTTGGGCCAGCTCTTAATGTATAGCCTTATTATTTTTTTTAACAGATATTAGTTGTTGTCCTTTAGAATCCTTTATCTCCTTTATACTTTGTAGGACCTAAATTTTTAGCTGAGTATACTCCCCAAGTTCCCTTGCAGCTAGCCATGGCCACATGACTAAGTGCTGACCAATAGGGAATGAAGGGAGTAATGTGCTATCCTTCCACTTTACCTCTTCCCACTAGATTGGTGTAGCCCTGGTGGGTAGGATAAGCCACATCAGCCATTTAGAGGAACATATCACTTGATGGATGGCAGAGCAATAAGAGGGAAGGTGCCTGGGCCACTGGCCTACAATTGCTGTAACAGCCCAGCACTGCTCATGCCTAGATTGTTAAATGAGGGAGAATTTTTAACTCCTGTCTTATATAAGACCCAGGTATTTTGCACATCTGTTACAGCTAATGAATCTATATTCTAGTTAATCCATTCCACAGATGGTTTTTAAATTTAAGTCAATTCAGTGAAACAGGCAGGAAGTGCTAAGTATATGCTGGTTATTGTGTGAGGTGTTAGATATTCAGAGATGAATACACACACACACACACACACACACACACACACCATCTTCCAAGGAATTCTAGAAAGAACTGATGGTCTTCTTTATAACAATTTTCACAAATAAACATACCAATTCCTGAGGTGTAAAGGCAAAGTTCTAGTGTTAGGATTCCAAATTGCACACCTAGTAATGCCAGTCCCATAAAATGCTCTATGACAGGTCTGCAATTTTTTTCTGTAAATATTTGAATGGTGAATATATTAGGCTTTGTGGGCCAAATGGCCTCTGGACAACTACTCAGCTCTGCCACTGCGGCATGAAAGCATTCATAAATAATACTAAACAAATAAACACGGCTACTTTCCACTACAACTTTCTTTACAAAAATAGGTGGCAGGCAACTGCACTTCATTGACCCCTGATCTATGCTAAAAGATTTAAATAGGATTACCTTCTCTTTGGGATTTACAAGAAATACAGGATGTTAAAAGTACTGAGGGAAAACAAAAATTTAAGCTTATTTAATTTTATTTAAGCCATTGTTTCCCAAATTTATTGAGCTACTTAACTCTTTTTAAAATAATGCTTATTAATATCCTGGAACCAGTCTTCTGAATGTGCTGTTGCCAACGATGTCTAAAAAACCTTTATTGTTAATGAATTATTTTAGGCACGCATCACAAATAGAGTAATACAGAGACCACCTACATGCTCACCACCCTACCCAGATGAAAAAATAAAGCATTGCAAGTACAAAGGCCTCTGCAAACCCCTCCTGATTCCATCATCTCTTCTCTCTTCTTGAGATGACCATCTCTCCTGAATCTGATATTTATCATCCCTATGCATGCTTTATACTTTTTACTACTTCTATAAATTCCTGATAATATATGGACTGTCTCAAATGTTGGTAAACGTTATGTAAATGTTAGCATACTACACAAATCCCGACTTGCTTTTTCTTGCACAAATATTATGTGTCTGAGATTTAGCTGTGTGATAACATGTAGTTCTAGTTCCTTTATTTTTGTTGTTCCTTGGTGTTCCAAGTCTGAACATATCATAATTTATTTATCTGTTCTCCTGCAGACAGATAGCTTGTTTCTCTTCTTTTGCGCTTACAAACACTGCATCTATGAACATTTTTGTACATGTCTCTTTATTTCCATATGAAAGAGTTTCTCTAGGGTATAGACCTGAGAGTAGGATTATGTGTTTTCAAGTTTACGTGAAAGAGGATTCGGACTTCTTTGCTCAAGTCTGGTATTGTCAGACTTTAATTTTATGTCAATCAAATGGGTATGAAATGCATACTAGGTGTGGTTTTGATTGCATTTCCAGGATTACTAGTGAGGTAGAGCCCTTATTTAACATATTTCTCAGAATATTTCTATATGAGGTCTCCACAGGGACCTTTGGCACTGGACAGTGCCGACAATGACTTAAAGACACAAGAGGCTGATGGACCTCGGCCTCTTTCAAAAGTTACTTTCACAATTCCCAGTGTTGTTCTTTGATTGGAGCTACCTGTCTAGTAGAGAGAACCTGGGCTTTGGAGTCAGACAGACCAAGTTCAAATCCAAGGCAGGGCAGATGGGACTACATGCAGATCTCCAAACCCCTCGAAGCCCCAGTTTCCTCAGGGGTAAGGAGGAAAATGAAGCCCCCTCATCTGGTCGGGGGAGAAAGGAATGGAGTATGAACTGAAGCTTCACTTATTTCCTTTACCTTCTACATGCCTCAGTTTCCCCCCCAGGTCAAAGTGTCACTCCCATTTGTACATCTAATGTTAGACAACAAACGGAATAATATTCAGTTTGTCCATCCAGTCTGTGGCCCTTAACCTTTTGTAGGTTAATTTATGAACTGATGAAAGGTACGTTTACTTAATGTCGTGATGACTACACACTTTTTAAAGGATGGGACTCGCTCCTTCATTATTATCCAAAGTACTTTTGTCACAGCTTGTACAAAGTACTTTGCACTAAGTACATGGCTTCGTAAGAAGTATCGGTTGCCTGACTAATTGCTAAGGGAAGATAATGTTCTCGTGTAACTAATATTTTTAAGTAGAGTTGTGGAGGTTGGCTGGCAGATGAGTAAATAAGCACTTTGGAGAGAAATTTAACAGACTCATTAGTGGGCCAAAAAAAAAAAAAAAAAAAAAAAAGAATCTGCTCCTCTGGAAGGCAAACTCCATATGGCAAACGACATACACTCAACCTGCCAGCCTGAATCAGAAGCCCTGATTTGGAAGTGAGCCCCAAGTGCCATTTAGATGTAGTTCTCCGAGTCGCTGTATGCACCAAATGTGTTTCTGTTTCGCTTTTAACGCTTCGGAAGCTCAGAACAAACTCCAAGTGTTGGCAAACTGTCTGTCGCCTGCAGTCTGCTTCCCACCCACACCAGGCTGTTGAAACGGCTGCTGGGAAGGGCGTGATGGCTCCTTCGCTGCCAAGCCTGGTGGCTTCCTTTCCGTCCGCACCTTCTCCACTGGCATGGCAACCTTGGGTTCCGGTGCCCCCTCTCCAGCGTAAGCTCCCTTGGGATCTGCTACCTCACTTTCTTTGGGCTTTTCTCTGACCTGGGACCACTCTTCCTTTGCCTCAGGATAACGCTTCTTCATCAGGACCTGCCCTGGGCAATCTCGTCCACACCTAGGATTTCAAAGGCCGCCTGGTTTGCCAGCATTTCCCCTAAAGGCTTCCTTAGCAAAGAATTATCTTCTGAGTTCCACGACTGAACCTCACCTGCCTACCAAGGTCTCCATGCTGAAGTCTTTCTGCGTCTAAATTAGTCTGGGAAAAGTCTTAGTCTATTTACTTATAGTATCACCAACACACTTAGTAATAGCTCTTTGCCTTGTTCATTCATTCATTCACTCATTCATTCATTCATTCATTCATTTGACAAATATTTATTGAGTCCCACTATATGCCAGGCTTGGTAGAAGCTCCATGATGAAGGAGGAGAGAAGGATGCTAACTGTCTGAAATAAAGTCCAGGCTGTGACTCTCCTGGAATATTCTATGCCCCCTAACTTCTCCCCTAACCTCTGCTCACGTGAGACAAGACTATATCTGGTAATCAGGGGCCATATTTGCTATCTACACATACTTTTCTTTCTTTCTGCTATCTTTCCTGGCTAGTGACCCCATTTAAGGTTGCAGATGCAGCTGCTTTGGACACGGTCTGGGACTCCAGCCAATGATGGTTTTGAAAATCTCATACTTCACAGAAAATAAAACACTGGAGTCATGCAGAGGAACTCCAGAGTCACTGGGGTGGGGGCAGTGACCCCGAACTCAGTCAGACCTGCTCGATTGTTTTCCTGTGCCAGGGGGTGGGGAACTGACTCGCCCGCAGTGGCAGGAGGGCTGAGACACGCCGGACCCTGCCTGGGCTACAGACCATATCCCTGATGGTAAGCCACCACCGCTCTTTGAGATACTTAGTTCCTCCTCTCTCAGAGGAAGCAGAGGCTTTTATTCTTGGCAATAAGAGAAGCTGACCTCCTTGGTCCAGAGTCGGGGCATGAGAATCATCACTAGTATGTAATGGGCATTTACTAAGCCACAACAATGTATCAGACCAGTGGGCACAAGTGTGCCACATGTTCTACACGCTACATGGTGCTGAATAATTTATATATGTTATTTTACTTAATCCTCTCCACGACCTTACGAAGTGGACATATTATTGTCCCCATTTTACAGATCCAGGGAGGTGAGTGACTTGCCTAACGTCACACGAGGAATAAGCGGTAGAGCCAGGATTTGAACCCAGGCAGTCGGGCTGTAAGGCCTGCATGCCTAAAAGCTGTTCTGCTTCCGCTCTAAATAGATGACAGGGCGAGCACTTAATTCTCTGACAGCTCTGCTCTGACGGAGAAGTCTGACACGGGCTCCCTCACTGCCTTGGTCAACCACGTGGGACGCATCTTGCACTCAACATTTTCAAAACCGAACCCATGATTACTTCTCTCGCATTGCCCTCGTATTTGTTATAAAACATCCTTAGCTCTGCGCTCTCCCAAGACAGAAACCTTAGAGACAATTTTTAACATAAAAATCTGGTATAGAATAGATATTACAGGCACATGCTACAAAATCCAACAGTCAGATGAGTTCCTGTCCCATCTCTGTCTCCAGTGTGGCGTTCAATTTATGTCCCCTAAAAAGGTACGTTGAAGTCCTAACCCACCCCTCTCCCCTGTACCTGCAAATGTAACTTTATTTGGAAACAGGGTCTTTGTAGATGTAATTCAGATGAGGTCATTAGGGTAAGTCCTAATCCAATGGGATTGGTGTCCTTATAAGAAGGTGGGAATTTGGACAGAGACACAGAGAACAGGCAGCTAATGTGAAGAAGGAGGCAGAGACTGGAGTTATGTTGCCACGAGGCAGGGAACGCCTGGGGCTACCGAAAGCCAAAAGAGGCAAGGAGCACCCTCCCCTAGAGGCTTTGGAGGGAGCACGGCCCTGCTGACACCTTGATCTTGAACTTTTAGCTTCCAGAACCATGGAACAATAAATGTCTGCTGTTTGACGCCACCCCGTCCGTGGCAGGAAACCAGCACACCCAATTTTCCAATTCTCCTCCTCAGATTTGACACTGGTTATTGGTTCCATATACCTACACTTCCAGAGACAGTCTAAGTATGGACAGCAGATACCTATGTGTGTATTTCACACTAGGGTGACACCTTATACACTATTCTGTGTGGTCTTTTTTTACTGGGGCCATTTAAAAAAAATTCTCGTAAAATATATTCAATGCCTCCTACCCTAAATATATGTATATAACATAATTATATGCATCCATGAAACACTAATTCCCCACGCCCCTCTCCTCCCAGCCCATCAAGGCCGTTTCTAACACTTGGCACTCCCTCATTCTCCCCAGGAGTCACCAAGTCCTGCTGCTTCTATCTGCTCTTTCTCCAGCATCCTCCAGTCTCTCTGTCCCCTGTTTCTGCCTCAGTTCAGTTGTCTGCGTCTCTCACCTAGATTCCTGCATCTGCTTCTTGCTTCCTACTCCCTGTTCCTGCCCACCTCAGCCACCCATATTGCAGGCTGCTGCCAGCCCCTCTTTCTAAAACATAAATCTGATGTCGTTTTCCCTGTTTAATAATCTGCGACAGCTCCTACCTCCTGCAGGATAGAGCCGAAATGCTTTGGCATGGCATAAAAGACCCTCCATGGGCTGAATTTAGCCAAGTTCTGGTGCCAGAGCTTGGCCCACAGGAGGCGCTGAGAGCCATGTTGGTTGAAGCCGGTTTGGAATCTTCATGCTTCCTCCAACACACGTTTCTACTTGGAGGCCTTAGCCTATGTGTTCCCTCTGTGTGGACTTATTTTTCTAATTCCCTCCTTCTTTTTCTCTTCACTTCACCGTCTCTACCTGATAAATCTGTTTATTCTCCAGGATTCAGATTAAACGGTTCCTCTTGCATTTCTAACTCTCCCAGACCTAGATCTTTGCTGCCTTATATTAGAACATTTACCAGATTTTTCTGTCATTACTTCAGCCCCTCCCCACAAGTCTAGATCAGCCACACACAGTAGGCGCTTGGTATGTGCCTGCAGAATGCAGGGCCACCTCGCCAGCTGAGCTCCTGGAGCAGGCTTTGTGGCCTTGTCCCTGACATTGTTAGGGGAGGACAGTGGAGCCCCAAAGCGACTCTCCTGGCATCAGACAGAGGGCAGTTTCCCGTCTTCCAGGAGGCGCTAATGCACTGACATCAGTGTGGGGGCAGCGGCAACTCCAATGCGCTCACCAAGGGGCCTGCAGTAGGGACTTCTGTCTGCTGGAGGTGAAGAAGAGGCTGGCATTCCGTGGGTGCACATCTAAAGCAGCTCAGCCGGAGAGGCCGTGGGGAGCTGTGGGATTGGTCCAGAGCCAGGCGAGGACAAGGGCACTCAAGGGGAGAGGAGAGAGCGGTTCTGACTCTGTGAGAGGTTGGGAGCTTTCCAGGGCCCCACAGGGCCATGCCTGGCCCAGGTGCTGCTCTTCTGCAGGTGACCTTCTGTGGGAGAGTGGGAAGGCCCCAGGTCTGAATTCAGGGGCTGATGTGGACATGACTAAGTAACACGACTGGCGTGGATGTGGCTCAAGATCTCTCCCACACCGGGTCTCTTCTATAATAAGCCCCTGGCTAGGATACCACATATGCTTCCAAGGCAGGAGCGTGACACTGTCCTTTCTCCTCACGGTCCCAAGGTGCTCTCCGAACATCCCACTGATCTGCCCCTCCCTCCTCAATTCTTTTCTACCCTGTTTTGGCTTTCTTTGTAGAACTCATATTCTGTGAGATTATCTTGCTCGTTTAATCACTATCGTTTGTCGTCTGTGTTTGTCGTCTGTCATCTCCAGCAGGGACTCTGTCTCCTCTCAGCCCAGAACGAGACCTGGTTCTATCTAGGAGATGAGGTTAAGAATGAATGTGGAGCATCTCTCTTTCTGACACCGAGGGCTGGAATTCCCTTCTTCTGGGTGATCCCGCCTTAAAGGGCCACAGATGTTTATAGAAATAAGGGCCAGCAGCTCCAACAGCACAATGCCTGTCTCTTGTGTGACTTGGCAGCCACCAGATGCTGTGGCCCTTCTGGGCAGCAGCTGAAACTTTCCTGAATTGGTATCCCTGTGCCCCATGCAGAGCCTGGTGGGCCGTCAGCACCCCATACATATTTGGTAAATGAACCCAAACTTGCAGCTGTCATTACAGGCCTATGTAAGAGAAACCAGAATTTTAGGATAGGTATTATTGTGGCACAATCTTCACCTTCGAACCCAGTTTGACTTGTACCAGATAAATAACAAAACCTGTTAACCTCAAAAGGTGCCCAGGAGACCTGGGAAGGGTTAAAAGTAGCAGATCAAACAGTGGTGCGATTCATTAAATTCATATGTGACTCTACCAAGGTTTCTCTTCCTATGAAGCAGCTGTCACCCCTGTCTTTACAGGGGAAGAAACTAGCCCTGTGAGATGGGCAGGGTGACTTGCCCAAGGTCAGCACTGAACACAGCAGACCCAGATGACATCATCTACTGTGGGGTTTGGCACTTAGTAGGTGCTCAGTAAATATAATGAAAGAGTGAAGGAAAGATCATAATGACCTGGGGTCCTGAGTCCCATCCTGATACACCCTGCACCTTACCACACCCAAACTTACCACAATCGGGACAGTTCAAATCTGGTCTGAATTTAAGAAACACTTGCAAAAAGATTAACCATTTCCTAGGGGTGAACTCATGGTTCTGACAATCCCCGAATCCTGTTGGCAGGAGCCGTTTATGAGCTAAGATGGAACCTGGGAACACCCCTTACGACCATTATTTTAACAAAGCCTCTCTTTGGAGTGGAAAAAAACTGCCTCTTACAAATATAGGTAAACAACAGTATTTACTCTTTGTATTTCTGAACTTCTTCATAACAAATTAATAATAATAATAATAAAGTACAAACCCTGCCAGAGTATATTATTTGTTCTTTCCATTATTCTACTGTCCTTTCCTATTTCCCAAAGTACAAGAAAAAGAGAAGAAAAAAGGCCAGATTTCTCAGGTGTAGATGATCTGATATTCTAATTAAGAAAGAATAAATGGGTCACCCCTTACAAACTGCAGCTGCATCAAATGGCATTCCCTTTGAATAAACATGATCACAAAGGTGAAACTTTAAGGTAGCTGAATAAAGACCAAAGCAGAAATCCCGCAGCTTTTGACCAAGGTCACTCTGAAAATCAATAGCAGCACTAGCGTCAGACCTGGGAATCCTTGCCCCTACTTGCTCTGTCACGGCTGGAATCCAGGTTGCCTCCCACCAGGAAACCTCAGCCAGCTGGTAGGTAATTATATGTGCTAATAGTCACTGACACTCTAGCCGCCAACACCAAGTTCCAAGTTTCTGTATTTGTTAGACCGCTAAACTACCTGAATTTTTCTAGGGTTGTTTATTTAGAGAGGGAAGCTGACTAACTCAGACCTAGGAGCCTGTCTAGCAACTCTGAAGATGAATGTCTGGGAGGACAGAAAGACGAGGAGACTGTATTTTTAATTCTACTTGCCAAGACCTCCATTCTAGGCCTCACCTGCCTCACAGTAGCTGTGTGACATTGAACAGGTTGCATGACCTCAGCGAGCCTCAGCTTTCTTATCTGTAAAATGGGATAATGAAGTCTACCTTGTAGAAATGTTGGGGACAACACACCGTGAAGACAGTGCAAGGCTCAGAGCAAGGATGTCTGAATGAACAAAGCTTTTTGAGCCTGTTACTGGCAAACTGGAGAAAGTAATTCCTACTTCACATCACATTAAATGAGATTGGAAAATATATATGAATTTGTGTGTTGCCTAATTTGAAAATTAGGTACTCTTTACAAAAAACTTGCCCATCCTTTCACGTACTAAATTATGTTAATGAAACTTGTTGTATACTTAACTATTCAGGAAAGTAAACGAGATACTCCATTTTAGTTTTCTCTCTGAAAATGATTTCTAAACTTAATGAAAATTTAGCTGGAACAATCAATTAGTACATTTCTACATACAAATCATCCTTCTGGAGACAAACGAGTCAAGAATTGAGAGATAAATGACCAAAAATAGCCTAGAGTCTCACATGGAACTGACTTTCTTTGTTTTCCTGCTCCACATGTGTGCATTGTGGCCTGCCAAGATATCACGCTCACACCCTGAAGGTCAAGGCTGAGACCTCGCACTGGATGGATGTTGAAATTGAGCTCCTTGGTGTGACTGTCAGAATGACGCATACTTGGTCACTAGTCCATATAGTAAAAGCTCCTTGCTGGAGGAAGGAGCACAGAGATGGACGCTCATGTCTAGTTCGCAGAATAGAAGCATTGGGAAGAGGGTTCTCAACATCCTCAAAGAAGGCTAGGTCAAGAGCGATGGACCAAACAAACTGGGTGTCTGGGTTTGATATCTGGCTCCTAACTCTGTCCTATCTATGTGATATCAGGAGAGTTAGCTAATCTTGCTGGACCTTGATTTCTTCCTCTGTAAAATGGGACAGCACTACCTTCTTGCATAACAGCAAAGCTCGTGTGCTCACGTGAGGAAGTGTTAAAAGCCTTTAAGAATGATAAAGCAACACAGAGGTATGAGCCTCCCTTCCTTTTACAGAATGGCAGAGACCTGGGGCAGTGCTAGCTCACAGCGACCACGTGGGAGCACTTACTTCCTTTCAGGCATTGTCTATAGTTGCTTCATGGTCATGACCCCACTTTGTGATTGCACCAACCTCCAGGGGTAGCTGTTATTATGATGTCCATGTTTCAGCTGGGGAAACCAAGGTCCAGAGAGGTTAGCTAGCTTGCCCAAGGTTGCACAGCTAATAAACCATGGCAATGGGATTTGGACCCAGGCAATGGGACTCTGGAGTCCAGGCTCCTAACCTTTAAGCTGGGCGTCTCCTGAGAGCATGACAAACAAGGAGTACTTTGTCAGCAAGAGTTAGGGAAACATCTTACATTCCCCACTACCCAACAGCTCCAGGCTTGCTGCAAGGAGTAAAGCTGAGGTCCCAAGGCCATCTCAGGCTGGAGCCAGGACAGGGAGCAGGGGTGGTGGGAGGAGAGGATGGCCTTTGGAATAATGTGCCACAAGGCTCTCATCCCTGGCACCTCCACCTACAAGCTGTCCCACCAACAGCGTCCTAATCTGCAAAACAGGAAGTTACACTAACCTTAGGAGGCTGCTTCAGGGACTGAGGGAGACAAGAAATGGATGCAAATCTCTTGTTGCAATTAATAAATGGCATACAGTAGGTGCTCAATGAATGGCTGCTCCCCAGCCTTTCCCTGAGACCTGATGTTAATCTAGGTGACAAGATGTAAGGGATGATGGCACAGCCAGAAACCTAAGGATAGTACAACTTGATGGTTAAAACTATGGGCCTGGAGGTCTGGGCTACCTGAATTCATCTCCTGGCTCCACCACTTACTGGTTCTGTGACCTTGGTTATGTTATCTAACCTATCTGCACCTCAGTTTCCTTAGCTGGAAAGTGGGCATAATGGTACATACTTCATAGGGTTTGGAGAATATTAGTGATTAAATAACCTGTGGAAAGCACTTAGAACAGTGCCTGGCATACGGTAAGCATTGAATAAATGCTCGCAGTGATGACTTCGATCCGCCCCCTGCACGTTCTCGGGCCGAGGGGCATTGCAGGGCCTTTGCCGGGCTATGTTTTATGCCGAAAACCCCTCGTTTATTTTCAGACCCCCAATCGGATCCTGGAAGAGTGATCTCTGCAGCCCGGCCACACGACTGGGCCAGATGAACTTCTGAAGGGCGATTTCTCATCAGGTGCGCAGTGGGGGTTTGAAAATGGTGACAATGGCCACCTGATAAACAGCACAGGGAGTCAGGAAAGTGTACACACACACACACGCACACACACGCACACACACACACCCACACACACACCTCTGAGCTTCCGTGCTTTCTGCATTTGAAGTCAGATTTTGACTCAGCTGAGTGAATTGTTCTGTTTCTTTTGCTTTGGATGAAAATGAGGCCCTATGTGGGGGATCCTCAGCGGCCTGTGAATGATTCCCACCGAGATGGAGGGAGACCTGGATACAGGCATGAGAAACAGAGAGTCACTCCATCCCCATGCACGTGGAAAAAGGGGTGTGCTCTTTCCCAGCCAGAAATTTTACTCGGCAAGGTTTTGTTAGAAAACTACAGGAAAACCGTACTGTAGTTGTGTGTGTGTGTGTGTAGGAGAGTGAGAAGGGAGGAGGAGGAGATAGGGAGAGGGAGAAGGAGAGGGAGAGGGAGAGGGAGAGGGGAGGGGAGAGAGAGAGAGAGAGAGAGAGAGAGAGAGAGAGAGAGAGAGAGAGAGAGAGAGAGAAACAGAATAAAAGGAATACAAAGAGAAACAAGGCACAGGGTATCTTGCTTGCAGTGGAATGAATAATCAGAGCATTCCCACATAGCCTTGTCCTGTCCTTCATCCCTGGAACTCAGAGGGACCTGCTTTTTGTTAAGCCCACTTTTGTCATTTAAACCAGCGGAGCCTCAATCTCAGCGACTGCAACGCCCGCCCACTGGAGCAAGCCGCCCTGCAGGACTCCCGACTGGAGAGGGTGGCTGCCATGAGTCCCAAGCCCCCCGCGGGTAGCGCGCAGCCGACAGCTTCCTTCCACCCTGGCCGGACTGACGGCTGTTCTGGAAGGCCAACCCTGTCCCTGCGCCCTGCCCGCCAGCCCTACCTGAGCTGGCGCGGCTCGCAGTCCACGCCGGGCAGCAGCAGCCGAGCCGCCTGGCGGACGTCGTCGCTGTCCATGGAGAAGCTGCGGCGGTGGCCGGCGTGTGCCACGGCCACCCGGATCCACTCCATCAGCGGCGGCAGCACGAGGAAGGGCCTGCAGCGCGGGGAGGGATGCGGAGACAGGTTAGGGCAGCGTGGGGCGCAGGGGGGCTGCCGGCTCAGCGCCACCCCTCCCTCCCCACACTCCTCCTGTCCTCCCACCTCCCTACCCCCACCTCGCTTTCCCTGGAGACCCTGCCTCTGAATGCCGGAGTAGTGGGAGAGCCTCTGGAGACATCCTGACCGCACTGGTGACCCCGGGGCAGTCTCTCTCGAGTCCTTGGGCCTCAGTTTCCTCATCTATAAACCGGGGATAGAGTGACCGGGATAGGATAAGCTGGGACTATGCTGAGAAGAGTATTATCTCCCTCAGAGATCATGTGAACGTAAAGGAGATGATGATTCACTTAAAGCACCAAGCACAAGGTCTGGTGCTTAGGAGAAAACCCAAAAAAACTCCTGGGGGGTGTTAGAATTTGGGGCTGTCTTCCGGCCCCAATGTGAAGGTGTCCTCCAGCTCTCCCTTCCCATCCCCAGCTGGCTTTCTGTCATCCGTCTGGAGCCTAAGCTCTGCCAAAGCACCAGGCTGCCAACAGGCGTTAGCCCCTGGGAAAGGCATAGAGAGCCAAGTCCACAGGCAACAAGCCGGGCTGCCTGTCACAGACAGAAAAGCAGGGGTGGGAAGATGGTGGGGGGTGGGGTGGGGCGGAGAGGACCTTTGCCATACCCCTGGAGCTCGGGGAGCCCCAGGTTCCTCACCTGCTAATGGGATCACAGCGGGGTATCCAGCTTGTTGCAAGAATGACCTGAGTCAATAACTTTCTAGCCGTAATACACATTTGCCATCTTCCTATTTCTTCCAGCGATGATTATAAACTCTGTCCTCACAATAGGACTACAGGGGAAGGGGTGGAGCTTCCCATACCTGAGTCCTAGCCCAGGGATTCTGGTTGAATTCATCCAGGATGGGGGCAGACATTGGTAGGGTTTAGAACCTCCCCATGAGAATTTAATGTGCATCAGAATGATCTGGAAGGCTAGCTAAAATGCAGATTGCTGGGCCCCACCCTTAAAGTATCAGATTCAGTAGATCTGGGGAGGTGGCCAAGAATTTCCACTTCTAATGAGTTCCTGAGTGATACTGATGCTGCTCGTCAGTCAGGGCCACACTCAGAGAACTTCTGTTCTAAAGTACTGATAGAGGGCTTGGGAATCAGGTGTGTGTGTGTGTGTGTGTGTGTATGTGTTCAAATGCACATTCCTGGCCATATCTCCAGAACTGCTGATTCTGTAGGGTCTAGGAATATCATTTTAATAAGCAAGCCCCTATGATACTGATTTACGTGCACCAAGGACCACACTTTGAGAAATACACTGTGTAGATCAAAAAGGTTTCCTACCATTCAGCAGGGCTGGGACTAGGGTGAGGCAAGTGAGGTGCCGAGGGTGCAAAATTTAAAAAGGCCAGGGCATGCACACATGTTCTAGGTGCCTCTGCTACCTTATCCTATCCCCGGCGCTGCCACTCAGTCCAGCCTGGCTGCCGTGGCAACGAGAGAGGACAGTGTACAAGGCAGTGAAACCCTCATTATATGCAGATGTCATGAGCTTCCCACCAAGTTTTGCGTGGCAGGTTCTAGATTGCCTAGAATAAGGCCTCTTTATCCAATGTTAATAATATCCAACAGCTAAGCCTTTTACCTTCATCTCAGTTAATCCCATTCATGATCTCATCTAAATGCTGAGGACCAACCTAGGAGCTAGTTATGACTATGCCCATTTTCTAGATCAGGAGAATGAAGTTTATTGAGGTTAAGTCACATGCCCTGGGGATTAGCAGCTTAGTAAGTATGAGAGCTTGGAGTCAGATCCATCTCATTGGACTACATTGCCCATATGCCATAACCCCATGTGCTACCGACATTCTCTTGTGCAGCTAACCCCCACACACTCTGTTACCCAGAATGCACCTGTCACCCCAGCGGAGAGGATCTGGTCATGGACCCTTGATGGCACACCATGTTCAGTCCCACTCATGCAGCTCAGTCTCCTGTACGAAAGGCCTCCAGCCACCTTCAAACCACAGTTCAAATCTCATTTCTCTCTAAACATTTCGCCCGATGACTCCACCCCACCTGGACCCCTCCCACGGTAGACTCCACTGCACTGGCCTTAGCCACTGGCCTTGCAGATGCCCCATTAGAATGCAAAATCCATGGAGCAGGGACCTGGGACTTCTGAGTTCACTGATCCAGCCCCAGGACAGCGCTTAATAAATACTTGTTCATGAAATAGACTAAGATATACCAATTTCTTACTGGGTGAAATGGATAAAAATTGAGTTCCTGGACCCATGGACCTGTGGGGCAGACTCCCAGGTTATTTCTGCATGCATCAGCCTGCTGCTAGGCTGTCGCCCTCATTCTCTCATTCTCTCCGTCACCTAAACTGAATCAGGCACTCAATAAACACACACTGACTTGAAATTGAATTGGATTCTACTGTCTCAGGTGAGCAGGACTTATTTTTGACACCATGTCTCCAACACTGCTGAAACAAGATTCGAGTGCTCAGAGAACCCCCCTGGGTTGTTTTGCAGAGGGAGCACCCCCCTTTCTTTTGCTCAGTGCCCCAGAAGTATAGCCCACAACTTCCAACCCCTCGGGTCTGAGTCTCCATCACAATCTGCCCTTGGGCTGCTGCCTTTCACGTGTGATGCCAGGCTCAAGGCAGGCAGCCAGCTCCTCATGAATGCCAAAAGAGGAGAAAAAGAGACTCTGCCACCTTCAAAACAACACCTTGACCAAGACGGCTGGCAGCACCAGAGTAAGAAACTCTGATCTCCAGGATTCCAGCCTCCTCCGGAATTTTTATGTACCTATTCTCTCCTTTCAACATTGCCTTCCCTTCGTCACTCTGACCTCAGTAGTTTCTAAGCTCATGAATTCTTTGCCAGCAACTCATTTAAAAATCTTCTTATCTTGTCTCCTCAGAGGGGGAAAGAAAATAGTATGACTTGTGATATTTCTTTTGGAGGATTTGGAGACACAAAAGTATTCTAAAGCCTAGAGTTGAGGAGAAGGTAAAGAACACTGAGGGGGAGAAAAAGACTGCATGCTCCTTATAGATTTCTGAAGAGAACATTGTTCGCTGGCTACTGACTTTGTTCTGAGTTGTCTGTAGGGACCAAAATCTAGAGGGAGCGTAAGGAGCTCCTGGCTTGATGAACTGGCTCTTTAGGTTATATTAACATCAGAATCACAAGGAGAGTGAGTGAAAATTGCCAAGGGCCTGATTTCACTCCAGAGTCTGGGATTGGGTCTGGTCATCTGCATTCCAGAAAAGCTCCTCTGGGAATTCTGGAACAAGCTAGATTTGCTAATCTCTGGCCAGGTGGACTGAGGTGAGCAGAGGGGGGACACAGTCAACTCGATCAGGGCAGTGGCCATCAAAATATTTGCTATGGTGTTTGAAGAGAAGGTCTGAGGGCTGGGGCCAGAGGCTCTAGATGGTGAGAGAAGGCTATAGGGGCTTCTGGCAGGGTCAAGAGAGCAAGTCAGCTCAGGAAGTTTGCTGGGACCTTTCTGAAAAGTGAAGAGAGAACCAATGAGGTGGGTGACTGTTGCAATCGAAAGGGAGTTTGGTTGGCAAGGGGTTGGGTGCTAAAGAGGATAATATAATATGTGAGAGGAGCATGGTTTGGGATTCTGCAGAACCGAATTCCAGTCTTGAACCTGCCAGGAGCTCACAGTAGGACTCCGGCTCTGATCTGTAAACATCTGGCCCTCACCATCTTCATCTATAAAGTGGATGAGTTTGGATGAGATAGTCTATTTCAGGGGTTGGGAAACCTTTTCTGTAACAGGACAGATAGTAAATATGTTGGGATTATGGGCCACACAGCCTTGTTTCAACTACTCAGCTGCCTTTGTGAAAGAGCCATTCTATACGACACATAAATGAGTGAACTTGGCTGTGATCCAGGAAAACTTTATTCATAAAATCAGATGATGGGTCATGGTTGGATGACCCCAGGTCTATCTGGTTCTTTCCTACTGTAAACTTCTTTGATTCTATTGAAATAGCCAACTGCCAGGGCCATTGTGTGAAGCAGGGAGGATGGGATAGGGACAAAAAGCTTTGGAGAGATTAGAAAATAGAAACTGCCCACAAAGAGTTGGCTTTGGGGAATAAAGAGCCACAGGTGTACCCAGAGGCAGTACTTTCAAGGATAAAACCCTAATCTAACCATGAATGTCATGTATTACCATCATTTATTCATCCAACAATCCTTTAGGGGGAACCATACTTTCAGGCGCTGGAGATAGAGTGAACAGAACTCATCAGATCTTTGTTCTCAGAGTTAACAGTGAAACAGGGAGACAGATAAGAAACACTTAAACCAACAAGTAACAAAGCAATTACAAATTGTGATCAGTGCCAGGTGTTGGGATAGGCAACAAACAGGGTTGAGGTGGAAGGCCTCTCTGAGGTGACAAAACCTCTTAAGATGTGAAGGCATCAGCCATATGTGAAAATGTGTGAAGAGGGATAGATGTTCTAGGCAGCAGTAACTGACTATGCAAAGGCCCTGAGGCAGAAAAGACCTGTACGAGCCACCAAGGGCTTTCACATGCATCATTTCCTATTTGCCCCTCTGGGGCAGGCGGTGCGGCCGGGACATGTGTGAGGAAGGATCACTGTGGTAGGCTGAGTAATGGCCCCCAAAGACATCTGGTCTTATTCCTGACACCTGTGACTGTTGATGGCAAAGGGACTCTGCAGATGGAATTCGGTAAGGGATCTTGAAAAAGGAAGATTATTCTGGAGCATCCAGGTCAGCCCTAAATGCTATTCCAAGGGACTTGCAAGAGGGAAACAGACGGTGATTTGACACAGATGACACAGAAGCAAGGTGCTCTGCTGCTGGCTTTGAAGATGGAGGAAGAGGCCACACACCAAGGAATGCGAAGGAGGTGGCTCTAGAAGCTGGAAAAGGCGAGGACACGGATTCTTCCCTGAGAGCCTCCAGGAGAAAACGGCCCTGCTGACACCTTGATTTGGGACCACTAAAACTGATTTTGGATGACTGCTCTCCAGAACCGTAAGAGAATAAATGTGCGTTGTTTTAATCTACCAGGTTTACGGTAACTTGTCATAGCTGCCACGGAAACCAGTACGATCATGAAGCCAGGGTACTGATAAGGTCGTTACAGGCGAGCCTGGAGTCACGGTGGTGAAGATGGAGTGAGCATTAAAGCAGGCAGTGAGGGCATCCACGGGGCTCTGGCATTCATCTCAGACCCTTAAAATGCCTTGTTCCTGGGGTCAGCGACAATATCTGTTAATGTGGATTGAATTATCCACCCCCCACCACCAAATTTGCATGTTGAAGCCCTAATACTCAGTATCTCAGAATGTCACTATTAAAATGAGTCCATTAGGATGGGTCTTAATTCAGCGTGACTGGTGTTCTCCTAAGAGGAGATTAGGACATACAGAGAGACATCAGGGGCATCCCTGTGAAATAGGCCACATGAAGGTGGCCATCTGCAAGCCAGGGAGAGAGCCTTCAGGAAAAACCACACCACCTGAAACCTTGGACTTGGACTTTCAGCCTTTAGCACTGCGAGGAAATAAATATCTTTTGTTCAAGACACCTAGTCTGTGTTAATCTGTTAGGGAAGTCCTGTCCTGGAAGACTAATA
This sequence comes from Macroglossus sobrinus, assembly GCA_004027375.1. Classification (NCBI taxonomy): domain Eukaryota; kingdom Metazoa; phylum Chordata; class Mammalia; order Chiroptera; family Pteropodidae; genus Macroglossus; species Macroglossus sobrinus. The sequence goes on along the minus strand of PVKZ01001781.1, from coordinate 72,069 downwards.
CACCTGCGGTTTGACTTAAAATCTTGCTCTGCCCTTGAGGTTTTAGCCTGTGGTTGAGGAGCTTCAATTGGAAGCTCAAATCTGACAGTTTCGGTTCACTTCCTTTAACCTACTGATAATAGTGGGTGAATTCAAAGCCATTCAGAGGCCGTACAGTGCAGAGGTTAAAAGCTCAGGCTTTAGAGAGAGACTGACTGAGATGAGAGCTGGATTCCCGCTCCGGCTTCTAGCTGTGTAACCTTGAACAAGGTATTTCAATTGTCCTGCTTTAATTCTCTCATCAGAAAAATGGGGATAATAAAAAGTTCCTACTTGAGAGAGCTTGGTGGGCTGAATAATAGCCTCCCCCAACCCCCAAACACACACAAAGATGTCCACAATCTAATCTCTAGAACCTACTAATGTTACCTTATCTGGGAAAATGAACTTTGCCCATGAGATTAAGGGTTTTGAGAAGACTATCTTGGATTATCCAGGTGGCCCTGAGTGCTTCCAGAAGGGTCCTTAGAAGGAGGCAAGAAGGTCAAAGAAGGGAGTTGGGAGATGTGACAGAAGAAGCAAGAAGTTAGACTAAGGCCACAAGGGGTCATGAACCAAGAAATGCAGGTGTCCTCCAGAAGCTAAGAAAGGCAAGGAAACAAATTCTCCCATGGAGCCCCCGGAAGGAACCAGCCTTGCCGACACCTTCACTTTAGCCCAGTGAGACTGATTTTGTACTTCCAACCCCCAAAACTGTTAAGGTAATAAATCTGTGTTGTTTTAAGCCTCCACATTTGTGGCAACTTTTTACAGCGGTCACAGGAAAGTAATGGAGGGTTACTGCAAGAATTGAATGGGATGATGTACGTAGCCTGGCGCCTGATACCAAGAAAGTGCTCAATAAGCGGCAGCTGTTATCATCATCATCACCGGCATTGTTTTTAGCATCACTCAACTTTCCCCTTGCCAGATGGAGGAACGGCCTCGCTACACAGAGCGACGCTCCTGTCATCTGTTTTCAAATCAGAGCAAACCCCTGCAGTCGCTCTGCCTTTCCTTCATAAATCGTGTGGCCCTGGCTTTTCATTGTTGTTATTTGTGGAGTTTCTCTTAGGCTGGAGAGGAATTTAGATGTTTTACTGTGGTTTAGAAAGCTCATAATTCCCGAGATACAGGGAGTAAAGGAAAAATAGCAAAATTGATAGCAGACCATCTCCAGTGCTGGTTTCTATAGCAATAGTCACTGTAAGCTCACCGTATTTGTGGCCACCAGAGCTAAGAAGATGGCAGAGGTCATGGATGGCCATGCTGGTTACTATAGTGACAGCCCTACTGTGCTGTGTGGTCAGACTACCCGTGAGGGTGGTTCCTGCAGATGGCCTGGAGTGGGAGAAGCCAAGGGGTGTGTTCTAGGTCAGTGTTTCTGGAACATCAAAGTGCATGTGAATTGTCTGGGATCTTGTTAAAATGCAGATTCTGATTCAGTGGGTCTGGGGCAGGGCCCGAGAATCTGCATTCTAAAAAGCTCTCAGGCAGCTGCCAGTCTATGAACCCCATTTTGAGCAACCAGGCCCTAGGGAGCATTATGACTCAAGCCAGAAACCAGAGAAAGTGGATTCTATTATCATGTTTAAGGGGGAGAAAGTGAGGCCTGAAGTGAGAGAGCTACAAGAAGGGTTAGAGGCCCGGGAGACAGTAGAGTAGAAGGAGGCTGTTTGTATCTGGACCATCTGATTGAAGGTGAGTGGTACGTATGTGGGGCTGGCTGAGCCTAGTGCACGAGCCTGCACCCAGCTGCAACGGGGCCCGGGAGAGCAAGTGTCTGGTGATCACAGCTTTTATCGTGGAAGGTGGGTTCTGTCTCCCACCAGAATTCTCCTTTAACCTTCCAACAGTCTTATGAACAGAATCTTTCAGTCTTGGTGAGTTCATTCGGAACTAAGCATCCATCCCATTGTCTGACAGGTATTTGATATTCACAATGGTGTTTAGGATCGTCCTGGGAATGTAAGTGCTTAAAAAAAAAATACACCACGTGGTGGTTTATTCTATGAGTCAATGTGGCTAGGCCTAGATATGTGGTCCAATACGAGTCTGAAGATTGCTGTGAAGGAATTCTTTTACATGAGATTGACATTTAAATCGGTGGATGGCTGGGCCCCATCCAATCTGTCGGAGGCCTTAAGAGGAAAAAGAAGTCTGACCTTCTCTAAGAACAGGGAATTCTGCCAGCAGACTGCCTTAGATTTGAGCCGGGGTCACACACACAACTTACTGGTTCTGTTTCTGCGGAGAACCCTGACTAACGCACATTTGCAACGTGTCCCGTGGCGATACAGCCTCCTCTTCCTACACTGATCCCACCCTTTCACCATCACACACATCGCCCTGGGCAGGGAGGATGCTGGAGGCTGGGTGGCACAGAGGACTACCTCCCAACATCCCTTCAAGAACTATGAAGCAGGGGCATTATGGGCACGGTCAGTGCTTTTAGGGTCTCATTTAGTACCTCAAGGAGCAGTCCTCTGTAATGTGAAAGTCAGCACCATTAATGGGTGATTATGCAAATTCCCTGAAATGGGGCGAGTGCCCAGGGCACTGGGTGAGGAGGTGATTTCTGCTAATAGCCACAGCAGGTGCATGTGACTGACCACGGAAACTCCTTCGGCTTTCCTGTCACACATTCTGAAGAAGGTGACTTAGAGGGCGGGAGGGTTGTAAGTGGAGTGCTGAAGTATAAGCAAGTTCAGGCAGAGCAATAATGATACACGAATAACAACGATCTCCTCCTCCTCCCTGCAGACAAATAGCTGCATACTCTGCCCCTCTGCCCTTCCACGGGGACGTGGCTCTGTCACTGACCTCCCAGCAGTCCCATAACTCAGCCTCTCCCTCACCTCCTCCGTACTTTCCCATCAGCATATAAGCACTCGACATGCTCTCGTTCCTCACAATCAGAATAGGAGAGGAGCAAAATGATGGAGTGTCAGAATCCACAGTTCTCCCAGAGTTTCGATCTAGTTAATTCATCTAGTTCTCCATCTTTGGAAAGCGGGGGCTCCAAATCACCTGGGGAACTAGTTAAAATGCATATTCCTGGGTTCCTGCCCATTTGCCTGGCATCTCAGTTTCCTGTGGCTGCTGTAACAAACTACCTACCACAAACATGGCGGCTCTAGAAAACTAGAAATTGGAAATCTGATTGCTGGAGGCCAGAAGTCCACAATCAAGGTGCCAGCAGGGGATCTCCCTCCAGGGGATCCAGGAGAGCCCATTCTGGCCTCTTCCAGCTTTTTGTGGTTGCTGGCTTGTGGCTACATCACTCTCATCTCCATCTCTGTATTTACATTGCCTTTTCCTCTTCCGTGTGTCGAATCTCCTTCTCTCTTATAAGGACACTGGTGAATGGATTTAGGGCCCACCCAGACAATCCAGGATAATCTCCCCATGTCAAGATACTTAACTGAATCATATCTGCAAAGACTCTCTCTCTTTATAAAATAACATTTATAGGTTATAGCAATCAGGACCTGGTATCTTTAGGGGCCATAATGCAGCCTATGATACTTGGCATCTGCATCTAGTCCTTTCTCTATAGAGTTTTTAATGCTTAAGAAAGGCTGAGACCCTTAGGTCTAGAGGACACTAGCTCTGAGCTGCAAGAGGCTTGGCGGGCCTGAGGTCCTTGTTCATGCACCATGCAAGGATCACAGACCAGCCTGCACCTCTCCTCCCTGGGCTGCTGGTTGTATCACAACCAGGCCTGGCTTAGGGGCAGAGAGGCCTCTGTGGTGGGAACCTGATCTCCAGTGTGTGGAATGATGATGGGCTTAGGATATAAATGGCCTGGGAGAGGAGCGGTGGCTTCAGAATGGGGAAGCCACAAGCTCTATTTGAGGCTACTACAGAACCTTCCTCACATCTTGGGGCACAAAAGATAAAGATCTGGGAGGCAGCAGGGGATGTACACCTTCACATCCTGGGAGCAGTGGCTTGAGAAGCCTAAAAGGGCAAAGAGGTCAAGGTCAAGAAGCAAAGGTCAGGGATGGGCTCCCAGGGGTCATTTAGGCCTGTCCCTGCCTCCAAAAGGATTATCATGAAAGTCTGCAAAAGGCAGCAGATGGCCTTACCAAAAAAACTCATTGTACCTTTAAATCTAGTGCAGGTGTGGGGAAAAAGGGCATGTCCCCTGAAGACAGAAGGCCCTGCATTTGAGTCCAGGCTCCATCACGTGATACTGTGGGACCTTGGACAAGTTACTTAACTTCTCTGTGCATCAGTTTCCTCATATTAAAACAAGAGAAATAGCAAGGCCACCCCATATGGTTGTTGTGAAGGTTGAGACAAATCTCTGTAAGGCATTTAGCACATAGTAAATGCTCAACAATGTTAGTTATTATGGAGGGCTTATTACGTGCCAGGCATGGTTCTGAAGATTTTTCTTTCATTGGCTCATTTGATAATAAGAACCATTCTAAGATAATGAAACAGGCACAGAGGGGTTAAGTAACCTGCCTAGATTACATAGCTATAAGCAGTAGTACCAGGATACCACATATAGGCAGTTGGACCCAGAGCCAGGGCTAGTAGCCATGTGTTCCATTATTTCTAGGTAGAAGCTACAGCACGTGCAAAGCCTCAAAGGCAGGTTGGGGCATCCTGTTTTGGAGAAACTCAGCTTGTTGTGGCTGGAGCTGAGAGAGAGGAGAAAGTGCAATAGTGGGAAGTGGACTGGTAGGAGATAACATTGGAGAGAGCAGGGAAGAATCACACAGGACCTTCTAACTCCTCAAATAAAAGCATAAACTCCTAATACTTTAATTTTCCCTCAGTCAGAATTGCAGTTGAAAAACAAAATCAGAAAAAGCATTTGGAAAGAAATACCAAGAATGAATTGACAAAAATACCCTAAGAAATGCAAACCAATGGGTTCGCCATAACTGTTTGTTTAGAAAGCAGACAGAGAATACTTTTGCACTCTGGCAGAGACTGTGGGGTGGCCCTCTATCTTCTTCTTTAGTAATAGCCCCCCATATCCTCAGCTGAGCTTATGATCATGTAGCAGACATTTTTCAGCCTCCCTTACTTTGGTTCTTTTGATGATATAAACAAAAGTTTCTTCTAGGACTTCTAGGAAGGTCCCTGGAGGGAGGCTCCTCAACTATCTCTGGTCTTCCATTCCGCTGGCAAGAATGTAGACACCATGGCTGGTGCTCAAGCAGCCAAACTGCACCATGAGGTGGAAGCCACATGTTGATGAAGGCAGAGCAAAAAGATAGAAAAAGGACCTGGATTTCTGACAATTGCTTAAGTGGCCATACCTGCTCTGGATTCTTACTCCCAGACTTTGTTTATATGAAAAATACATTTCTATCTTGTTTAAACACCTGATATTTGGGTTTTATGTCATTCACAGACAAACCAAATTCTGAGTGACACTCATATCAGTTCTCATGGCATGTAAGTTAAATCTCTATTTTTCCTTTTCATGAGTCACTATAAATTTGAATGTCTTTCTGTTTACCAAAAAAGAAAGACAAAAACCTTTCCTTTTGATAGTTCTATCTTCTAAAGACTATGAACTGGTAGCCCTGAGACTGTGTTTGTTCCAAAAAAAATTACATTTATAAAAACATTTGTTACAATTAATTGTTTGTTCATTGACAAATATAAACTATGTCATCGACCTTGTGAAAATTCACCGACAATGGCTTCAAGCTCATCATAATGGACTCAACTGATAAAAATAACAATACAGATGCTCTTGCAGTCAGAAACACATCTCAAGGTCTTTATCTTTGCTTAAGTCCTCTTACAAGGAACCATTTAAAATTTATAATTAACAGGTCAATTTTATTTTATCTGAGCTGTTTTCCCCAGCTTTACTGAAATATAGTTGACACATAACACTGTGTACGTGTAGGTGTGCAACGTGCTGATTTGGTGCACTTATATATTATGAAATGGTTACCACTGTGGGGTTAGCTAACACCTCCACCACCTCACATAATTACTATTTCCCTTTTGTGGTGAGAAACATTTAAGATCTACTCTCTTAGTAATTTTCAAATATATGGTACAGTACGGTTAACTATTGTCACTACGCTGTATATTAGATCCCCAGAACTTATACATCTCCTAGCTGGAAATTTGTACCCTTTGATCAACATCAATCCAGTCCCCCCATCCCAGTAACCACCATTCTACTCTCTCTGTTTCTATGAGTTCAGCATTTTTAGAGTCAACATATAAGTGAGGTCCTACAGTCCTTGTCTTTCTCCGATTTATTTCATTTAGCACAATGCCCTCGAGTCCATATGTTGTTGCAAATGGCAGGATTTCCTTCTTTCTCCTAGCTGAGTGATATTCCATTAACAGATCAGTTTTACAATACCATGCAGGATCTCTTTCTTTCATATAAATAAAGGGCGGCTGAGCATGGAAAAGCATAGAGCTTTTCCCCATGCTGTCCTTCCCATCCCTGCCACTGGGCTGTGGCTCTGAGAAAATGATATTCTAGTTCTCTTGTAATAAACCCTTTGAACTCTCGTTACCCTGCATTTGGCAGTAGGACAGGATGGATAAAATTCATAGTCTAGCCCTGATCGGTTGGAACCCTGCTTATCAAAACACAGACTTAAGATAGCTGATTCCTCATGCCTCTTGGGCTGCCATAGAAGGACTCATGCTTTGAGTCAGAAGCCTGTTTTCGAGCAGGCTTTGCTACTAGCTAGCCATGTGACCATGTATCCTTGTGTGCTCTGTGGGCCTCAAGTGTGCTCACTAAGAAAGAGACCAGGGAACATTTTCTTCTAGCTTAAAATGGTAGTATAACATTTTGAAATAAATAAATAACAAACATATCAATCTATGGAAGTTAGGGGAGAAATAGCCAATGGAGGCAGCTTCCAATAGGACTTTCTGCTCTGACAGAAATGTTCTATACTTGTGCCGTCCAATACAACTGCCACGAGCCTCATCTGGCTTCTGAGCACTTAGTATGTGGGTAACGCAAATGAGTTGCTAAAAGTTGAATTTTATTCAATTTTAATTAATTTAATTTGAAATAGCCACATGTGGTTAGCAGCTACTCTATTGCATAGTGGAGTTCTAAGAGACATCCTTCAGGTGAGTCTAACCTCAGACAACAATCCTGGCAGAATGGATGTAGAAAGGAGGGCTACTGTTGACAGCAGGCAACCTAAATTTCTTATAAAGCATCTCCATGATTGTGATCTGCATCATCTTCATCATCATCAGAATTTTATAGCATCTGATATTTCTTGAGTGCTTACAGTGTTCCAGGCTTGTGCAAATAGCTTTACTTTAAAAAATGCATTTCATTTAATTATAAAAAACATCTTGTAAGGTACATATTATCATCCCTCCTTTATAGATAAGCAAACTGAGGCATAGCAAGATTCATCACTGACTTCTAGAGTATAACTCAGCTGTTGTGGCAAAGCTGGGGTTTGATCCCAAGTCTGCCAGCATCTAAAGTACACATGCTTAGTCATTATTTTATCACTGCTCCAAAGACTGGTGTGGCTTGAGTGACTGACTGGACACCGAGAAGCTTCAGTTATTCAGCTGTGAAGTGAGGAGGCTGGGCCATAGGAACCCGAGGACTCGCTTCACTTGCAAAAGGTCATGATTCCCATACTTTTCTCTCTGGTGTGGGGGCAGTTTTGTATAATGAACATTACTGTTTACAGATGTGACCATGTGAGACAAAAAGATTCTGTCTGCTCTGAGCACAGTTCAATGATTTTCCTAAACATGACGCTAGACTAGGTTATAGATTATTTTCAAATGCTCCCCCAGGTGATTCAGATCACCGGAAAGATCTAAGAGTTATCAGCCCTGGACTGAACTTGATAAAAGTAGAAAAGACTCTGTTGTGAACATGCTTTTGGTGAAGATTATATGTCGTTTGTGTGTGTGTGTGTGTGTGTGTGTGTGTGTGTGTGTGTGTGTTTAAATTAGATAATGAGAGCTTTAATGCATGTTTCTCTTTCTGCATTGGAGGCCAGGAAACTCATTGCAAAATTTCATGTTCAATTAAAGTACCCTGAGGTGAGATTTAACTAGTACAGTAGTCTTCTTTAATTCTAATAATATGTTTTGTGTGTGTGTGTGTGTGTGTTTGTGTGTTATCTTCCTTTTGTGGTTTTGTTATATCTAACTCATACTGTGAGTCTAGCTCAAATCCTTTTCAGAATTAAATTAGTTATGAATGATGATTAGATAAACATCATCTGTCTCAGATTACACCAAAGCCCCAACACTAACTGCGATAATAAAATAAAAAAGAGACTATCGTCATGTAGAACGAGGCGGGGACATCCTCTGAAAAGGCAGAGAATAGAAATGGGATAGAATTTCCCATTAAAAAGAAAAAAAAAAGGAGAAAGGGAAAAAGAAAAGAGACATCCCCAGAGAGCCTTAAAAATCAAGGAAGAGACTGGGCGGGGGGTGAAGAGGCAGTTTTGGTGCCAACACAAAACAACCATTTGGCCATTTAGCAGATTTATGAGAGCTCCATATGCATGAGAAGAAAACATATGTGCAATTTACCTCTCAGACAAAATGTTATCAATTTTACATTTTGCTGAATCTGGAGGTGAGAGACAGACACCAAGAAGGAAGCTTGTAATTTTAATAAAAGGAAAACCAAAAGGGCCATTGTTTAAGTTGGACTTTGGTGTTATCTGGGAAAGACCCCTTACACAGGTCTGCACTCCAGAAAACCCTCTCCATCTGCACATGCAAAATATTCAGGGCTGATTATCTGGTGAGATGGAAAGGGGACTAGGTGTGTCCCCTGCCCTCTTACCGTGACCTGTCTAATTCTCTCTGCAGAATTCTTGCAGCCCCTTTCTCCAAATCAGACAGTGAAGGAGATGAGTTTGGGGGCCAGCCCAGTGTAGGCAGGGACTCCAGAGGGACCAAAGCAAGTCTTGTCCATGAGCATGGGCCAGGAAAGGGGCAGCACTTCTCCAAGATGGAGGGACATGGGCTGGCAAACAGGTGGGGACATCTGGATTTGGCTGGAGTGTGGACGCTAGCTCTGAATGGAGCTGGGTACATGATGAGTGGATGTGGCAAAGACGTCGCCTAACCTTAAGATCCCTCTGTCGCCTAAAGAGTGAAGATAATGCCCACTGGTCTTTCACAGGGCCACTGAGAGGATGCATGAGGGAACAGGTGTGGAAGAGCAACCATATGGAGGATTCACATTCAGGCGTCTGCATGTACATCAAGCAGCGAACACATCTAGTCTAAGTTGTTACCAATTAAACATAAGATTAAGAAAAACACAAGTAGGAAGACAAATCTGCTAACAAATCTGTTCATTTCCTTTAAGTTAGGGGTCCCCAACCCTCGGGCAGAGGATGGTACCGGTCTGCAAGCTATTAAGACCGCCCACTCCCCCCCCCCCACCCCGCTCACAGCAGGAGGTGAGCGGCGGGCAAATGAGCGAAGCTTCATCTGTATTTGCAGCCGCTCCCCAGCGCTAGCATCACCGCCTCAGCTCAACCTCACATCATCCGGCATGAGATTCTCATAGGAGCACCAGTCTCTGGCGCCACAAAGGTCGGGGACCACTGCTTTGTCTTCTGCCTGAAACTGTAGCACTACCACAGGCTACCTGAAGGGGGAGCTCCTGCACACGTGCTCAGTGCACAGGCTCAGCCTTGATGCCTTTGCCCATCAATCAGTTCCTTACACCTGTTCTCATACTGCTTCCAGTTTTGCGGCCTCTGGATCTTGCTGTATTCCTCTCTGCTCAGCCCTGGGATTTGTCCAAGTTGAAGCTTCGCTTTACTCAAATCCGATGATACACACAGGTCTCACACCTGCCACCCCTTCTAGACACATCCCTCTCCTGTATCCTCCAGGGATACAGACTTTCTTTCCCAGGCAGAATGGACTCTACGGGGTGGCTCCTGCATCAGGCTTGCCCCAGTGCTCCCAGTAGGAACCAGGCTCATGCAATGGGCCAAACATAAATCGCTTTCCTCTCCTGGAATAGCCAGGTTGCAAGCCAAAGCCCGCATTATCACCATGCATGGGCGGCGACTCCACTGTCCGAATCACTAGAATGGGGAGCCTCGGAACTTTTAAACCATGATTATTCATCTTAGGTTCCCTATTCTATGATGCCCAGGATAAGGGTTTCACAGCAGTAGGTGCTAAATAAATGTTTGTCAAATTAAATGGATAGCTATTTCCAAGAGTATAGGCTCTGGCATCACACAGCTTTGGGTTTTAATCCTGGTATTGCCAGTTAACTGGGTCAGTGACCAGATCTCAGCAAGTCACATGGCCAGTGAGCCCCAGGTTCCAATCTGGAAATGGGGTAATATGTGCCTTGCAGGCTTGCCTGGCATGCAGAAGACATTCAGTAAATTGCAGCTGCTTTAAAACAGGGATAAGTTACATCTGAATTAGGAATTGGACTATTCTTAGACGCTCCAAGGAGCGAAAGAAGGAGTAATGGTGGCAGCTCCAGGAAGCATATCTCCGCTCCACATAAGTAAGATATCGAAGGAGTCTCGGCTCTCTGGAGCTGGGATGGGAAGGAAGTTTCAAGGGTTGGTGCTTTGGCTGGACAGCCCCTTGGAGAGGATGTTAGGAAAGAGATTCCAACATCCAGAGGGCGGCTGGACTAGATAACTTTTAGAGTCCCACCCCACCCTGAGTCCAACACTCCAAATTTAATGGATTGGCCACTTCATCAGACTCTTCTTAAGACTGGACCATTGCATTGCTTTCATAATAATTTCCTGATTCCAGTTTCTCTCTCCAATCCTTTCACATTGCTGCCAGGATGAATGTGGTAACATGTAAATCTGGTCATCTGATATCAGTTCCTTGGCCTGGACATTTATTAACTGGCCTCAACTCGTGTCTTCATTCTCTCATGCTCCCGTTCCAATGTGCTCCGGCCACACCAAATGACCAGCCATTTCTGGAACACATGTGTTTGATCACGTTTCCCTGCCTTTGCTCTGCTGTTGTTTCTGCTCTCTTTCTACCCTTTCCATCCAGTTAAGTTCTACTTAATTTTTAAGATACTGATCAAATGTCACTTCCTCTGGGAAGCATTTCTCAAGAGCCCCCCCCCATACCCACAACAGAGTTAGTTGTTACGTGTTCCCCTCGACCTCCACAGCATTTTGTACATAATTCCATAATATCATATACATCATATTGTGGTTATAATTTATGTCTTTACCATCACCCCAACAACACTGTGGAGCAGGAATTATTCATCTTTGTATCTTCCAAACTTGCACACAGTAGTATTTGCCACTATTCAAAATGACGTTCTCTATTAGTGTCCTGGATTGTTCTGTCTCTTCCACTAGACTGTCAGCTTCATGAGGGCAGACTTATCCTGGGCTCTGCTGTATCCCCAGCACTTCGTGTAGTGCCTGGCACTTTATAGGTCCTCAATCAACATTCCTTAGTGAGTGAGGGGATGTGATATACAGCATGGTGACTATAGTTAATAATACTGTGTCATATCTTTGAAAGTGGCTAAGAGAATAGATCTTAAAAGTTCTCATCACGAGAAAAAAATTTGTAACTATGTGTGGTGATGGATGCTAACGAGACTTCTTGTGATCACATCACGATGCACACATATATCGAATCATGGTATGTACCTGAAACTAATGAATGTTATATATCAATTATATCTCAACAAATAAAATAAAATGCATCCCAAGTTTCTGACAAAAAAAAAAGTTCTTCGAGTAAATGAATGAACGTTAAGTGAATCAATGAACGTTAAGATTGAATCTTATGAAATTGTCTAGCTTGAATTCTGCTGGGTTCCCCACTTTACTCTTAGTGGTGATTCACTAGGATGGTTTTATAAAGACTAAATAAAATGATAAAAATAGATAAACGTGGTTTATTTCAGTAGTATTAAGGGTAGGACCTCCACATAATTAAGATTCAATGAGAACCAGGCTTGGGTAAAAATTATGTTAAAAGTCAGGCCCAGGACTCTGGCCAAGGCCCAGAATAAATCCCAGTGTCCCCCAAAGACTTCAGACTCTGGGAAAGTCAGAAATAAAACGGAAATCATGGGAAGCCAGGAGAACCACATTCCTCTAGAATTTAGATGTCCCCTGTATTGATCTGCCACCATGAAGAACCTGGGACAAGTGAGAGGGGCTGGCAAAAGTGTCACTGGCCAGAGGCTTTTAGAACAACCTACAAGGCTGTTCACAGTATTTTTTCATTTGGAGGTAATAAGGATAGACTTGAGATATTGCAAGGTTCAAAAATTGGATGCAGTCTATACTAAGATGAGATCTAGTCTGTTAAGCTCAGTGAAACCCAATTCAGTTCAGTTCAATTCAAATAATTCAATTTAACATTTACTGAGCTTATCACACATGGGCTAGAAACCAAACTCTTCCTCATGCCCAAAGGCTTTGCAAAATCTGACCCCGCCCACCGTAGACTTTATCTTCTTCATCTCCTAATATGCTCACTCATTCTGTTCCAGCCTCACCAGCCTCCCTGCTGCTCTTTGCATGGCCAAGTTGCTCCTATCCTAGGACCTTTGCACTTATTGTTCTCTCTGCCTGGCAAGATCTTTCTTCATCTATCCACATGGTTTACTGTCTCACTTCCTTTAGTTCTCTACTCAAATGCTATCTCCTTAGACAACCCTTCCCTGACCTTAGCTAAAATAAAATAGCACCTCTCATCACCTGTACCTGGTTCACTTACCCAGTTTTATTTTTCTTTATGTCACTTATCTTTGCTCGGTAATTTTATTATTTATGCATTTGTTCCTTGTCTGTTTTCCCTAGTAGAATGTAATCTCCATGAAGATAGATATTTTACCTGGCATATAGCAGATCCTCTATAAGTATTTGTTGAATGGATGAATGAAGAAATAATTATTAGCTATGTACCAGCTTCTACAATTAGTGATATTGCAACAGTCCCAGCCTTCAATAAACGCATGGTCTAATGTGAAAAAGACAAGCAAAGAAGCTATTGGAAAAGTTTTATGCTAAAGGAATGCACAAAGTCTTATGAGAGAATGAACCAAAATCAGTTGGCATTGAAAGGAGTGGGAGTATGTTTGGAAACACTGTGCTGAGTTTGGAAGTGGGAGAGAGAAGGGCTTAGAAGAAGAATCCAGGCAGAGGAAGTACAGAGCAAATCTGGGGGTCTCTGTGTGGACAGGAGTAACTGAAGGAGACGGGAGATAGTCTGGCAGATGAACTCTGAGATAATAAGGGTAAGAACAGGGAGGGCCACTTACAGTGCAGGCTGATCATTTAACTTGTTCCCTGTTCGTAAACTACTTGCTCTAAGGAGCAAGGGTCTGAGCTGAGTTTTGTGGAAGACACAGAGATTTAAAACCTTGGTGCTTGTGTTCTCTCTAGCAAGGGAATTCAGTGTGGCCACACATCCCCAATTCCCCAAAGCAGTACCTATTGCAAAAAGTCTGTTTGCCCTTAAGTATCCTTGTATAGTTAGTTGTTTGATCATAACGTTTGACTGGTGAATTGCAGCATAAAGTGGCCATCGGAGAAGGAAGGGCAGATGACCAAAGGCAAGGCCGGCCATGGAAAGTGCCTTGTGAGATGTTCTTATAAAGCGCTCTGAGGTCTGAGGAGGGACAGTGCCTTCAGGGAAAAAATTTGGAGGCAGGGGAACCTGAGTCGGTGTTACTGTTTTCAACAAGTTGGTCCTTGGTTCTGCCTATTTACTGGTTTCCTTTTTTTTCTTCACAAAAGTGGTTTTTCCACACTCTGCTGCCATAGGGTCCGGGGAGTAGCCGTGTGAGGGGTGGAATTCTGTGTAAGGAACTAAAGATTGCCAAAAGGGCTCACTCCAGCCTTGGAGTTTGACCTCCCCAGTGAGAATAAAAGCCTGGGAAAATATCCATCTCCATAGCATATTCTGCCTCTATTTCTGGGCAAGCCTGAACCTGACCGGCTGAATCTTGACAGATTCACATACCAGTATGAAAGAAGTAAAAAGGCCTTCACGGGCAAAGTTTTTTATAAATTGGGAAAACATAAAAACAGAGCAAATAATTTAAAACTAGAATTACAAACACACACAACAATTTCTGGAATTGTGGGGTTTTCCTCACTAGAGATATGGCCAGGTGCATATGCAATGAACTTCATAAAAGGTACAAGCACAGAACTAGGTTGTGGAATGCCTCTTCTCCATTCTAGAAGCAATACAGGAAGTGGGGTGGGGATTACTAGGGATCCCTAGAACAGCCCTCTGGTTTCAATTTGGCTGCTCACTGTGCGGCTTTGGGCAAATCTCAAGACTTTAGTTCTAGAGTCAGTCTGCTCAGTTGTGAAAAGCAACCTTGGCTGGTTTTCTCACTTCCAGAATCCTGGGAGACTGTATGTATGAAACACTCCTGGAAACCAAGAGATTCTAATAATGATCGCGGCTAGAGACCTTACAGGCTGGGAGAGGGCCACTCCTCCTTACGTTTCCCACAAGGCATTTCTTCCTGGAAGAAGCAACAGGGTGGGATGGGGCTGGGTAAGTCAGCCTCCCAAGGCTTTCCTTCTGTAATTTCTCACTTACACAGGCCTTTAACCCCTTAGCTGCTTTCCTCTAGGACTCTTTTTATATTCATTTCTTCTCCACTGGTGTTTTATTCATGCCAGTGTGGATAGTTTTACTTATTTTGTATTTCTGGATAGTTTTAAAAGAACAGCATTTCACAACCTGGAAATAACCCAAATGACCAGTACCTTGGGAACCGTTAGTCATATTATGGTGTATTCACAAGACAGAATATTTTGTGGACATTAAAAAATGATGTTTATGAATGTTTTGTAGAAAAATGCTTATGGCAAATAAAGTGAAATAAAAAAAGATATAAAATTATATATATGCCCAGTACAACTATTTAAAAAAGCCTTCCTATATTTGTATTAAAAAAAAAAAGACAAGAAAATATATCAAATAATCATTTTGGCTACCTCTGGGTAGCTAAATTATAGATCATTTAAATTGTTTTTTTCTTTTTCATTATTTTCCAAAATTTAAAAAATGAGCATATATAAATTTTCAGTAAAAAAATGTGATAATATAAACATTTGAATTTACAGCACCTTGTGTGTATTGTAGAACAAAATGGAAGGAGGGGGAGAATGTGATTAAATCCATAAAAACCTAGGAAAAGCTGCAGACTAGGATACATTAGGCTTCACTGTCAGACTTCGAAGAACACAAAATCAAATCAGATGCTGTGTCTACTGGGCAAAGGACCAGATTTACTGCCTGGGCTATTTTCCATAACATGTGAAGTCCAGCTATGTGCCGGCAGCTGTCAATATACTATTTCTGAAAGGCCAAAAAAAAAAAAAGAGTGGAAACTTGGCACGGGGGCCACCAGTTTGCTCTCTGTTCCCAGGCACTCAGACTCACACTGGGCCTTGCCATGCTGGGCCAGCCCTCGGATGGCACTGGGCAGCTTCAAGGGCTAATTTTCACTAATGTTCTCTTTAAAAAATTCTTACATGTTCAGAACATTCAGGCACAGTGCCCAAAGGCCCAAGACACGGGGCCTGCAAAGGGCTGCCAGTTCCAGGCAAATGAGAAAGAACTGAAAGTCCAAGAAGGCTAACGTAGCTTTCCTTGGGACCATTCAGCAAAGTGAGGAGGCCAGCTGGTGACATCTCTCTGTGGGAGACATAAAGGATGGCATTCATTTGGTCAGGCCATGTACTTGTCATCTGTCTTTGGGATTCTCACAGAAGGCTTCTCATTGGTCCCTACATCTTTTTCTGCTCCATTCTCCTGCTGCCATGCACTCAGACTGATCTTTATGTCCCCTACCTACTCTGTGCCAGGCCCTGGCTGGCTGCCAGACAGAGTGGACGAGATCAAAGCCCAGAGGAGCTCAAAGTCTGGCAGCAGAGACGGACAAGGAAGCAAACGATGCCGCAGCAGTGACTGGGGCCACACAGGAGGCGGTCAAGAGGACAGGCGCTGGAATCACAGCGCTTGGGCTCGGTCTCCAGCTCAGCCACTCACTAGCTTAGCGGTGAGTGGGCACATCCTTGAACTTCTCTAAGCCCCACTGTCCTCATCTGTAAAATAGGCAGAATGACAGGATCTCCAAGGGTGACTGTTAAGTATAAGTGGGGTGTTCTGGAAAAGCACTCGTCACAGGGCCTGGCACACGTGAGCACTCAACAGTTGTTCGAATTATTCACAGAGGGCTTCATGGAAAATGAGGATGGGGAGTGGCAAAGGTTTCACAGTGGATGTGAGGATCCAGCTGAGTCTTGAAGGATGAGCAGGCATTTGCATTTTGTTTATGCTTCTCCCTTTGCCTGGACCTTTGCCCTAACCCCACTGTTGAAGGAATAGTGGCCGACATCTCCTGCAGGACATATATTTCTCCTGTATACTTTCAACTCAGCAAAGATACTCTAACTATATTTAACTATAGGTGAGGCCCAGGCATCACATAACTCTTATGGTCTTGATGCCAACAGGGCCCTCTGGGGACAGATGTCAAGGTGCAATTGCTGAATGGCAGGGATGTAGGTTGGGAGCATTTAGGACAGTGGCTTGTTACCAACCCACAGAGAAGTATTTCAAAATTTTAACAACTGGCTTACCATCTGCAACTCTACAAAGCAGCAGAAAGTCAGCCTGGCCTCTCTTCTAGTCTCAGCTTGCCTGTGGTACCTGGTTTTCCCCAGGTAGCTCAAGGTTTCCTGCCTTTGCCAGTGGTTCCTCCCACCCAGAATGCCTGAACCTGTTCACCTTTCAAAGCCTAATTTAAAACAGCCTTCCCTGACCCCCCTCAGCAATTTATCTACACCTCTCTTCTGATCCTCTGACCTCTCTTTTTCTTTTCCTTTGATGATGGCTGAGCTGCACAGGACAGGTTCCTTGGGACCCACCCCTTCCCAGCACAGGGCCACTTCTGAGCTCTGTGACTTCAGGCAAGTAATTTATGCCCTCTGCCTCACTTTCTCCATATAGAAAATAGGGATGATTAGTAATACCTACCTCATGGGGCCACCACGAGAGATAAACGAATTAGTTCATGTAAAGCTCTTCCAATGGTGCCCGGCATATGTAAGAATTCAATGAACACTAGCGCCTAACTATTATTATGCTTAGGGCAGACACTCGATGCATTTTCACTGAATGAAGAATGGACAACTGAATAAAAAGTCCACTAATAAATAAAATAGTTTTAAAAAGTAAAAAACAAAATAAAAGATGAAAAGTCCAAGTGGCACTGAAGTGAAGATTTAAGAGGTAGGTTCTATTGTTTACACAGACAGAAATCCATTTCGGGAGGTTAACTTGTTCCTCAGAGGTTTTGCTGGTGTTTAATCAGATGAAGTGATTCGATTTATCATTGTTCCATTTGGATGAGCAATATTTATGGAGGCTTAAGCCAGGGAAAATGCTAGAAATAAAAGGGAAGAGGTGGGGGAAGCATATTAAGGCGAGAACATTAAATTCCTCATGAGAAGGTAAAGATAGCCGTAGTATAATACTATGCTCATAAGATTCTTGTAAAAACTCAGTGACTATTGCATCTATACGAGAGCCTAGTACTTGGTAAATACTTGGTAAAAGTTGGTGGTGATGGTATAGATGGTTGCTCTAAAAAACGGAGCTCTAAAATGATCAAAACATGGAGAGACGTGGAATGTGCTTTGGCAGGTGAGCTGGTCCCCGCTCTTTACACTCACTCCTTACCTTACTGCTTTGGCAGTGCTAATTGCCATGGGCTCTTTTTTTCTCAAAGTAGGGACCCGATCTGCATTGCATCTCTAGTTCAGCACTGTCCAACAGAAGTTTCTGTAATGTTGGAAATGTCCTATCTTTGCACTGTCCACCACGGGAGTCACTAGCCACAGATAGCTATTGAGCATCTGAAATAAGGCTAGTGACTGAGGAACTGAAGTTGAAGTTTTATTTACTTTTCCCTCATTTAAATGTAAACAACCTCCCATGGCTAGTGGTTACCACACTGGACAACGCTGTGTTTGTTCCTCAGTCTTAATGTCTGTCATAAAGGTAAGGTTCTCCTTCCTTTTCCCATAAAATAAAAAGAAACTGGTGTTAGACCAGACCAGACTGCTGTGACAGCCAATTAACAGAAATTCAGAAAAGGCCTGGATGTGGAAACGAACAAGTACAGTGCATGCGTGTGATCAGACTAATCCCAGATGGTAGCAGAGGGGGCTGTTTTTAAACTTGAGTCCCCCAGCTTGTCACCTGTAGTCAGGAGCAACTTCTCCCCCTTGACTGTGAATATACTCCTGGGTAACTGGTTCTAAGATGTTTGACAAGCCCCATAGGCTGGAGCTGTTTAGCAGCGCTGAAGCTGGTGAGGTTCAGGACTTGCCCTACTACCTCTCTTGAGGGAGGACACCTGTCAAGTCCTTCCTCACCTTTCCCTTGCATGCTTGTTGCTAATTTGCTGTCCCTGAGCCACATTAGATTTGTTGGCTATCTCATTAGGCTAAAGATGATCATTATATTCAGATACTCAGTATCTTCCCTTGGCTGCTGCTCCAACGCCTGGACATTCTGCGGGCTGCCCATGCCTGACCTCTGGCATCCGTTCATTTTGGAAATTGTGAAGGGATCTAGCATCTTATGAGGTAAGGGAAGTAGAGGCTCTGCAAAGCTCATGCCAGCCCCCAAAGCCCGGGATATATTTCTTAGGCACCTACTACTATGTGCCAAGCTCTACCAGAGGGACAAAAATCATCATAAACACTTAAAAATGAGGGTTGGAATAGATTGGGGAAATGAATGACAAACACACAAAAACTGTAAGACTTTGTTATTCGCAGAATGGTCATGCGTCAGCAGCAGCACCTTACCTGGGAGCTTGTTAGAAATGAAGCACCTCTGGCCCTACCCCAGACCTAAAGAACAAAATCTGCATTTTTACAAGATCCCAGAGAATTTAAGTGCACACTAAAGTTTGAGAAGCCCTGCTATGTAGTATGCATACAGATTATAAGCAACATGACAGTGGAAATAATAATGGCCATTATCTAAAGAGCCTAAGGAAGGCTGCATCTATATACATAAGAGCTTCATAACAGCCCCTGGAAGTAGATTCTATAGTATCTCCCATTTTACAGATAAGAAGACTGAGGCTAGCAATGGTTAAGTAACTTGTTGAAGGTAACATAGCTAATAAGGTTAGAACCAAGATATGAAGTCAGGTATTCTGGCTCCAGAATAAAAAATATACAGAGATATAATTAATGTGCAATGAAGGTCCTTAATGTAACCTAAAAAGCTTCCAAATAGCATTTTCCTACTAAGTAGCAATTAGGCTTAATTGTCTCATCCATAGATACAGGCATTTCTACCTCACCAGTCTGATGTAAGGATTAAATTAAACTCTGTAAGTAAAGTGCCTCACATAGCATGTGGCACATAGTAGGTGCTCATCAAAGTCCATTACCTTCCTTGAGAAATCCGTAATGCCTCAGTCAAGGGAGGTATCAGACACAGTGTGGTCTCCTCACCTCCCTGCTCAGAATCCCTCCTGGCTCCTCACTGCTTATAGAGAAAGTCCTGACACCTTGGTGAGCCTCTCCATTTTCCTTCCAGTCTGGTTTGTTGCTGCATCCAACACCTCTTCAGAACAAGATCTCACTTTCTCTTCTCTCACCTTCCTGCCTCCATATCACATATTCTGTTCCCTTAGAGCATAGCTCCTTTCTCTATAGCCACTGAGCATTCATTTGATGTTTTTTGATACTTATCAAATGTGAACTTACTTAACCTGACTGTACCTCAGTTTCCTCATCTATCAAATGGGGAGAGGTGAAGCTAGCTCCTGCCTTAAGGGGTATTGTGAGGATCGACTTAGCTAATACACATAAAGTATGTAGAGCAGGGCCTGCCACATACTAAGTGCTGACCAATCCGTCTTATAATATCTAAAAAGATGTCAACCTACATTAAAGGAGTAAATAATAATTCCTGCTGTTGATGTATAAACTTTCTGTGTCAGTGATTGTGTATGGCACTTACCAGTCATTGAAACAGCTCCATGAAGTAGGAATATTATTTTTTATCTACAGCTGAGGAAACTGAGGTCTGGAGCATGTGAATGGTAGAGCCAGTACCAAGCTGAGGGCTGTCAGAGTTGACATTGGCAACATGGCTCTCTGGGACAAGAGCCAGAACATGCAGGTTTCAGACACAGCTCTGTTCAATTCCGTAAGCATTTATTGAGCACTTACTATATGCTATGCGCTGAGTTAGGCCGTGGACACTAAGTGCAGCCTGAGGTGATAGAGAAGAGGAGATTATGCCTAAAAATGAGTCTTGAAGGATGAAGTGATCTGGAGGTAGCCAGATGATGGAGCAGAGGGGAGACTCTTCCAGGATGAGGGTAAAGCATGTACAAAGGCACTGAGGCACTGTCTTGCAATTTCACTGCAAAGGCACTTATGACTCCAGACAAGTCTACTCGTCCTTCAAGACCTCAGGTTTATCATCTTCAACTTAAGCATGTTTGACATGCCTGTTCCTAGATCTCTCTTGACTTTAAGTTCCATGTCCAAGGATGGAACAGTCCATTGAAAAATCATGCTTTTGAAAGCCATTCAATGAGACAGACCCAATCACGGATATGGTCCTTATTTTGTAAAACAACCAAAAAAAAATCGTATATACACAAAAAACTAAGATTGGGGAGAAATACCCCATATGGTCTCAGTGCTTATTCCTGGTTGTACAGACTGTGGGTGATTAAATTTTTCTTTCTTTTTTTTCCCTTTTTTTGGTATTTACCACATTTTATTTTAATAAGTATAATAGTTTTAAATCCTATAAACATTTATGAAGTTTATTTTTAAAATTCTAGGGATTAAGGATGGGGCTTTCAAATGTTGTTATTTCTTTAAAGCCATAGCCTAGTGGATACAAGCACAGACAAGGGCCTGACTCCAAAAGTTCAAGCACTAGTTCTGCAGCTCCAGCTGCATGACCTTGGGTAAGTTAATCACCTCCAGTCATTACAACTAAAAAAAAAATTTCACAAAACATATTTACTTTACCTCATGTAAACCACGCTGGTGGTTTTTAAAAAATCATTCTAGTTCATTTTTTTTTTAATGCAGGTTACAACCCACAACATCAGGAATCAGCAAAATTTTTCGGAAAAGGGCCAAATAGTCAGTATCTTGAGCTTTGTGGGCCATTTGATTTGTCACAATTAATCAAAAGTGAAAAAGCAGGCATAAACAATGTGTACACAAATGAGTGTGGCTGTGTTCCAATAAAACTTTATAAAAATAGGCAATATATAGGTTTAGCCTGTGGGGTATAGTCTGCTCATCTCCACGCTATACAGACTTAATCACACATGAATGGGCTGTAACCTACAGTTTGAAAATGTTGCGATTAGAGTTGTTTTTACCCTGGTCAGATAAAATAAATTGCAGCAATGCTCAGGGTACAATGGATTGTGTTCTAAAACTTTGTTTCTTAAGTGAATTATTTATAATTCAACATACATTTTTTTTTTTGGTGGTTGAGATGCCATGCCAGCCCACAAAAGCCCACATACAGCCTTGCATAAAACAGGTTTAATATTTGATCCTCTCACTCTAGCGTGTCCCCATTCATCAAGTTTGAATTTCTCCAGGACCTACTAGCACTGTGCTGGGCATTTTAGGGGACTGTTGTGTCAGATGTGATCACTGTTCTTAGAAGATAAGAAAGATGAGGAAGTTGAATTCTTCCTCTGGGCAAAGTCTTCTGCATTCTGCTTACGATGCCAGGAATAGCTATTGATGTTCCCAGGGTGTTAACCCAAGGAGGCCTTATGTTGGGGAATATTTTGGTTCCCACTTGTGTTGTGTAAACAAATCAGCTGTGAGATGTGTAGCTAATAACGGTTAAAAGTAATGAACTCTGAAAATGATTCACTTGCATGCTATTCATGGAAGGAAGGAAGGCAGGAAGGAAGGGAGAGAGAGAGAAAAGAAAAGAGTAAAGTAAAAAAGAAGGGTGTAGTGAAATTTGGTCAACTTTTCAGCTGCCCAGAACCACTGAGTACCTTACTATATTTGGAGAATTTCCCATATTATTAGTCCATGGTTCAACAAGGTAGAATTTTATCTTTCCAGACTCTCTTGCAGCTATGGTGCAGGCATGTTGACCTGGGCTCCAAGCAAGTGGTCTGACAGGTAGAATATAGAGCTGACAAGGATGGTGGCAGAGACATACAGCTTTCAGGGCTAATGGTAACAGAGGCCCTGCTGGGAGTGTCCAATGCCCAGCATCAGTAATGAGAAGGTCAAGTGTCTGTACCCAGCTATGGAGGCTGTGAGGTCTCTGCTGGAGCAGTCCTGGAGTACAACTTGGGTACTGTAATAGCTCGTGTAGCTTCAAGGCCTGATTTTCTGATTTCAATGCCCTCCAGAAACCTTCTAAGCTCTACTAAACATTTGGACTAATGAGACTACCACAGGCCACATGTGGCGCAGTAAACCATCATCAGATGGTTTTTATTTATTTATTTTTTTCCCCAGTAACAGTCCTAATGGCAATTCACTCAACCTTCCCAGAGCTACCCTCTGCCCAGGTGACACTCAGGGGGCAAGGAGATGAGATAAACTTGGGTAGTTGTGAAACTTTCCTAGTTTATGAACCCCAATATCTCCTGTAAAATTCCATAAAAATAGGTTCCAAGGTTCCTGCAAGGACATTGCTAGTTACAAGAGTCAATGAATTCAAAGAAGCCCAAAGCTCTGAATATTTATGCAGTATTGATAGTACTACCAAGCCAGATCTAATTTACCAATCTAGGGCAAATTAGATTGTAAGCAACGCTTCTTAGTAACACAGTTGATGCTGTAATTTTTAGAGGTTTCCAGGAGAACAGAGCTAGAGAATTAATCCAAGATCATATTCTCATGCAGAAGGGAAGAGGGTTTGGTAACCTCTGCCTACACTGGACCTTCCAGAGGTTCTCTTTCTGCTTTAAGCAGTTATAGTAGGCTCAGCTTTTACAACTAAGCATTCCACTAGCAGTGCCACTTGTATCAAAGACACTTCTACTCACTTGGATTCTGATATATTCCTTCATGAGAAAGTTATAACTAAAATGCTGAAAAGTTTGCATAATCTCAGGTATGTCAATTGGAATATGATAAAATTCGAGTATCACTTGTCACATATGCCACAGATGAAAAAAGCATTAAGAACCAATGTATTTGAGTGATCACAACACATCAATTGAGTGAGTATAGAGTGAGTGTCTTGGAAGACATTTTCTGTTGTGTTTGTTTTATTAACTCTATTTCTTCAAGTGTAAATTCTTCCATTTGTTAAGACTATTTTGTTTCTCCCATTAGTTATCCTCGAATAGCTGATTGGTGATTGTATACTTGTGTTTGCTATTGAGAGACCCCAATAGACAATCTGCCACATTTGTTTGTATAGCTCTGCTTGCAAAAGAAGTGAGAGTTGCCATTGCCTACATATAAATTCTAGTCTGTTTTCAGGGAGATTGGGGAAGAGTAGAACTACCTAATTGCCTAGTCTTCTGAGTAAAGCTGATCGCTGTTCCCCTCAGCCATTACCAGCTACCACAGGCAACAAAATACTTCTATTTATCTTATTTTTTTCACTTTGTGGTAACAAATTCCCGAAATAATCCATGACAAACACATCTAGGTATCACTGATATTTCTAGCTGTCACAGACTTAAGATGATTCCATTTAAGAACAGCAACCTCGTGTGGCCTCTACCATCAAAATTAAGGTATTTATATTTATCATTACTATGTGGAACATAAATATTGCCTAACCATAATCTCACAAAATTTATCTGAGTATTTGTTTAATAAAAAAATACCTAAATAATTTCAGAAGTTCAAAAACTAGTAGCCAAAGTTCTGGAAAAACTTAAATTACAGAAATTTTACACTGGCACTGAGCTTCTTCAAAAGCCCACATGAAAAATGAAACTATCCAAAACAAATGTAGTAAAGCTAAAACTGTGCCCACATGAAAGAATAAAATGGTGCATTAGGCCTAATTCCAAACACTCCAGCCAAGAAAGGTTCTTCTGACAAGTAGAAGTGGTTCCAGGCACAAAACAATCCATGCTTCAGTCTACAAATATTTCCCAGGTTTTCTGCTGGGTGTGAACATAAGCCAATAATAGTCAGCCCTTGCTCCTGAAGAGCTGGACAGTCTAGTGGAAAACCATATAACCTCCGTGGCTCTACCTAACTTTGACAGAATAGAAATAGAGTCAAGGAAATGTTGTTTGATCTTGGGGGTGGGGGCAAAAAGGAGACAGAAAGAAAGGGAGACCAACAACTGCCAATTTATGTCCTACTTCCCACTGGAAATTTGTTTCAAGGTTTTGGTACAGTGTTGGTGTCAACACTCGACTGAAACAGGCCCTCTCTTCTCTGAAGCCCTTCCACATGTGTTTTCAGATGCTAAACACCAATGCCTCGTCCATCAGAAACAAGAAGAAATAGCTTTTGTCCAGAAGAATTCACACAAAGTCTTCTATAGGGACAATGATAACAGATTTCAGAGCAGAAAAAACAAAAACAAAAAACTCCCAGAAATCTATCTGACTCCCAAGTCCATACTCTTTCCAGAGATTCATAGTGAACAGAACTCAGAAAATGACCAACTTCCACTTTGTGTTTTGTGTTGTTACCTAAAAATTCAACCAAAAAGGAATGGAAAGACTGAAATAATTGACTCCAACAAATTCCGGGACATGTTCCCTTTACTCTGCTCTCCCTTGCAGCTCATGTCTCTTTAAAAGTTGTCCCAGAGAATTTGAAATCCTTAGATGGTCTCCCTCGACTTACCATTTCAACTACACTCTGAATTCTGAA
The DNA here is from genome assembly GCA_004027375.1 of Macroglossus sobrinus. NCBI lineage: Eukaryota > Metazoa > Chordata > Mammalia > Chiroptera > Pteropodidae > Macroglossus > Macroglossus sobrinus. The sequence goes on along the minus strand of PVKZ01001781.1, from coordinate 47,185 downwards.
ATAGGTTCTAGAAGGGAAGATGGAAATGGCACATAAGAACATGTAATGGGAACCGTGCAATTGTGTTGAGCAGGAGGCAGGAAGTATATCACATGATGAGGTTTATATTTTAGAAACTTCAGTCTGGTGGCTGTGAGGAGGAGGGAGCTGGTCGGGATAGTAACCTTCACTTCCAAGGAGATCATCTAGAAACCAAATGCATCAACGGAAGGAAGAGGGAACGAGGTCCTAAACCATGTGGTAGCAGGAATTTGGGGAGGAAGGAAGAGAGACGTGAGAGGTGTCACAGATGTAGCATCAGTGACACCCTCAATGAAACCTACTGACCAGTTGGCCACAGGAGGGAGTGTGGGGTAAGTCGCAGTTTTCTGATTGGGGTGACCAGGATAATGGGGATACCATTCTGAGAGACTCGGGGGAAAGGAGCAGCAGTCGGTTTGGGAAGAAAGACGATGGCTTCAGTTTTGAGGTGACTGTGAACACTCCATATGGAAATGTTCATAGGCAGCTGGATCAATGGATCTGTTCATTCTTTCATTCTACAAATACCTGTTGCCTTCCCACTGTGCACCAGATGTTAAGCTTGGTGTTTGGTATGCAGTGATGACCAGAACAGGTGTGTCCTCTGCCCTCACGAAGCTTATAGGCAATAAACAAACACAGAAATACACGTATAATTATGGATTATGGTTAAGTGATAGGCAGAAAAGAATAAATACTCTGAGAAGAACCAGACTGAAAGCATGAGACTTGACAGTGGAAACCAGAAGGCTGAGTGGGATGAAAAGGTTCTGGTGCTCGGAGGAGGTGATGCCTGGCTGGAGACAGAGAGGGGGTCATCTGCCTAGAGGCGGGAGTTGAAAACAACGTGATGGGGGTGAATCAGAGAAATTGTGCTAGTGTTCAGGCTGTGGGGGAGGGGCCGAAGACCTGGATGTCACAGAGACTAAGGGTTTCTATTCTCTCAACCCTCAAGATTCACACTCTTAGAATGCAAAGTCTTGGTGTATCTGACTGACCTTATTTTCTGCCCAGGGACCATGGAAATTCTATCTCCTCTCATCCTGGGCATGTTTGACCCATGAAAAGAGGCACAGAACACCCGCTGCTTTGGCCTGGATTACAGGAGACCTGATAATCCTCTGATTAAGTTAACTCCAGACTGAATTAAAGTATTTATGCTAACTTGGGATTCTTTGGGAAAAAAAAAAAAGACAGCTTCTGTCTAGCCCTGGCTCCATCCTCTTTCCTTACCGAAAGCCAAGAGATGTGGTTTTGTAAAGAAGCCCAGTTGAGCCCCAATCCATCTTGGCAGAAATGGAGCATCTAATGAGAATTTCAGAACAACTTGGGACCATTTAACAGAGAAAAGTCTCCGTGAGCCCAAACAGAGTTGTTCAGCCACATGCAGATAATATCTACAATAGAAGTGAGCATTTATTGAGCACTTACTATATGCTAACCACTATTCAATCCATCTAATCTTCAAACAGTCCTACAAAAGAATAACTCTTAATAGTCCTATAATGCAGATGAAGAAACTGAGGCACAGAGTGGTTAAGGCACTTTCCCAAAGCCCCCTTTCCCCCGCTTTTAATCAGAAGAGTCTGGACTTGCACCCAGAAGTCTGGGTCACAGAGCCTGTTCCCTGAACCACTGCTTTGATAAACAGGGGTCACTACTTCAGTTGTTGGAGTAAACAGGGCTGTGTGGAGTAGGGGCCTTGACTTGCGAGACACTGTGTGATGACTTTGGGGACCTGAGTGGCCCCCTCTCCTGAGGGCTGTTTCAGATACTCTGCCTCTGAGAGGTTGAAACCATTCTTAGAGAATCCTGGTTTTTTCAGATCAAAGGGAGCTAGAAACTACTTAGTTCAGCTGCTGGTTTAACAGATGGGGAGACTGAGGCCCGGGGAAGCAGAAGGACAGTGCCAAGGAGCAGCAGGAGCCGGGTCAGAGGGAGCTTCATCTCCCAGGAAGCTCGCCCTTCCTTCTCTCCTTTTTCTTTTCCATGAGGATTCTGTTTCCTCCACCAAACCGGTCTCCCGCCCACCTGAGAGGCCCACTCCGGCTGAGCGGCTGAGTGCTGAGTGGTGCTTATGGTCCAATCTCCTCACTATGTCCCCAGGTCCCAGAGCAACCACGACAGGAAGATCAGACGCCTCCCACCAAAGGAGCTGGCATCCCCCAAAGCTGCCTCCGCAAGGTAGTGACCCTGCACTACAGAAGCCCTCTCTCGTCCAGAATTTTCAGACCTGCTCTTTTGACCCGGGCTGTTTTCACCCTGAACTGGACCAGCTCTATGTAATCCCATTTCAAAGACCCTATCTGGGTCCCAGGTACCCTCTCAGAGCACCAGGTTCCCACCTGGACTCCTCCAGTGAATTTCTGGGAACTGGGCAGTTCTGACCCCAGCATGCCCCTCCCCTCCCCTCCCCAAACTTGCACTTCCCAGGAGGCAGGAGTTACCCTCCCACGACAAAGCAGTATAGACCAGAGGACAAATCATCTCTTGGGCTACCCAAGACGAAGGCACGTCTTACCTTTCCACCTGGAGGTTGACTTTGGAAGGCTCTACGTTGGGATTTTCCCACTCCATTTGCGGGCAGTGCATGAAATAGCAAAGCGTGTACAGGGCCTCCGGCTCCCAGTAGAGCGCCCCCTGCTTGTGGTGCAGGGGGGTGCCGTTGCCATGGTGCTTGGCATTGAGGGGCTGCAGGTGATGCATTGCTCGCGACACTAGGTCACCTGTGGACAGAAGTAAGATTTCAGAGCCTTGAGGCAGCAAAGAATTGCAGAGAAGATGTATCTGAAGATCTCTGAGAAATCTTGTCTTACAGATAAGGACACTGAGGCTCAAGGTCACAAGGTTAGCGAGACGCAGAGACAAGATTCTAATTTGGTCTGACTCTAGTACCTGCACTCTTCACCTCACCTTGACCTAGTCCTTTTTTCTGGGGTAGGCCGATGCAGCCTTGGTCGACTCCAAGTCCATCTTGAGGCAATCTGGCATTATGCAGCCAAGGTGTTAACGAATGTTCTTTTACCCTTGATTCAGTAAGTCCATTTCTGGGAATCTGTCCCAATATTAGAATCCAAAAGCTTCATGCACAAGGATTTTCAACCGGACATTATTTACAGGATCCAAAATTTGACAAAGAAACGTTTAAAAATAAGAGCATGGTTAAATCAACTCTGGTACATTCACGTGATAAAATCATAAACTTATGCAGTTATTAAAAATGTCTGCATGGAGGTGCGATATCATGAGGAAAATCCTTACGTTAAAATGGTACGTGAGGAAAAAAAGTGAAATTCAAAATTGTATACAGTGTGATTAGGATTATGTTATTAAAAACTCTGCACTGAGTAAATACCAGAAAAAAAAAATACCAAAATGTTGACCATGGATTTCTCTGCCTCATGGGAATGTGGGTGATATTCCCTTCCAACTTTTCTGTACTTTTTAAATTTTGATTTATGGCATGTGCTCCTTGGTATTATCACAATAATAAGCTTACTGAGGTAGTGTTTCCTTTCTAATATCTTCCATCTAGGGTCAGGTTGGAGTATATCCACCTTTCTGTTTTTTGAGGGCTCTCAGGAAAAAAGCTCAAAACAAGAAAAATCAAAAGGGAGTGGAAAGAAGAAGAGGGTCCATGTTTGGGGTCCCTGCACCATGCCTCTAATTCCCCAAGACGCTGGGAAGCCTTTGTCTCTGGTAGGCTAACCATCTCCTCTGAGCATCATTCAGCTTGCCCTTCACTTCCAGGTTCCCTGCTTTTGCTCTTGTTGTTGTCTCACCTTAAAGTGCCCTTTCCTTCATTCTTCCAACTACTGAAGGCCTTCAAGGCCATGATCAAATGTCACTTCTTCCACGAAGCCCTCCAGAACGCTCTCACTAAGAATCAATCTTCCCTTCCCCTGTGGACCCACAACGCCCACGAATACAGTCTAACACATTACTTGTTTAATTCTGTCGTGTTTCCCAGGTGACGGTCTACATGTCTGCTTCCCCTAGTGAATCTCAAGGGCAGAAACCATGAGTCATGCATTGCACTATTCCTGAAGGAGTAGTGTAGTGGTGAGTCTGGACTCAAGACTGTTATTACCACCATCATCACCACTACCATCACCACCACTACCATCATTATCAGCATCCTTGTCAGCCTAGTCCCTGGATCAGAGGCCTCAAGGATGCCTCTGAGCAGAGCTGACCATGGAAGATGAAACCGGCACAGGTATCTGGCAATCACTAGCTCCATTTTAAACCCTGCTCTATGTTTGTGTTATCTGCTGCTTCACCTGTCAGCTTCATGAACCCCAAACAACTAATTACTTGTAACTAGCTGCCCTGGAGTTTGGCTCTAGGAACCTCCCTGAGAATCCATGTATAACCCAGTTTCCCAATCATCAGCCATCTGGGAATCCCCATCATGACTGCTCATATCTGTGCACTGCAGGTGCAATTTATTTACTTAATATTTTTCTTTAAATTGGCTCGTTCTTTCACACAAATAAATTCATTTTAGAAGAAAACCTCCTATCAGTGCTATAAATGCAAAACCAATATTTTTCCTGTACTCATAAAAAATTCATAGCAATTAAACATTGAGAGTGTTTCTGTGTCACCTACGATCTTCTCCAGTATGGCCCGTTGGGAAAACGCTGCCGTAACCAGCCAGACCCAGGCTATGGGTGCAGCTGCCGCTGAGTTGTCCCCCTGCCAGATGTGACTGCCCTGGGTCACACATTTTAATGGTGAGCTCTTTCTGCCCAAGTTGGCGCTTAAACAATGCCTTCACTGCTTTCCCTGCTCTTCCTTCACCTATGGTTAGCTACGGCTTACCTGGGACTAGGGACAGCAGACTCTCAATAAAGAGCTCACCTACAGTTCAAACAAGGAGAGCGACTCCCTTGTCCAAGCGGCAAGGGCTGTTTTGTTTTGTTTTCTGGTGGCTCTGAGGAAAAGAGAACCCAGAAATCCTTTTAATGCAGAGTTGTGAATTAACGGCCCCACTGAGTCGGGCAACAAGTTGACAGTTTAGTGTGAAAAGACAACAAAAAGAGGCTTTTTTTTTTTTTAAATGAAGCCCTCTGCTTTCCCTTTAAACAACAGAAAGCAATTACCGTAATTAATGACTGTCTGATGGGGGTTTAATTGAGAGCTTGGAGGCATGACTGGGATGTGAGCAGAGGAGTTAAGACAAGATCTCAGAGGCCTCCAGTATGGGATTGGATGGGACCAGATGCAGAGTCAAGTTGGTTCAAGAAAAGCCAGGGCCTCTGATTTTCCCCTTGGTCTCAGTGGGGGAGACAGGGTGGACCCGATTTCCCCAGCCAGACCTACTCACTGGCTCAGGGAATGCGATCTGGACTGCCCACCGGACTCTAAGTCCACGGTGAAGGTCAGTGCATCACCTTGCAAATTTCCTAGGGCTTGTCATTAAGGAATCACCAACCTGTGTCAGTTGGGGACCTTTTTAGTATCCTTATTTAGCTTCTCATGCAAATATTTTAGTGATATAAAGGTTCAGTTTCAGTTCTCTGAGTTCAGCTTTTAGTTCAACAACAGTCTTTACTATCTGATTGGAGTTTCATGAAGAGTTCCCCTCACCTGTAGCATTTTCTCCAGCTTTTGTTTCACAGACTAGTTCTGTGGGTCATTCATTTATTCATTTGACATTCAACAGATACTTCTCAAGCTATGGTGATGTGTTAGGTGCTCAGAAGGCAAAGCTGAATTAGTCACAGCATATCAAAATGGAAAAAAGGAAGAACTAGGTTTGAATCATGACTCTGTTGCTTAGTAGTTGTGTAGCCTTGGGTCATTTAGCCTTCCCAGGCTCAGTTTTCTTATCCGTGAAATGGGAATAATAATACCTTTAATGTATTTAAAGCATTTGGTACACGGTGTAGGCACTCCAGAAATAGTGGATATATTTTCACCACAAGTCATGACAGGCTGGACAAAAATGGCTCTGGACAACGCCAGTGATCAAGGTGGTTCTCTAGATTTTAATATGATGCTTTGAGGATGGAGGCAGGGGGGCAGGGTAGGGAGAAATCTCAGCCTACAGGGGTGGGTCCCCATCTAGGTGCCTGGTGAGGTGCTTGGTAACTAACCTTTGTGAATTTTTGCATCTCTAATTTAGTTTTGAGGACCGTGTCCATAATGCATCCTGTTGAGCAAACTGCAGGTCCTCAGCCGGAAGAAACACAGACCCAACTAACTCCTTGATTTTACATAGGGGACATTCGTTCCCCCTGTAGTATATGGAAACGTCTGCTGAGCTTCCCCCAGGAGGAGTTTTGTCTCCTCATCGGTGAGGTGTGAAAGCTCTGCCTTGTTACCTGGACTGAATCTCCAGCCCTTCAGCTAGCTCACAGGTGTGGCTGATCTTAAACCAGTCGTTGGTCCTCTTCTCACATCTGTTTCCATGTCAAAGTGGACGAGAATGGTTCCACTGGAAATAGTTTCCTCGTTCAATAACGTCAGTTACTGTTGTATTAGTATTGGCCATTAAGAAGGCCATGGTCAGGTGCTCTGCCCTTGAGCTTGATTCAAGAAGAGCAGGGCTATCTGGGAATAAAATATCCCTACTTCGCCTTTGCTCAGAAACAGCAGTTTCTAGAATCCACACTGGCAGGGTAACCTTTGAATATGAAGAACAACTCTCTATGTACACAGAGAGAGCAAGGCTGTATTGATTCAGACCACAGAGCAAGCCTGTCTAAATTATAGTCAGATCAGAAAAAAGCCAATTTTATTACCTTCAGTCACCCACGTGGCTGATCAACGGGCTTCTTCCCATATGTTCTATGAGGCCCACTTAATGAATGTACAAAACCCCGTAGTAATTAGCACCACCCATTTGTGTGCCAACAATTCATATGCGAAAGTCAACACTCAACCACAATGACAGCATTTCATTTGCAGAGCAAATTGTCCTTAAAAACAATTTATGCATCAAGCCGCTCCTGCAGACTGCCTGTTTAGGTGAAGTGCAGATTTGTTTAGCAAATCCTTTCAAAAGAGCTCTGGAATTAAGTAGGGCCCCAGCCCAGGGAGGAGTCCTTAAGATACCCCAGGACAAACTTTGAGACCTCAGGGGACAGTGGTGGACCAACTGGAGTAGGGGCCTCCTCCCAGGTATGCCTCTGCAGTCATGACCCAGCACTGAGCCAGCTTCTTTCTGTGTTTCCAGCATCCTGGCCACATCTCGGCATTTCTTCTTAGAATGATGTTTCCCCCAGGGGGCTGCTCTGACCCTCTATATCTGAATCCCCAGGGAGCTGTTAAAATGCAGACACTTCCTTATTCCGTTCCAGTTGTTGTAAGATATCTCCAAACATCCTTCACATACATCGCCACCTCAAAATAACGGGGTCATCGGAGCTGCTGCTAAATCTTGTTAATGTGCTAATAAAAAAAAGCATCGTTTATACCACAGTTTAGACGAAAATTGGTTTCTTTTTGTAAGCTTACATATTTTATTCATTCAAAAATATTCTGAGGCAGGGTCTTCCAGCTTTATTGGATTGCCAAAGAAGTTCATGGTAGCCCCAAATTTTTAAAAAATCGAATGACTGGTTGGTAACTGGAAGAGCTGGTGACTAGAGGTAACTCGTGATTTCAGGGTTTAATGAGAATAGAAATTTAGTTTCTAAAACTGGGTGCCGAGAAAATAGCTCTAGTGAACATAAGGAACCCCCACCCCGAGACTGGAATCAGCAACTATGTCCCTTTTCCATACTGCCATGTGCTAACTAAGGATGCCTGCCTTTCTTGGGTGTACAGGGAATTCTCTTGTCCCTATTTAGATCCTTTAAAGCTCTCTATAGCTCAGGATTTTCTAGAATCTCACATCAACTCAGACTTTAACATAACTTACCATTCCCGAGATCCATGCTCCAATCCCATGGGGAACTAACACACAGCTAAGTCATTTAACAGTCCACAGGATCATAAGTAAACATAAGGAAAAGAAAGCTTTACTTTCCTCTGGTTGTTGGGCTCAGAGAGCACAGCCCTAAATTAGGGGTGTGCAAGCATGACAAATTGTTGCTCAAACTCAAGGCACCCCAAACTTCTTAACGACCCCTCCTTTCTCTCCATCTCCCTCCCTCTCTTTTCCCTCTCCCTGACTTCCTCCAGCTCATGCACACTCACACACGCACGCATATTCTCTCTCTCTCTCCCCCTCACCTTCATTTCCCGAGGGCCTACTATGTGCCAGGAAGTGTTCTTGGTGCTGGGATTGTATGAATGAACAAAACAAACACCTCTACTCTCTGTGAGATTATATTCTAGCAGGGAGAGAGACAATTAAAAAAAAATAAATGAGTAAAACATAGGGCATAATTGGGGGAAGGGGAGTGACTGCTAATGATTATCAGGTTTCTTGTGGGGTGATAAAAATGTTCTAAAACTGATTGTGGTTACAGTTGCACAGCTCAGTAAATATACTAAAAATCATTGAATTGTATACTTTAAATAGGTGAACTGTATATCATTTATATGCTGTTATTAAAAAAACAACAAATATATGGAGTCTGTCATAGGATAGCTGCTGGGGGATGATGGCAAAGCAGTGACGGGGGAAGGGTCTTTAGGGGGTTATAATTTTCAGTATGGTAGCCAGGGAAAGTCTCATTGAGAAGGTAACATTAGGGTAGACTCGAAGGCAATGAGGGAACAGGCCATGTGGATATCTGAAATAAGAGTGGTCCCGGAGGAGGGAATGTAAGTGCAAATGTCCTGAGGCATGCTTGCTATGCTCAAGGAACAGCAAGGAGCCAGAGGGGCTGGAGTTCAGAGGGCCACAAGGACAGGTGGAAGATGGACAGCTGAGAGATATGGGTTGGGGCGGGGTCCAGAGGCAATTCTTAGGACTTGGGGTGAGATGGGGAGCCAGTGAAGGATTCTAAACAGAGAAGAGATGTGATTTGATATATACTTTAATGGATCCCCTGGTGAAAATCAAGTGAACTGCCACCATTTAGAGAGCATTTACTGTGTGCCAGGCACCATGTCAAACCCCTTTATTGGTTGTGGAATCACCACCACTACCCTCTAAGCGAGGGACTATGATTTTCTCTATATTATGAGAAAGGAAACTGAGGCCTGCCTGACTCCAGAGCCCTCACCTTTCCCACGGTCTTTGGTCATTGGTACTGTTCTGTGCACACAGTAGGTGCTCGCTAAGAGGTATCATGGGGCTGGTTACAAAACGCTGCCCTGCGTGCAGTGGCACCTCGGGCACAGAGAGGGCTGGAGAACCAGCATCCACTTACTCAGTTCTGCGATGCTGCCCACGCGGGTGGCCAGCAGGGACTGCTCAATGGTCCTTAACTCGGACTGGCTGAATATGGGCAGCTCTCCCGGCTTGTTTGACCTCTGCGGGTCTCTGTGAAGATTCAGGCTGTCCGGCAGGCACAGCACTCCTGCAGTCAGTGGGGAGAGAGAAGGAAAAGAAGATTATTCTTTTTTTCAGTCAAAGGAGGAGTGCAAAACCTTGCACAAACCTCAAACCACACCAGAATTGGTACCACAAAGCCAATGTGACACTCGAGGCTCTGGACTCCTTTTAGAAATAATTTCTCGCTATTTGAAAAGGTTGCCTCAAGGTCCTGACCTGCTAATTTTAACAAATGTTAAAATTCAGCTACACGCACATATTTCCAAAGGACACAGAATCCTGTCCTTAGCCTGTAGAAATCTGTCCATTCAGAGACACCTCTCCAGAAGCTGGTAGTCACTGTCCCATTCTCCCTCCCAGAGGCAGCTGCCATTCCCGGATGTCCCGAGGAAAAGTTTCTGATGGCAGTCACATCTGAGGGCTTGGTTTATTTGCCCAACAAATTTAACTCCAGGTGGCTGGACTGTTAGGTGTTAGACAAGGCTCTGGATTTCTTTGTAGAGCTCAATGTAAGGAGGTAAAGAGTCCCCAGGGACTTCTGTAACTTGTCTGGTGAGTACCCATGGGAAATCCCTGGAATCCAATTATTCTCTTCCTTTTCTTTCTATTCCAGGAACATTTAGCAAGACCAGAGCACTTACGCTGGGAGGTTATTCAGAAATATTAACCATTCCTTTCATCACCCCAACCTCCATTGGCAGAGTGTAGTTCCGAACTCCTTGAACTTGGGCTTGACCACTGACTTACTTTGGCCAAGGGTATGTTTTGAACACAATGGAACCAAAGGCCCAAAAAGCACCTGTCTGGTTGAACTTCCTTCCTTGTGTTTCTGCCACCATCATGAGAAAAACATACCCTGGCTAGCTTGCTGGTCTAAGGAAGGTGAGAGACACACAGCATGGATCTAGTACCAACCTGAAGCTTAGAGCTGCCCCGCAAAACAAATGCTAATTTGATATGCCATTGAGATAGAAGGGTTGTTTGTTACTTAGCATTTCTATGGTGATAACTAACAGATACATCTACCAAGAGCCAATCACTGCTGATACAATGAACAAGGAAGGCACTGTGCTGTGTCAGGGGCTGAGGACACAGTGATGGACAGAATACACACTGCCTGCCCTCAGTGGGCTTCATCCCAAGCAAAGGAGACAGACTGCTGCTCCACATGTAGCTACAAAGCCATATGATAATTGCTCCATGGTGGGAAAAAATGAGAAACAAAGGGATGTCTTAGCAGAGACTTGAACAATAAGTAGATGTCAATAAGTAGAAAGCACTTATTGAGTGCCTGTTGTATTCCCAACTCTGATAGGCATTTTGGAAATGCAAAAGAAGCAGATGTGTTCAAGCAGTGTGTAAACTAACTGAAGAGACAAGACTGGCAATGACAAATAATCTGGGAACAGTAAAACAATATCAATACACAGGTGCTGCATTATTTAAGACAACTGGCAGGGTGAAGGGAAGCAGACGGAATGCAAAGATCAGTAGTTCAAGTTCACTCTTCATTCCTGCTCAACCGTAAAATCTCAGAAACGAAGGTTCCTCATCTTTTGAAGACAGGCAGGCTTGTGGTGGCATGCACCTCTTCTGGCCTGTGCTGTGCAATTAGTGGCTCCAGCCACACTGAGCCAGTCACTTATTCCTGACGGTTTCACCTCTATTCCTGACAGACTGAACACAATGGGGAAAGGAACCATAGAAGATGTTTTTTTGGATGAGTAGTGAATAAATGATGAATGATGCAAATGATTATTCAGTTTTAATGTTTCTATAATCAGGAAACTGGTCAAGTAAGTTTCTTGCTAAGATTGTTCTCTAACCATTGATTTCCAATCATTTTTGACTGTGAATTCGGAATAAGAATGTATTTTATATGATGATTCAGTACACACACCACTACCGTCATCACCACACACTTTTTTTTTTCCCATGGGAAATGATACTGACCCATCCTATCACACAATGCACTCTCATTTTTTTTCCTTTTCCTGTCTCTTTTCTTACATCTTATTGATAAAAAATGCTGTCTACAGCATCAAAAGTCATTTCACTAATGGGTCACGATGGGCAATTCAAAAAACACTGTGGACTGTGTTAGTACACAAGGTGGCATTAACTGGACAATATAAATGTACCACTTACTGGACACCGCCTAGCGCTGTGCTAGGTTCTACATGGGATGCAGAGATGGCCCGGAGGTGATCCTCGCACTTGGTCAGCCTTCATCTTTTCAGAGACAAGAATATCATAGAAATTCCCATCATCCAAGTTGGCCTCCTGCCTGTCCCCTTTTACTTAACAACTGAGTCATTGTCCTGTCACCCAGGGATATCCTGAGTCATCCTTACTTCTTCCTGTTTGTTCACCTGCCAAGACATTTGGCCAGAGGCCAAGTCAAGTAGCCAAGTGAAGTAGCAAGACTATGGGCCAATCCCTCACCTGATGCCCCTGACGTCTCTGACTCTTATTCAGAGATTTACTACCTGTGGAGACTCACTACAGATGGCACCAGATGATTATGACCCAGAGTGATAAGGGACCCAAGGTGACAAGCCTTCCTGGTCAGAAGGCTTCACTGCAAAGGAAATCCAAGAGTGAGCCTGGAATGTTGTCAAGGATAAAGTTACCTAATTAATAGTAGAAAAATGACCTTTATATATAGTCACAGGATCGCTTTCTTGGTATTTGCATTACACGCAGCCAGTTCTCATCCTGGACCTCCTTTCGAAATGTTGCCTCGCACGCTGGTTAAGGAACAAGCAAATGGGACTTAGAAGTCTGGAGCCCAGAGCTTCAGTCCTGGCTCTGCCACTTCCTGGGACAGGTCACAGAGCCCCTGGGGACCTCAGTTTCCTCTTCTGTGAAATGATTGTGACAGTAATGGCCTTGTCTCCTTCACAGGGTTGCTGGGGGTGGAGGGATGAAGTGTGATAACATATACCAAGGTATTTTACATGTGCTGAGCAAATTGTAGGTGCTCAACATACGTTAACCGAGGCAAAAATCAGTTCATGTGCAGAAACCCAGCTTTAGACTACTTTATGCTTAATCATAAGAATAAATAGTTTCCCTTGTGATTATTCCTCCTTCTTTAAAAGGGTTATAAAATTTAAATGTAAAAATATAATTATTCAAAGAAGCTTTGAAAGCTAGATTACTGAGATTTGGAAAATCTATAATTGACCAATTATGCAAAGATTATATACCAGGATTTTATTATTTCCTTCCTTCCTTTCTCCCTCTCTCCCTCCCTCCCTCCCTCCCTCCCTCCCTCCCTTCTTCCCTTCCTTCTCTTCTTGAGGACTCTAGATGGGGTATACACATAAACTGGAGTTATTTATTTACTTTTTTGTATAAAAATCAACTAGATCAATAAAAAGGTACCAGCATCATATTTTAGTGTTAGATGCAGGCCTGAGTTTTGGTCTACTTATCAATTTTCATTATTGGAGCCAAGGATAGGCACAGCCTGGTGATTAAGACTTAAGCTCCAAGACAGGGAGGACCAAGGTTCAAATATGACTTTCATTGAACCTAAAGAGAATATATATTTTTTTAATTCTCTGGACAGCTGGTGATCATCAGCTATGGTCCATGATGGGCTTGAAGGGGTCATGATCTCCCTGAAATTCGATTACTTGGGAGTAGATGATGCATTTATCTAAGGGGAAAGTCATTCACATTCTCAAAGGGGTCTGCAAATCCTAAAAGATGAACCGATGCTTTTGAGCTTCTACACTCCCACCACCATCAGGTCTCTCTGCTCTGGGACTGACTGGCCATGGGTGGCATGGAGTGGGCTGGGCTGGGCATGACCATGGGCCCTGATGGAGCTGAGCTCCAGACCTGCCACAGCCGCTTATGCAACCCAAACAAGGAACTTCCCAGATCCCTAGTCAGCTTCTATGTTTGCAAAGAGGGGTTAAAATAGCTACTTCATTGGTTTATCATGGTGATTAAACAAGAGAATATATTAAACCTTCTGGTCTACAGTGAGCGCCTGCTCAATACCCTGTGCCCACAAATGTGCAGTTTTATTTACTTAATGTCTGGATTCAAACTGTTTTGAGGATCATCTTTCCAAAATCTTGTGCGACTGAAGACAGACAACCTTTTGGTTAGGTCACTAAGAACATAACATATGAGAACCGCTCCTCTGGGTGGTTCTCCCCTGGGGCAACCCCATCTGGCGTCTGTCTCTGATGGGGGGTTCAGGGTGCACTTCTGCCTCTTTACATGCCCACTTCCCCACACGCATAGAATGGCCCCTTGGCAAATATAACACCCTGCCATCCTTTCTCTCCTCTCAGTGTTTCTCTGTGTCTCTATTCTATTATTGGACCGTATGCTATTTACCCACCAAGAAAACCAAATAAGACAGCCATCAGCACTCATCCATTCTCCCCTCAACGATGATGGTGATAATGGTGATTAAGGAGAAGGAGACTGAGTACGTCTTGGTACCTTGGACACAGGCTTGTGTTGTGTCTGGTCTGTCTCTGGCTATAAGAGGAGAACAGATTCTCTTAACTCCTGCCTGCCAACCTGCACCTTGTTTGTTTGCTAAGTTATCCACAGAATTTAAAGTGAAAAGTCCTGGCACCAGTCTCAGTTTTAAGAAATGGGAAGGAAATCAGCTGGGGTGCAGCAGACCAGCCCTTGAACGGGGTACCAGATAGACCTGGCCGAGTTCAGATTCCCACCTTATTGTCTCCCAGCTGTGCGGTATGGGACTTATGACTTGGCTCCTCTGAGCCTCCATTTCTCCCTCTATAAAATGATACGATTTACCTCCTAGTGTGATTGGGAAGCCCTAATAGGATAATATATATAGACAACCCGGCACAGAAAAAGGGGGTCGATAAATGTTTGCTAATAATCCAAGGGAAGTTCTTCAAAGCTAAAGATTTAGGAATTCAATAACATGATGCCAGAAGGCTTTCTCTTACTGTTAAATTTATTAAGACACAAAATAGGAAGTTATCAGATTTCCGCCACCCCCGATGTTTGCACAACCAGCTTGGAAACTCCATTTTGTTTTAAGAGACCCGACAGTGGGAAACACATTCAGAGCTGGCTCGGTGAACCCTTTCATCTAGGAGAGATGAGCCATACATACTCCAGTTAGGATAAACCCAGACCATGGTTCATTCTTTTTCCCCCAGAATGAATTACATTCAAAGAAAAAATTCTTGGGAAGTCTGAAGCCAAAGCATCAAAAGAAATAAAAGGCAGAAAACATAAAAAAAAAAATGGACAATTTTCAGAAATAGGTCCACTAACATGCCCAGACACGGAGCCTGAAGTACGCAGGCAGGACGAGTGTGCTGATCTGAAAAGAACATGAAGACTCTTAGGGTCTTCATCAGCCATAGACACTGAGCGCCAACCAGAGACAACAAGACACATTTCTGCCCTCGAAGGCTCTGAGAGACAGATGTACCACCAACCGAAGTACTATGGGAGAAAGACTAGAGCGGAGGCATGCATGGGCTCCTGGGGATGACAGTGGGGACACGGATGGGAGCTTCAGAGAAGCTTTGCAGGGGAGCTTACACAGGAACGGGGGCCTGGACAAGCCGACACCTTACAGAGGAGTTCAAAGACTGTGGGTTCTGGAGCCCAAATGAATGTACTGGTTGAATCACAGCTGTGCTCCTTACCAGCAATGTCACCGTAGGTACGTCATTTAGCCTTTCTGTACCTCAGTTTCCTTACAGATGATATGGGAATGGTCATAGCATAATTCTCTTGGGCCACTGGAAGATCAAACGAATTAATGCTACATGTCCATTTTGGCCCCTATAAATAGCTCAATAAATTACTATTATTGCTGTTGCTGCTGCTATTGCCAGTGCTGCTATGATTATCATCATCATCATCATCATCATCATCATCATGGAAGGACATTACAAAGAAGAGCAAAGGCCCAGAGGCATGTGCTGTGCATATTGGTAAATATGCAAAGGGTGCAAGATGAGGACAGAGGATACAGAAGGTGGGAGGAAAGCTGGACTGGGAAGCAGGGTGGACCACAGAGAAACGTGGGCATTGGGCCAAAAAGGATTTGGACTTAAAAACTGAACCTTCACCTTCCAGCTACTGTGTGTCTCTGTCTTCTCCCTTTTACAGCCAAAAATCTGGAAAGAGGTCTACAGCCACTATCCCCATTTCTTCCTCTCCCTCACTATCTCTATACATTGTTATCTCCATTTTTGCTGAGCGTCCAGCAAGTCCATGTTCATCCTTCAAGGCCCAATGGAAATTTCCCCAGACTCAAAGAAGCAGCACACCCTGTACTTAGGAAGCTCCCAATCCAGAGGGAGATTCTCGGACCACAAGGAAACCAGACCCCGCATGCCTGCTGGGTGCTGAAACAGAAAGGGGCGGGGGCGGGAACTGAGGTGGGGGAGGGGGTCACAAAAGAGGAAGTGGCCCAAGGTGACCCCTCAGGCTGTCCTACCCATATTAGCCAGATGCAGCCAGCCTCCCCGCTCACAGTCAGCTCAGGAGCAAGGGGAATTCATTAAAATCTGGGTTAGAGAATGTTGGTGCTGAGCGCAGGGCACAGAGGCAGCCATGCTGTCATTCAGGCGCCGTGCACGGTTACAGCGTGCACAGAGACAGCATGGCAATGGTTGGGCTCTAATCCTGATAGCATAAATAAGAAAATCAACTGTTAAAGGACCATGAAGAAACAAAGGGCAGAATACTCTGTTCGTTCACTCCTTCAGTGGGTATCAGCTGAGCACCCACGAGTTGCTAGATGCAATGCCAGGTAATGAAGATCCGGCAGCAAAGCACTGGAAATCCTTGCCCTCTTGGTAACATGTGTTTCAAGGACATAATTAGAATATGAAGCCAGTTGGGCAGTAAGTGCTATGGAGAACCACAGAGCAGGAAAGGAGGACGGGGAGTGCTGGGTGGGGGAGTGGGTTACACCAAGGAGAGTCTTGAAGGAAGTGAGTATGAAAGCCAGGCTGATATCTCAGGGAAAATCAGGGCCTGCAGAGGGGACAGTAAGGGTAAAGGCCCTGTGGGGGATGGGCTTGGCTTGCTGGAGGCAGGAATGGAGAAAGTGAGGGGGAAAGTAGTAGGCAAAAGGGTCAGAAAGGCAATGAGGGCAAATGGGGTAGAGCCTCACGGGTGATTCGACTCTGGCTTTTACTGAGAGTGAGATGAGAGCCACTGGAGTGTTCTGTGCAGGGGAGGGATGTGAGCTGACCTTTCCGGAGGGTCACTCAGGCTCGTGGGTGGAGACCAGACTACAGGGAGTAACCAGGGTAGAACCCAAGTAGTCATGGTGGGAGCTGGTACACAATTTATTTTCAATAGAAAGTGGATATAAGGCCAATGGAGTTGCTAATTGCATGTAGGATGTAAGAAAAAGAGCGGACTCACGAATAACTGCAAAGTTTTTGACCTATACAGTTGAAAGAATGGATTTACCATTTACTGAAATAGAAATACTACAGGAGGGTTGGTTTTGGGGAAAAGATCAAGAGTTTAGTTTTGGTCACATTCAACTGGAGGTACCTGTTGGACACCCAAGTGAAGTGGCTAAGCTGGCTTCCCTCCTCTCTCTCCCCACATCCTTTGAGGTAAAGTCTGGTTTAAGCCTCATGGTGGTCTAAGCTTCTTTTGGTCTTTCCTCTCCCTCATCACTGGAGAGCACTGCTAAATATCCGTACAGATTCTGGGTTACCTCTTTTGCCCTCCCTTCTCTCCCAGGGTCTGCCTTTATTACATTATACTTACAACCTCCCCATAGAGTCTTAAGCTACATCCATCTAATAAGGACTTAAAAGGTGAGAGAAAGACTCATTTTCCTGTTTTCCCCATCTCTGCAGTGAGGAGTGCCTGGGGTCCTGAGGGGCTTGTGAATATCTGCTTCGGTCTGCGATTCCTCCTGAGGGGTTCAGTAATAAAATGGTATTTTAGACCTCTCGCTAGGTCTTGGGTAGCTGTGGAAATGTCAGAGGTTGGTCAGATTTTAGAGATCATCCAGCCCCTGGGAGCATGGACTGTGACCCTTTGGAAATTTTCTGACAAGCATCACCCTTGCTCCCTACAGTGACACTTGTGGGCATAGTGGCATGTGGTGGTGATAAAGCTCAGCCCTGGGTGTAACTGACAGGGAAGTTGAGTGTTAGACTGTTATGAGTTAAGAACTGGTCTGACATTTTGATTAATACATGTCAATAGGCCAAGGCAAAATAATGAAGAGGCAGCTTTTTGGAAAATGGAGTCTTGTTCTATTATCAAGGTGCTCATGCATCTTCCTGGAATAATTGCAATCCAGATTCATTTATCCACCCATATATCCAGGTTTCTATTTATATAGTGGACCATCTTTTACTAAACCAAAGGATAACTAATTATTATTTTTTTTAATATGGGTTGTTCCAGCACCATTTATTGAAAGGATTATCTTGGCTCCATTGTATTGCTTTTGCTTCTTTCTCAAAGATCAATTGACTATATTGATGGGGGGGAGTCTATTTCTGGGCTGTCAATTCCATCTCTTTGATCTACTTATCTATCCCTTTGCCAACACCTCATTGTCTTGATTACTGTAACTTTATATCAGTCTTGAAATCGGGTAGTATCAGGCCCCCAAATATTCTCTTTCAATAGTGTGTTGGTTATTCTGGGTTTTTGCTTCACCGTATAAACTATAGAATCAGTTTTTTGGTAGCTACAAAATAACTTGCTGGTATTTTGATTAAGACTGAGTTGACTCTATAGATGAAGTTGGGAAGAAAGGACATCTTGACAATATTGAGTCTTTCTGTCCATGAACATGGAACATCTCTCCATTTGTTTAGTTCTTCCTTGATATCTTTCATCAGATTTTATAGAATTTTTTTTATAGATTCCCTCATATAGATCTTGTATATATTTGGATATATTTATACCAAAGTATTTAATTTGGGAGGCTACTAATGTAACTGGCATTGTATTTTTAATTTCAAATACCACTCGTTTATTGTTGGTATAGAGGTAAGTAATTGATTTTGTATATTAATCTGCAACCTTACTATAATTGCTTATTAGTTCCAGGAGGGCTTTTTTGTTGTTGCTTCTACACAGATGATCATGTTATTTGCAAACAAAGACAGTTTTCTTTCCTTCTTTCTAGTCTTTTATTTCCTTTTCTTGCCTTACTGCATTAGCAAGGACTTCCAGTGTGATGTTAAAAAGCAGTGGTGAGAGGGGACATCCTTGCATTGTACCTAATTTTAAAGGGAGAGCTTCAGGCTTCTCACCAGTAAGTAGATGTTGCTGTAGGTTTTTTTGTAGATTTTTTTTTTACCAAGTTGAGAAAGCTCCCCACATTCCTAGTTAACTGTTTTTGTTTGTTTTTTTTTTGTTTGTTTGTTTTTATCATGAATAGGTAGATTTTGTCAAATGCTTTTTATGTACCTATTGATTGACATAATTTTTCTTCTTTAGGCTGTTGATGTGATGGATTAGATTAATTAATTTTTTTACTGTTGAAACATCATTGTACACCTGGAATAAATCCTATTTGGTCATGGGATATAATGCTTTTTTATAACTGTGAGATTATCTTTACTGATATTTTGTTGAAGATTTTTACATCTGTGGTCTGAAAACAGTCACAGTGTTTTGTATTCTTTTACATTTGTTGAGGTGTGTTTTGTGGTCCAGAATATGGACTATCTCGATAAACGTTCCATGTGAGCTTGAGAAGAATGTGTGTCTGCTGTTGTTGGATGAAGTAGTCTACACATATCCATTATATCCAGTTGATTGATGATGTTGTTGAATTAACTATGTCTTTGCTAATTTTCTGACTGTGTCCATTTCTGATAGAGGGGGTGCTGAAGTCTCCAACTATAATAGTAAATTCACCTATTTCTCCTTTCAATTCTATTAGTTTTTGCCTTTTCTTTTTAAAAGGTAGGTTGAGGCTATTTTTAGCTATTTCCCAGGTTAATTTTAATTTTGAATCATTAAGTACCTGAATATGGTTCAAATGGTAAAGGTTATCACACTAGAAAGGGAAGGAGATGATGGACAGCAGGGGATGGTAAGGGGATATCTGTCCATTTAAGAAAACCTCTGGATTCATTATGTAAATATACATATGTGCCCTAACATAAGTTTATTTGTATCCTTCCCTGTCGCCAGCTCTCCCATTCCACTGTGTCTCACTGAGACTCCCTAGAAACACAAGTTAATAAATGACTCCTGGGTAGAGTTATTGGTGAAAAGGGTAGATTAGAAATTTTAAAGAAAAGTGTTAATAACACATTAACACCCTCACTGAAAATTTCTCTGTTAGAGAAATAAAAGGAGGCTCAGAAACAGGGAGATTTCACACCAGCTGTCAGAGCTTTTTATGCCAAAGACAAATATACACAGACTTGTCATCCCCAGGATGTCTAGAAGCCACTTCCAGGTAACAGTGAGGGGACCCTCTACAGCAGAAGCCCATGTACCTGGCAGGCTTCCAACTGGAAATCTCCTTCCAGGGGAACTTCTGCAGAGTAAGAGCATGAGGATCATCAATATTCATAACAAAGGCCCCCAAGGCCTGTAAGATCCTGAATCATCCAAGAAAGATTAGATCACGTTGAACCAAGCTTTAGTGTTAAGTAGACTTAATGGAATTCTAAGTCTTCGAAGACTGATTATTTTTCATTTGAAGCGCCTCGTGACTATAACCTATCACTTACTTGATATGCCATAGTGAGGAACTATTTACTCGATGTTTAATAAGTTGAAATACCCTATGGTTGACAGTACGTAATGACAGAGGCAAGTGTCTACAGGCGTAGAGATTAGGCTAACATTTTGAGCTGTAGCTAAATGCTGCTGTTAATGTAGTTTAGATGTTAATGGCACATAAAAGCATAAATCTGCCATTTGCAGATATACATGTGTACACCAATACAAATAATTAATAGGGCTTTCACAATCCATCAAAAATACAGCAGGTCCTTGAAAAATGTTTCCTTGTCATTTTGTTATAATGTTGATGAGATGCCGTAGGAACCTACCTCTTGTTTCTATCAATTAGCCTATGGTACAATTGGTTTTGTTATATGTCCTTTTGCTTAAAGTCATAGAACCTAGCGAGGATGTTAAGTGAGGGTTTACTGTACAAAGATTACTAAATTGGCTTTTAAAAACATTAGAAACCCATTAGGCTAAATTCAGCTGCTGATTACAGAGCAAAGTAAACCACAAGAGGATTCTAAATTCTTGTTTGTTGCTGCTGTCTAACAGTATAGCACTTTCAGTAAGGCCCTGGGCCCCTGGCAAAGTGAACACATGGTCCTTGCTGGTGAAGAGGGGCCCAATCCAGCCATAGATCTTGATAAGAAGGCTTTTGGGGAGATGCTCTCTCTAAGCACCTGTTCTGGGAGTGCTATCAAAGAATATATAAAACAGCCCTGCTATAACTCAATGCTTCTCAACTTCTTTCCTTTCCTTTTTTTTTTTTTTTAACTATAACCCTCTCTTCACCAAGAAGAATTTTTTGAACATTTTCTTCCATCCTGCACCCTCCACCGCTCCACTATATTCACTGTATCTTTTATTTTCTGTATGCTGATGTTTTGACATCAGGGCCTTGCTGACTCTGTAGGGACTGCCCCACTGAGGTTAGCCAGTTCCTAGAGAGAGCAAACAACTTGCCAGTGAGTGCACTTTTCAGATGCCAATCAGCCAGTCCTGAGCCCACATGCACAAAGACCTTTTTAATTAGGCTCTCAGCTCCAGACCACTATCCACCTGCGCTAATCACCCCCGGACCAGGTCTCATACCACCAAGGACAGTCCCCAAGCCTCCCCTAGCTGTTTAAAATGATTCAAACCAGTCAGTCCTAATTCTGCTCACCCTGCCTCACCATGCGGGAAATCACAGTACAGGCTCCTGCCCACAAGTCCCCCTCTCCCTCTGTCTCCTGACGCCCACCCCCCATGCTTCCTTATGGTGTGCCCCCTCCTCTTGGGAACTGAGACTAACAGACTATATTTTCCATGGCAACTGTTTCTTGATCTGTTGTCTTCACTGTCCCTCAGGTTTTCTATTAATACATTTTTAAAACACCCTGCCCCACAAAATTTTCATACCATAGACGACACACTGTGCATCTATTTATGTACTGTGCCCTTGGGAGGGTCACAAATTATTAAAATAATTAAAGTTTTTTTGTTTGTTTGTTTGTTTTTTTAATCTCCCAACAAGCATTTTCATGGCCTCACGGAAAACCTGTGAGTTAACCAACCTTCACGGCACATTAGTATAACTTGGGGAGTTTTAAAAAGTACATCAGGACCCCACCCCAGACCAATGAAACCAGAATCTCTGGGGCAGGGCTCATGCACGGGTGTTTTTTCAACATCCCCCCACTCTCCATTATTCTAAAGTGCATCCGGGTTGAGAACTTTTGAGTTAACCCGAATCATGGTTGCTGCAAACCCGTCCCCCTCAGCAAGCCTGGTCCCCACACACCACATTTATTTTTAAAGAAGAGAACCATGGGGGAAAAAAATGACTCAGGACTCCATGGCACTTCCGTACTTCTGAAAGTTCTATCCTGTTTGATCCCAGGAATTTGGTGTTTAGGTGTAGACATATAATAATTGTTATAGCCACTTGCAGGAAGTTGAATGGTGACTCCCCAAAAGACATGTCTGTATCCCTGGAATTGTGAATGTGACTATATTGATTTAAAAGATCTTTGCAGACGTAAGGAAGGGTCTCCAAATGAGGTCATCTTGGATTTAGGGTGGGCCCTCGATCCAATGACGTATGTCCTTATAACAAAGGCCGAGGGAGATTTGAGACAGAGACACACAGAGACAAGACCACGTGAAGACAGTACAGAGACTGGAGTGATGTATTGACAAGCCAAGGAGCACCAAAGACTGGCATCCATCGCCAGGAGCTAGGAGAGAGCATGGCAGATTCAGCCTCAGAGCCTCCAGTAGGAAATAACCCTACCAACACCTTGATTTTGGACTTCAGGCCTCCAGAACTATAGGAGAATACATTTTTTTGCTGTTTAAAACCACACAATTTGTGGTACTTTGCCTCAGCAGCCCTAGGACCGATTTCTCTGTGATTTTAAAAGTCTCTTACCACCTAGACCAAAGCTTTGAGCCCATGACCACTCTCCCCACTGCAAGGACTTCCATGGCTCCCCAGTGCCTCGAGGATGAGAGTGAACCTTCCTAAGCCGGCATTTAAGCACCTCTGCGACCTTCCTGTAACCTAACTGTGCAATTACATTTCATACCACTCCCAAAGTGACAGAGGACTGACTCGCTCTCCTTGAAAGGACTCCCCACCTCCACGCCTTTGCCCGTGCGGCTCCTCCCATCTGGCCTGCTCTTCCCCCGGCTTTTACAGGGAGCGACCCCACCTATTTTTCGAGGCACAACTCAAATGCCACCTCCTTCAGCGAACTGCCGCACATGTCCCCAAACAGCTGGGCCTCCCTCTTCTTGCCACAGCAGCATGACTGATGCAGCTGCCCTGTCCATTCAGCAAGTGGCAAGATAATAATAACGACACTGATGGAAAACAACAGTGAGGACTTCGTATGACAGTAAGTGCTTTCCACGTATTAACTATCTTAAGCCTTACAAAACGCCTCTGCCGTTGGCATTGTTATTGTTACTGTTTTACAGATGGAGAAACTGAGGCACAGAGGGGACAGGTTGCCTCCCTAAAGTCGCAGAGACTGGAACTTAGCATGTCTGGCTTCAGAGTTTGTGCTGCTCGGAAGGAAAGGCAGGGATTCAAGTCAGGAAAGGAGCCATGGGCATGTCAACAACGCCTGGATTTTATTCTGGGATTGACAAGGAGCCACGTAAAGGCTCTGAGGGGAGCAGAGAGATGGTCTGGGCTGCGGTCGTCTGGGTGAGAGAAGATGGCAGCTGGGACCTGGCGTGGAAGTGGCTGGGTGGTTGGGAACAGGGCCTCCCGAAGTAAAAAGTCTGCTCGCTGCCTGCATCAGTCATACCTGGGTGCTTGTAAAAAATAATCTGGATCCTCAGATGCAGCCAGGATGAAGGACCCATGGTTTATACAGACCTGTAGTCTCAGTAGGGCAGGGAGGTGACTCTTACAGAGTGGGAGTGGGGGGAAGGGTGACAGGCTCACAGCCTTTAGTAACTTGCCCAAGGCCATGCAGCTCATACATGTGGGGACCGGGGCCAAGTTAAGCACCACACTAATAGTAACCAGAAGTCATAGATAATGGAGAGAAAGCTCAGACAAGAATCTGAATCAT
Organism: Macroglossus sobrinus; assembly: GCA_004027375.1. NCBI lineage: Eukaryota > Metazoa > Chordata > Mammalia > Chiroptera > Pteropodidae > Macroglossus > Macroglossus sobrinus. The sequence goes on along the minus strand of PVKZ01001781.1, from coordinate 23,482 downwards.
TCTTAGTCGCCCGGAAGAAGCCCCAAGACTACGTAGTGAAAAGTGGATGGATGAAGGCAGTGCAGACTGGATGTGAACATGCTCCCTCTAGAAAACCAAGAGTTAACCTGAAGGAGAAAGAAGCTCACCGGCCAAGCCATATCTCAAAGGAGGGGTTCCAAATGGTCTCCCCTCACCGGAAGCCACGTGGCCACTCGCTGCACAAGAGCCTGGTCTCAGGGGCAGCAGGCTCCATAACGAAGAAACGGTCCTTGTCCTGTTAGGGTGAATCTGTAAGCCAATTTATTAGAAAGTCTTTGTGCGGAGGGCCCGGTTGCTAGTTAGGTGAATATTCTTACTATCTGAAGTTTGCACACACACGTGTATGCACGCACAGGTATGGGTATACATACACACTCCCCACTCACAGCTGCCCATCCATCCATTTACCGTATGTACGTATGTATGAAAAAAAAAATGACACACTTTGCCTGGGAGAAGTTTCTCAACAGATAGGAATATCCAGTTTGAAAGTTGATGGTCTGTTATTTAGAACCAGTGAGTCATGAAATCACAGACTTTGAAATCTGGGAAGGATTAGATGCCACAAATTTAGCCCCTCCCTAGTGAGAACAAACACTTCCTGAGTATCTACACTATGTGCCAGACCCTGGGCGTGAGGTGGTGAAGCCATGGTCCCTCTTATGAAAGTTTATAGCTAACCCCTTTATCTTAGAGATGAGAAAACATATGTTCAGCCAGAGAGGCTGAATAACTCACTTGTGGTCACACTAATTTGATTTAACTCCATTTCTGGATAATGGAAAAGCACTTTCAGTTCCAGGCAGGAGTTACCAATTTTGAAAGAATCAGAATGCAACACTAAATTCTTACCGCTGTGTGTTAGGCAAAATAATGATCCCCAAAGATGCCCACATCCTAATCCCTTGTTAAGTTACATGGCAAGGGGGAAAGGAATTAAGGCAACAGTTGAATTTAAAGTTGCTCATCAGCTGCCTTTAAGGTTAGGAGACGATCTTGGATCACCTGGGTGGGCTCTGTGTAACCACAAACTCCTTTAAATGAAGAAGGGGAAGGCAGAAGACTCAGTGTCAGAGTGATGGAGCCTGATGAGAAAGACCTGACAGGCCATAGCTGACCTTGACAGTGAAAGGAGCCCATGAGCCAAGGAATGAGGACACTCTCAAGAAGCTGGAAAAGGCAAGGCAAGGGATCGATTTTCCCCTCGAGCCACCAGAAAGGTACACAGCCCTGCTGACACTAGATTTTGGCTCTATGAGACCTATTTGGGACTCGGACCTCCAGAATTATAAGAGAATAAATTTATATTGTTCCTGGCCCCTCAGTTTGTGCTAATTTGTTACAGCAGCCATAGGAAACTAATGCTCCCTATAATTAGGCTGAGCCTTACACAGCTCCTCAGGGTGCTGGGGGCCTGCAGGGCTCATTCTGAAATGAACATCACTTTTCTTTCTAGAAATCCAGACGTCTCGTTTCACTTTAAAACTTAGGATCTGCTTGCAGTCAGGACATCTCCCCTCAGCCTTTGCCTTTTTCCCTGTGGGTGAATTCTAGTGTTTAATGCAGAGACAGAGATGACAAGATGCCATTTTTCATAACTTTCTTCCTCAGTTCTTCTAGACACTTCTCTCTGCCACTAGATCACTGTTTCTAGCATTTTATTTTCAGAAACACTCTTGGCATTCATTCCTTGCAGGCCCTTGAAGAAATGATCTCGTGACTGGTGCTGCTCTCCCCACGGCCCCAGGGGCCTCCTCTCCTTCCTGTTTCTGCTTGGAGACTGTCTTCTGCTTCAAGGATGTGCTTCAGATTCTAGGCCCTTTCGATGCAGATGGAAAACAGAGGGACTTACAGAAAGGGGGCCAGGCTCTGTGTTCCGGAGTGAGGGGGGAATTCACTTCTGCCCAGCAGGTGGGAAAGACCCACTTGCGGAGAAGAGAAGATGCATCGTGGGGGATGAAGATGGGTGACAAATGGCTTCTCTGGGGACTCAGAGAATCAGAATACCGATTTTCTGACAGTGAAAAGCTGTCCCTCCTAGCAGTGTGATTTTGAGAAATGCCCTGTCATCCATTATTCAATAAAATATTCACCAAAAACATTCTCAGTGCCAGAGATTGTGCAGGGGACATGATGCTGTTGCTGCTGCTGCTGATGATGCTGATGACGAAGAAGATGGTGATGATGTCACGTGATGATGCAAGCTAATGCCTACTATGGGCCAGGCACTGTCCAGAGTACTTGCCATGGACTCACACATTTTTATATATTCAGGTGGTGGGCATGGAATACTTGCTGAATTAATAAATGAATGAATAGAGGATGACTTGGTCCCCACCACCCTCAGTCCATGACTAGGGGCAAGGATTGGATTAAGCAGAATGAAGGGAAGATGGAAGAGGGGTAAGGGACATAGAAAAGATAATGGGATGCAGTAAGACAGAACAGTGGTTAGGTGTGTGGGCTTTCGAGCCAGACTGCTGGGTTTAAATCCAGGCTTTGTCACCTATTAACTCTATGAACTCTCTTGACAAATGAATGAATCTCTTGGTGCCTGAACTTCCTCATCCATAAAGTGGGGTGACAGGAATAGCATAGGGTTGTTGTGTGTGTGCCCCTACCTGAAGAGTGCCTGGCACACACGAGACCCTCAATAACCTGTGTTTCTTATTATAAGGTGCTCAGCAGAATTCATCTAAGACATTCAGAGGCAGATTTGGTGGCTTCAGAGGCTAATTTTGGCTCCTCCCCCAGCCCAGTTCTCAGCATCTAATCGGGAGTTTTTACTGCCTCCTGGATGCCCAAGTCCTCACTTCTGATCAAAACCTGCCTTCCTATTTTGCATTTTCATCTCTCCCCAGCCAAGGAAGACTTCATCAAACAGATGACATTTGAGCTGAGTCTTTAGGAATGCGTAATTTTGAAAAAGGGAGGAAGTTAATAAAAAAGGAAGAAGGAGCCGGTCTGGCTAGAGGGGGAAAGTGGGCTAGAGGGGTGCCTCTTGGTGGGCGTGCAGGGCAGCAGGCTGCACCTGGGGACAGGGCGGGAGGCAGAACTACAGCCGGTGAACCCTTGATCACCACATCAACATTTTAGGAGTCCAGTGAGGAGCCAGTGAAGTATCCCAAGCTTTATAAACTGTAACTGCTATGCACATCCTGGGGGTGGTGGTGTCTTTCCTAGTGGTGGCTTTAGTTGCAGTGCTAGTGGCATTGATAGTGGGAGCAGTAATAATAGCAGTAGGAGTGACAACAGAGGCATTGTGGGAACTGAGCCATCCTCCTTGTCATCATCACCTTGCAGTTAACTTTCATTTAGTACTGATGATGCACCATTCTAAACACTTAGAGTTTTATCTCGTTTAAGCTTCACAATAACCATATGGAGTAGCTACTGGTATTATCCCCATTCTACAGATGAGAAAGCAGAGGCAGGGGAGAGCTATGGAACCTGAGCAAAGCGGCTCTGGAAGCCGGAGCCCAGGACCCAGATGCTTGTAAAAGACTGTGTCAGGCACAGTGAGAAGCTGCCTGGCCTACCCAGGGGAAAGAGATGTTAGGAGCTGATGTACCAGCCGAAGACAGGAAAGGACTCCCCCAAGTTCAGGGGGTATTCACAGAGCAGAGCCCCTGAGAGGTGACCATGGCAGAGCCTTGGGAGGTGATAATTGAGAGGGGCAGGCAGTTCTAGCCACTTTGATGACCCTCTGGACCCTGTCGGTGTTGGGGGGTCCAAGGATGGCTTCCCCCCTGTTCTAGTCATACCCAGGCCAAAGCCTACAACTAGCACACAGGAGTAGGCAGAAGCAGGCCTCTTGCAGGCCCTCCACCATCTGGGGTTGGCCTCCTTGGCCATCACTCCGAGCACGTGAGGGTCTGGCTGGGACCCTGAGTCCCCACCGCTGCCTGCCTTGAGTCTGGTGTACCTACGCACGAACAGAGGAATACCACAGCATGGCTAAGCCAGTGAACCTGGCTTTCTCCCAAGCCTGATCCAGCAGGAGGCAATGGCTAAGGCAAAATGTAATTATACCCCAAGTGCCATTTGGCTCTGCTGCCTGCAAAACATGTCACGTCACCCTTCCACTCCCCCTTCCCAGTCACCAACGGAGAGGTGGCCTTCCTGAGGACAGCTGGAAATGCAGACACCCCAGAGAGAGGTCCTGGCCACCCCCTGCCTTCCCCTGGGTCCCGAGAAGCGACAACCAGCCTGTTCTCTATCTCTGCATTTCCCCTCGTTAGCGACAGCTCCCCAGAGTCCCCTGCACAGTCCCCCAGCAGGAGGCGGAGTTAAAAGTCCTGTTTAGCAGGCTCCAGGGGACTGCGATGCCATCTTTCCATGCTTTGATTAAGAATGACCCTCGGGGCCCTGCTGTAGGAGAGAGGAACTCCCCACATCTGCTGGGTCCGGGAAAGGGAGCGGGAGCTGCTGAGAAAAGCTGCTGGGCAGGAAGGGGAGGTGCTGCCCGGGGACCGCTGCTGGAGCCCTGAAGAGGTGGCAAGGAGAAGAGGGGGCCCTTCTGGGAGTAACCTGGTATTTAGAACAGTGCGGGAGAGGCCCAGGCTTTGAAAGCCCACAGGAGAATATTAAAGGGAGCCAGAGGCAGATTTGCTCAGGCGTCTGGTGGACGCTCCAGTGATCTCTTGGCTCCTGGCTCCTGCAAGGCCAAGCCTTCAAGCTGGGGTCACCTGACTTCCTGGCCACACCCAGCTCAGGCTGGAGAAGCCTCTGGCCCCTGGCCTTTGGTCAGCTGGCTGGGGGGCTCCCTCTGATTTCTGGTTGGCTACTTCCTTATCCTTGACTTTTTCCAGAGCCCTCACCAGTGACTCAGCTCAATACCCTCTGGGTGGGTCCTGACTTTCCTGTCCCAGCCCTCCTTATTGAGGGACCTGGCAGGATGCAGTCTGAAGGCCTAGAATCCCAGCTGCCTAGCGTTTCCCCAGGGAATCCCACAGTGCTTCTCAACTCTCCTTTGCTTCCAGCCAAGACCAGGATGCTGTGCTCCTGTGCATCCCACACTGCCTGTGTGTGCGCCTGGAGCTGGACAGAGCAGGGCCCACTGTGTCCTCTTTTCTTGCTTCCTGTGTGGCTTTGGACAAGTCGCCTGATCAATCTGAGCCTTGATTTCTCCGTCTGTGAAGTGTGGATAGTGATACCTCCCTTTGCAGGCTTGTTGTGAGGTCCAAGAGGGTAACATACTATTTCAGTTTCCCAGAGTTGCCATGACAAAGTACCACAAACTCAGTGGCTTCAACAACAGATGTTTATTGCCTCAGTTCGTGAGGCTGGATGCTTGGGATCAAAGTGCTGGCAGGGCTGGTTCCCCCTGAGTGCCGTGACAGAGAAGCTGTCCCGGGCCTCGCCCCGAGCTTCTGGTGGTTTCCCTGGCAGGGAGGAGCCTCGCCCGTCCTCTGCCTTCATCTTCACATGGCGTTCTCCCTGTGAGCACGTGTGTCCGTGTCTAAATTACCCTGCTCCTGAGTGACCTCATCTTAATGAATTACATCTGCAACGACCCTAGTTCCAGACGAGGTGTCAGTCTGAGGTTCTGGGGGTCAGGACTTCAGGGAGGAATACAATTCAACCCATAATATGTACAGGAAGGTACCGCGCATAGGTGGGTTTTCAAGAAACGCCAGACCCTATTCCTTCCCCAGGAAAGAGAAGCTGGCCTGAGGCTGGGCCGCTCTGCTGATGGGTGCGGGTTCTGCTTACTTGGAAAATACTGCCTGCAGGTGTCCTCTGGCGCCTGACTCCATGCTCTGGCCTGGCTTTCCATCGGGGACGCCCTGCACCACAGGACCTTCCATATTCCAAGGTTGTCCTCTGCGTGACAGCTCCCCCTGTCCTCACAGTGAAGGGGCGGGGCCAAGTCTCGGCAGGGAAGGGCCAGTCCACTCTCGGTCTTTCTCGTCCATGCTTCTCTTCAGGGACCCTGAGTGGGGAGGCCCTGAGCGCTGCCTGAGTCCCCAGGTGACTCCGCTGAGCTGCAGCTTTGCTTTTTCCCTCTGTGTCCTATTATGATGGAAGAGGAATCTCTTCTGTGTGGCTTGGGCCTGGAGAGGCTCTGCTCATCTCTGCAGCCCTGGGGGTTAACATGCTTTCTGTTTGTCTAATATTCTGATCCTAGCAGCAGCACGGGGGAAAACAATGCCAACTAAACACTGACTCCTGGTGACACTCATTAGCTCAGGGTTTCTTCTGGGCACTCAGCTCACGCTGCAGCAGCCGCTGGAGGCCACCAGGTTATCTCCTAGGAAAACAAGTGGTTGGTTGCCCGAGGGCACAGAGCTAACAAGTAGGCAGGGAAGTCAGCACAAGGTTCTTCCCTGTGGCTGCCCCCAAATGTGCTCGTTGAAACCACAAGGCTGTTTTCCTTTGGTTGTGCTGAGTGTGGCTGGTTGGCCTCCTCTAGAAGGACTGGGCAGACCTCTCAGCGGGGAGGACCAAGAGAGGACAGCAAGGGGGCGGGGGAAGGGGGACAGTCTAGGGCTTGGGCAAAGGACACCAAAGCGGGAAGAGGTGTGGGCCTGGCCGAAGTTTCTTTCTCTGCATTTGTGGACAATGGCACCTGTGCCACAGGTGTTAAGAGAGATAGTGGGGTATGGTGGGGAAGGGGCCAGCTTTGGGGCCTGGAGGGGCCATCCTGCTATTCTCTCCACCTTCCTTCCAGGGGACACTTTGGGCAAGGCACTCGCATCTGTCTGGTCCTCAGCTTCCCCATCTGTCGGACAGAGAGGGGATAAGCACAGGCCGCACTTGGGTGGGCAGCGTCACCCTCATTGTTCGGATGAGAAAATGGTCGGGGTCCATAAATGATTATCAGGAGGTTCCAGTCGATGGAGGTGAACATGAAGCAAAAAGGGGCAGGGTGGGAGGGAGTCTTTGCACTCTCAAAATCTACATTCTCACAGAACTTTGGAAAGTCTCCTCAGAGCATGGCTCCTTTTTACCACCCTCTCCCCAAGGCCCCTGGATGCCAAGAGGCTACTAGCACCACGACTCTGCCCCATTCCTGGATGAAGTGCTTTGTCATTAACACCCCCTCCCAACCACTGACGGCGCTGTGGGGACAAGAACTGGGTTCCATTTAACCGGCAGTGACCATTCTTAGCTCAAGGTCTGGTACAAAGGGAGTGTTTGGCTCATAATGTTTGTTGAATGAATACATGAGTGAATGAGGGAAAGAAAGCCATGAAAGCATTTAAAAGGAAACTGCACATGTTTGGGTCCACATTCCCTGCTTCTGTGTGGCTTGGGCCTGGAGAGGCTCTGCTCATTTCTGCAGCCCCAGGGGTTAACATGCTTTCTGTTTGTCTAATATTCTGCTCCATCATGAACGGACGTGAAGGACAGAGCTTGAATGTGGACCTGCTCTCATCCACGGGGTACTAAGGCGTGGGGCTAAGGAACTCCGCGCCTGAGTGATGATCGAGTGAGTGAACCTTGGAGAGCTGGTCTGCTCCTTATCTTTGGTCTTGGAGGCAGGTTGATTGCTCAGCCACAGAGGGCCCCTACTCTGATGGACAGTGTTATTATGCAACAATGACCCCAGTGGGCTCTGGAGCCAGCCAGCTCTCCGTTCTAATCCCCACTGCTGCCTCTCGCAAGCTGTGTGGTCTTGGCCAGTGATTCTGTCTCTCTGAGCCTCTTTCCTCATCTACAAAAGGAGGCCATCAACAACCCAGGGTGGTTGTGAAAACCGAACGGTGCAAGGCAAGCTTTTATTTAAAAGCTCCCAGTGCAGTCCTGAAAAAAGTGCATGTGGCTGATAACATGGCCGTGACTTTCCTCCCCTGGTCCTTGTTGAAGCAAATTGCTCTGCCCAACCATGCCTGTTTCTCCCTCTACGAAGTGTGGTCCATGATATCTGGCCAGCCTCCCTCGGAGGCCTGTTGTGAGGAGATAAAGAAGATGGAGGAGCTTTATGAACATAAACGCACCAAGAGAAAGGGCTGTTTTCATTTTATAGTTAACTCCTTTGGGCGTTTGTTCTAATTTGATCCCTAAGTCTGTTACTGCTTCCTGGGTTGGCTTCTTCCTGGTGAATATCCACATCTTTCTCTCCTGGACACTATCATTTCTGATCCTATAGCCTGAGAAGTCCAGAGGTAGGACTATGATACCTCCTGTGCCGATTCCCCTAATCCAGATGGAATAATATTCTTATCAAAGTGGATAGAAGATACTCTCTCCAATCTATTCTATCCAACAGCCATTGCCAGTTTCAGTGATGACAGTCAAGCTGGGTCTATGTCTGGGCAGCTGGAGCAAAGTATGATTTAAAAGTCCATGGACAGAGACACTTCTATGACTGGATCTCACTTTTGCGATGGGCCTATAATTCCCTAATGGTTGCATGTAAATGTAATTTTTGTCAAATTATATTTTAAATGCCTAGGGGTACCTCCCCACATCATGAAGCCCTAAAAAATATTTTTTAAGGGTCAATGGCATGGTTTATTAAACTATTCTATTAATCAGAGACATTTAAGTTGCTTTCACTTGGGGGTTATTGTAATATGATGATGATGATGATGATGATGATGATGATGATAATGTGAGGTTCATAGATATCAGCATACACATAGCTTCTGTGAAGTCTGTATTAATCTGAGGATGGATTTCTAAAAGCTGAAGTACTAGATCGGAGTAAGAACCACTTCTGAAATGGCTTTTGACATGTATTGCCAAATTAGTTTTCTAAAGATTGTGCCCCAAGTAATACACATAAGTGCCAATTTCACCATGCCTTCACCAGCATTAAGTATTATTAAGATGGCCAGACAGCAAGCCAAATAGCATGTTGGGAATAGAAGTACACTTTACAAGGAAAGCTTGAAATGTCTTTTTATTTCTTCTTGGAAATCATAGTCATTTTTGATTTTTCTTTTTTTCTTAAACCCAGATTTTTTTTTCTTTTTTATGCTTACAGCACCTGGTCTTCCTAGGTGGGCTCCCATCCAAGTACTAACCAGGCCCAACCCTGCTTAGTTTCCAAGATTAGACACTAAGCTTGCTCAGGGTGGCATGGCCATAGACCATAGACTGTGGCTCCACTGGGGCGTGAACCCAGGACCTTCTGCGTGTAAAGCAGACGTGCTAACCGCTACAGTATGAAACCAAGTTCCCCAGATTTCAAACATTTCCCAAGTCTTAAGATTTCTTCTTTCCTAAGTTCTCTTATACATTTTTTTCCATCCCTGTAGGTTTCTCCTTGGTTCAGTCCCTTAACATCTCCCTAGTGCCCTGCTCTAACGACCTTTCCAAAGATCTGCCTTGACTTTCTCTCACCTCTGGGTTATCCTGTCCAAGTCCTCTCTTAAAAAAAAAAAAAGTTTTGGATGGTGGTGATAGCTATACAACAATGTCAAGGTGCTTAATGCTACTCGTGTGTATATTTTAAAAATGGTTAAAATAGTACATTTTGTTATGTAGTCTTATCACACTTAACACACACACATGCATACGCACATGCGCACACACACACAGAAAACAAATGGCTCCCTGCATCTACCAGACACAAGTTCAAAGTGTTCAGCCTTGGCTTTTAAGCTTCTCCACAATCACAACACAACCACAGCGATCACAACTTAACGCTGAGCTAACATTGCGCTAAGCAGTTTGTGGGCCTCATCTTGGTTGACCCTCACACTGGTCCTGTGCAATAGACATTATTATTATTATTCCCACATTCAGACGATAAAATCAGGGCACAAAGAGATTTTTTTTCCTTTTAAAATTAACTTTCTCCTGGTACAATTTATGTACAATAAAACATCCATTTTTAAGTGGACAATCTGTCAAGTTTTCACAAATGTGTGACCTGTGTAACAAAGACCACGATCAAGTCCTAGCACATTTTCATCATCCACCAAGAGCCAAGGGCACACTACTGGCAAAGGGAGTGGCTAGGAGTTGAATCCAAGCCTGACTCTGGAACCAAACTCTTGGCCACTCTGTCCCCGCAAATCTCCCATCACATGTGTCCTTTTGAAGCCAAGCCCCTTGTACTGGAACCATATTTTCTACCTGCCACCTTTGCACCTTTGTAAAGTGTCCCAAGCTGGAATGCCTGAATACAGAATCCGGATACCATCCCTCCTTCAGCCTGACCAAATCCCACCCCTCCCTGAGAGCTGGGCTTCAGCCTTTTCTCCTCCAGGAAGTCTTTCAGCCATGACCCAGCCGACCCAAGGGTGGGCCTCCTCTGCCCTGAATGCTTTGTTATCTGCGTCACCCCTCGGATGCTGTTGAAATACTCAAATGATGGTGATCAAATACCATTTTTACTTCGGTGATCTAAAAAATATTGTTCTTCCTCTCTAATGGACCAGATGATCCCCGAGAGTCTCTCTGACGATGACTGTGATTTTTATGACTGCAAAAATGTAGCTGGGGTCTTTGTCAATCAATGATCTTCCTCAAAGATCAACCCTGCTGGAATGAAAGGGGGTTGAATTACATGTACCGAAATATTTCAAGGTTCTGGCAGAATTTACGCTGACCCACTCCTTAAGTGCAATCACTGAAAAGGCAGCCAAGTAACATTACACGCCAATGAACGCAGCAGGTAACGTCCTTCCCTACTCCAAGGAACGCCTCCCAGCCAAGTTAAACAGACCCTGGAACAGAGGATTAGCTGACCTTTTCCTATGGGCAGTCTGGAAGGCAGGGGCCTTGTGTCTTAGCATTCAATACTGTGTAGAAATGATGAGCTGAAGGAACAAAGCAAAGGAAGAGCACGAGAAAGCCAAAAAAGAAGGGCTTCCTACACCCAGAAAATCCCTTCCTTCTTCACCCATTTGCTGACCCCACTTCTTTGAGGCAGGCACAGCGCTAAGGCATAGTGGGTCCGGTGATCAATGAAATGACCTCCCCAGACTTGAGGGGCTCCCACTAAGTGACCCCACTTCAGCCTTTAGCTACTGAGAATCTGCTATGTTCCAGGTACCAGATTGGGGTGAGGAGAGAATTTCTGCCCTAGAGGAAAAGCTGGGGAAGAGAGAGACTTGGGTGTACCTCATTATAATACAATGGAATCGTGCTGGGCAACGGTCCTTGCTTTTCATCTGTAAAATGGGGGATAATGACAGCATTTAATGGCAAAATGGTGAATAAACTGGCCTTTGAAGACAGACTTCCTGGGTTCAAACTCCATCTCTCCTATGTACCTGCCGTGTGACTGTGGAAAGTTACTTAACCCTCTCTGTGCCTGGTTTTCCCTTATATATTAACTCTACTAAGAGCTGCTGTGAAGGTTAAATTACTTAGGCCATGTGACATGCTTAAAACAGTGTCTGGTCCACAGCGTTCTAAAAACATCAGTGATTATTATCTATTCACCATTTAAGAAAGTAGATGTATGAAATCATTTTTTTTTTCAGATTATCCACACAAGACATTTTTTTCATGAAAATAATTCTCATCAGAGTTTTGTGCAGTCCTAGAAATACTGCTTTCTAGAGAAATTTATGTTGTGTGTCAAGAGACTATAAAAAGAAGAAAGGAAACAACGATCTCATGTATTATCCCACAGGTGCAATCCCTCTTGGGCTGGTCGAGTGGCTGACTTATCTGCAAGGTTTGGTTATTCATTTCACAAGTTCAAACCTTCTGCTCTGTTCATTGTTTTGGCCTGCAATGTGCGTAAACATACATAGAGACACACACAGACATGCCCAGAGTCCCACAGACAGCTTCCCTCTCAAGAGGCATTAAAGAAAGAGCTTCTACATGAAACTGGTGACATTGTCAGGGTCCCTGGATCCAGCTGTGTCTGAAGCTAGAACCCTGGGTGTTCTGGCTACTGAATAAGGCACTTGGCTTGATCCAGTCTAAGCAGGATTTCCTGCCACTTGCCAGAAGAGTCCACCCAGATACACAGCTACAGCCTGGGGCAAGTCGGTTCACCTCCCTTGGTTACAGAGCCTTCCTCTCTGAACATGGGGTAGGGGGATCCAATGGCCTCCCAGGTCCCTTCCAGCTCTGTGCTGTGAGTCTGTGCAAGGGGCCACCAGCAGTGGCCCAAGTCCTGAGTTCCCACTAGTAAGGGGGAGATGCACCATGGTGTCCAGAGGGACCCAGGCCAACTGGGCGCTGAACAGGGTCTCTCAGGTCAGGCCTGGGTCCTGCCTGCATGGTCCCTTTTTGTACTGAGGGTTAATGGATATCACAAAGTCTTCTAGGCATATGTTTACCATACTTAAGTCTGACACTCCACACGAGGCCAATCAGTCTCCAGTTTCTTCTGGAAACTTAGCAGAAGGCATGAACCCAGAGGTCCTGCTAAGCCCTGTGCATATTTACAAGGCAAGACTTCTTTTCCTCTAAAGCTGGGTTTCTCATCCTCAGCACTAGTGACATCATGGGTGAGATAATTTTTGTTGTTGAGTGGGGGTGTTCTGTGCTTTTTAGAATGTTTATTAGCATCCTTGGTCTCTAGCCACAAGATGCCAATAGCACTATCACCCCTACTTGTGACAGCCCCCAAAAGTGTCCAGACATTGTCACATGTCCTTGGGGGGAGCAAAATAACCCCCTGGTCAAAACCATTGCTCTAAAGAATGTTGATATCCCAGAGAACAATACTCGGCTTTAAGCTTGAAGTGTTCATTTTACTTCTATCCTTCCCTCTTCCCAGCAAAATCAATCAAATCAAATCAATCGATCAGTCAGTCAGTCAATCCATTAATCCCTTTTCTTCTCTTTCCCATTGCTTTTGGCTTCCAGACATTGCTCCTGCAGAATCCCGGGCTGACACCTGATGACACCTGATATATCGCCGTAATTGGTCATTGTTTTTGTGGTGCTGGCTTCCTCTAAGAAGCTGATGCAGTGACCATCTCCCAAGTGAAATGCCACTTGTGCACATGCTCGCAGGACACACACGCACGCACGCGCACGCACGCACGCACGCACGCACGCATGCACGCTACTTACAATTCTGCCTACAACGTCAGGGAGCCCTCTGGCCCCTTTGACCCTTCAGAACGGGTGGCGCCTAACCCGTTCAGATCTTCTCCCAGACTCAGTCACGTCTTTGACTGGCAGAGCAGAAAGAACACAGAGTCAGATGACCTGGCTGGAGTTCGGGCTCCTAATTAGCCGTGTGACTCTGGACAAGTTATTTGACCTTACTGAGCCTAAATTCTGGACGACTGGGGAGACCTCATCGATTTAGGGCTGCAAGGAAAATGAGGCGTCATCAAATCCAATGACCTCCCAATGCCCACTCTCTCCACCTGTCATTCTACCTGACATCCCCTCTCTCCTGAGTAGTCTTCCTAGAGCACAGCTGTGGGCACGTGTTCCTCTGCTCAAAAGCATTGCATGGCTCTCTATTTCCTAAAGGATAACATCCATTTTCATTATCCAATGCCCTCCTTAATCAGGTCCTGTTTTAGCTTTCTACCTATCTACAGCCTAGCTAAAGCTAGCTACTTCTGTGCTTAAACATTTTCTGGGGTTTTGTACCTTTATATCTTTGTTCATGCTGCTTCCTCTATCAGCGGTCCCCAACCTTTATGGCACCAAGGACGGGTGCTCCTGTGAGAATCTAATGCCTGATGATGGGAGGTGGAGCTGAGGCGGTGATGCTAGCGCTGGGGAGCAGCTGCAAATACATGAAGCTTCGCTCACTCACCTCCTGCTGTGAGGCCGGGTTCCTAATAGGCCATGGACCATACCTGTCTGCAGCCTGGGGGTTGGGGACCCCTGCTCTACCTGGAATGCCCTTCTCTGTCTTCATTCCTATTCATCCTTTTAAAGGCCTTGCTCAAAGGCCACCTCCTGTGGATGTAGATTGAACATATTCCCACCCCAAGTTCCCACTGCACTTGGCATCATTCCTTATGCCTGACTCCCACACCTGCAGCTTTTTACCTGAGACTTCCCTCTGTACAGTGGTTGAGAACATGGATTTGAGGCTGACTACCCTGGATCAAGTCCCGGAAACCACTTGCTTTCTCTCTGAGCCTTCTTTTCCTCAGCTGAAAAATGAAGCTAATAATAGTGCCCGTATCCAAGAAGGATTGCATGTATTAAATTCTGTGTCAGGCATGGAGCCAAGCTATAGGATCTCATATAGGCTATATATGTCAAGCGCTTATCACAGTGCCTGGCACAGAGGAGGTGCTCAGTACACTTCGGTGCTATCACCATGATCATTATCAGACCCTGGGGAGAGATTAGGTAAAAAGACTGTTCTGCTGCGCTAAGGTGAATTGATAACGACCAATTAAAGGACGCGAACCAACTTCTAATTCCACAGTGGCCTTAGGAGAAGGAGGGGATTAGAAATAATAACAGCAAATACCGACTTCATGCTGAGTACGTGTCAGGCACTGTCCTAAGCATTTTATATGCATTAACCCTTTAATTCTCACTACAGCCCTACGAGGTGGAAACCATTAGCTCTCTTTCAGAGATGTGAACACCGAAACACAGAGAGGGCAAGTAACTCACCTGAGATCACACAGCTGAACTGGGATTCAATCCCAGGCCACCTGAGCCCCTTTACACTGGTGCCCTAATGGGGTGTGTTCGTGATGCCTCTTGAAACAGAGACCCCGGCAGCAATTTAAGTAGCATCCTAAATCAGGAGAAGACAGCATCGAAGGTCGTAAGGGAATCTGAAAGGTGTCTTTATGCAGGGCTGTCCGCTGTTTAGTCTGAGCTCTGTCCACACCACCTAGGACCGCCCAGCACTCTGCAGGGCTGGAGAACATCTGGAGCCCAGATGCACCCACAATCCCCTAGGCCTAGTAAACAAATGTATGTGCAATTTTCAAAAGTTGTTGGTCCTCAAAGCATTTTAAAATACCTGGAGGGAGAAGGAGGTTGGAGGGTAGAGTTAGAAAAAAAAATATCTCCGAGAAGAATCTCAAACAAAACCCACTTCCCCCAAAAGTTTCCAAGTTTGAGAGGTTCAGGAAGTCCAAAGGCTGCTCCTGGTTCAACGTGTATTATTAGGGCAAACCTAGAAGCTGGTTGGGCTGGAGGCCATTTGGGGTAGGGGTGATCAGAAGCTGGGGAGGTGGGAATCTGGGGCAGCCAAGGCAGAAAAGTACCCTTAGATTATAGATGATGATGAGAGGGATTCCAAGCCCCCTGAACCCCAAATACAATACTTATAAAATATGTAAATATGAAAGAGAGAATGAGACTGGATTATTATCTGAGATACAATCCTTCATGAATTTAAGTCATTGACTCCTAATTCAAACTTTTCAAGTGATGGAAAATGAGGGAAAAAAAAAGTTCAGGAACCTTTCACTATGACTGTCTTAATGTGCCTAGGTTAAATTCTTTTCTTTAGAATAGTTATCAAACTTCTGTTCAAAACCTATCCGAGCCCATTCATTCATTCAACAAACACTTAATTATGAGCACCTACTGCATGCCACATACCAGAGCAGGGGCGGGAGGCACAGCAGTAAACAGGCCCACGGGGCCCTCGCCTTTAGGGGCCTGGCCATGGGGTCTGGTTGGACAGGCTTCTGGCCCCATAACCCCTTCCAACCCCTCTCCATCCAACAGTCACAGCTTTTGAAACTCAAACAAGATTGTGTCTTCTTAAAAAAAAAATGTATGACACATCATTAAACACCAGTTTAAAAATAACTGCACATAGTTTCAGCTCCAGGACAAGAATCCTGTTTTAAACCAACCCAAGGAATTGCAGGAGCAGCAGAGTTGGGCATCTGAGCCAAAAAGTATCCCTCTGAGCTGTACTTTGAGGAAGGCCTGTGCTGAGCGTTACCCAGGGCACAGAGCTATGTAATATGATGTCGAGCTCTCTGTAAGGATTTTCCTAGGGAGGCTGTTTGTCACCACACGGGGTCCCCTGTACGGAGGGCTCAGAAGGGACCCCTCAGGTCTCTGAGTCGGCCATAGCTTTGCTTGTTCTGATCAGCAGGTTCGTTTGACTGGCTGGGGTCCCCTTGTCATGATGTCTTCCTGGGAGCTCGGAGCCCTGTGCACAGCTCATGGTGCAGCCTTCATGTTTCAGTTCATTCAATTTCTGGTTCCTTCTTGCTTGTGTCTCCACCCTGGTTTTTCTTTGATCTCTGTCACTGAGTTTACATTCAGTTTATCTTGCCATGTGTTATGTAACCTTGAAAGTTAAATTTAATCTTTTTTTGGAACATGGCGATGCATAAAATAGGATGAAATGGAATGCAATGAAATATAATAGAACAAAGTAGAGTAAAATAAAGTCGAGTTTTGAGCTCGAATTAAAAAAAAAAAAAGAAATCCAGGTCTGCTCCTATACCAGGATGACATAGCTACAGTATTCACAAGAAAACAAAGTGTACATTCTAGCATCTTCTTTCCAAAGGCCCAGCAACACCGATAGGTGAATAGTCCCATCTCAACCGATGCATCTGGCAGGAGGAAGTTTTAGTGCCAGCGTGTTTGCTAACCCACATGACCTTCCCACTCTAGGAAAAAAAAAATATAGCTTTCATCGCTATTTTTTCCCCACTAACAAGCATTAAGAGAAAGTCAACTTCCCATTCCTTTGTTTTTCGCAATGATGTCCCTTGACATCGAACTCTGCATCATGGACACTGTGCTAAAGGCAACAGCAGGACAGAGGCCACAGGCCTCTTTCACTTTACTTCGGTCAGAGGTGAGAAAAGGAAGTGGCCTTTTGCAATCTTGTGAGGCATGAGTACCGGTGCCGTGGTTTTTAAGCACAAAGGCTCAGACTATTTAAACAGAGGCCTATTTAAATGCCCCTCGTAAGCCAGCTCAGAGCGCAAGCAGTCCTGGGGACACAGCTGATACAGATTTCTCCCCAAAGCTGGACTCCCCCAAACCAGAGAACAAAGCTGCTTTTCTCTAGTTGAATTTGACAAATATATATTGAGCACCTACTATGTGACCATCCTATTAGATTCACGTGTATAGACATGAAATGAATAAGGAACACGTGTGTGTTTGTACATGCCTGCACAAATAAGCAAGTTAGCAGGCAAGCAAATCCATGCACACAGACTTCATGCATCCTCTTTTGCATACTTGTTCCCTGCCTCTAAAGAGCTCACAACCCATACAGAAACTTGCCTACAATCCTGGCTCTCTACGTTCTGTTAATTTCTTTGTAGACTCTAGAATGTAGTTCAGGCATCACCTCCTCCGGGAAGCCTATCCTGATCCTCTCCACCATGTCTCCCCCAAGGCAGGCCAAATGTATTATAGGTCCAGGGACAGTACTGATGGTATAGAATAAATCTGACATTCAGGTTGTACTTAATAAATACCTACAGAATGAAAGAGTGAGTGAGTGAATAAAAGAGTGAGTGAATGAATGACTTTGCTGTTTTCCTCACTACTGAACCGGAACTATTGTTTTTGAGCGGATACTGTGAGTCAGGCATAGTTAGATGCTTGTCTCTTATTAGCTTATTTAATTCTTACAAAAGCCTTATAAAGTAAGAACTGCTATTATCTTCATTTTGCAGATGACAAAATGAGACCTTATGAGATGGTCCAACAGATCCCGTTTTCACCTCCAGGCAAAGGAGAAGCTGGGACTGAATCCAGGCCTTCTGACACCCAAAGGTTAAGATGAGGGGGGTTAGATGATTAGATGATTCCAAGGGGCTCAAATTATGAAGTTACACATCGAAAACTTTGAGTTCCCTGATATTTCAGAAAACCACAGTTCCAGATTACAATCTAGAAAGAAGGTGTGGGATGGTAGAGACTCAGCTTGGCAGTTCCCAGCTCACACACATCTGACTTTTCTCGTGGTGCTTCAGGAAGCCTGACCAGAGAAGGGCAGGCACTGGGCCGAGCAGCCTGCGTCAGCCTGAGCACAGCCTGAGCTCTCCCCAGGTGGCCAGGGGGCCCAGCCCGCCAGCCCCCTCTGCCCTATCGTTCACCTGGCGGGGCCCCTTCCTCTGCTGTCTCTCTCTCACACATACTGAAGGAAGTGGCGGTTTGACATTGCAAAATAAGCAAATCAGGGCCCCAGCTGCTGTAGGAATGTTTACATCTTGCCCCATCTTGCAAAAACGTGATTTATCGTCTTAACCCCCAGCCACCAAGAATCAATATGTGAGACGCCAACTCAGTGGGCTCCAGGGGCTAGGGGAGCTATAAAGATGTTCTCTGGCCAGGCCAGGTGGGCCTGCCCTGAGGCATTTTGCCACCTTCAGCTGGCATGGCATGCTCTGCTGTCAAGTGTTACTCACAGTGGCTAGGGCACCCAGAGGGGGGCCCGAGGACAAACGCATACAAGTGGGCTTTGGTGTTAGAATCTTCAGGCGCAAGGCCCAGCTTTATTGCTGACCTCTTTGTGCCTCAGTTTCCTCATTTTCAAAAGTAAAAATAACAATCATGCTATCTGCATAGGTTTTCCGTGAAGAGGAAATGAAATAACCCATGTAAAGTCGCTATTCCACAGGGTCTGACACAGAGACGCCGTAGGCTTCACCCTAGTCCCCTCGTCCTTGAGAAGGTGCAGTGCAGAAAGGGTCTGAATCAGATCTAGGATCTACCAGGATCCCTCTGGGAGCTGTGTGGAGAAGGACCGGAGTAGGCAAGACTGGAGATGGGGATACGCCAGGCAGGAGGCTGGTGCAACAGACTCTGAGCCACAGAAATAGTTTGCACTCACCCTCGGCTTCTACTTGTTCCTGGCTGCCCCGATACCCAGCTGGCCAGCCGAGTTATACTCAGCATCTCATGTCCATTGTCTCCTTGATAATCACAACTTAATCTAGATCTTACTATTCCCAGTCTACAGGTGAGGACATTGAGGCTGAGAAAGGTCCCAGTTGATCAGACTTCCATCCCAAATCCATCAGCTGACAGAGACTGCTTTTTGATCTCGGGCCTGGAGAGACATTGTCTCTTAAAAGGTACAAAAAGGAGGTCAGCGTGAAGGGGGCATTATTTGGCAGCTGCCGGAGGAAGCTGAGATGAGGAGTTGAGTTAATGCTGCAGCTAGACGGCAAGCAACGGGGAAAAAATCATCCTGAGAGTGAAGGGCAAGCTCAGTGTTGGGACAGCCGAGAAAGCCAGGGAGCCAGGAGATTGAGAGTGATGAGTCGGGAAAACTAAGCCCTTTCTTGAGGTGGCCCAGTGTAGGCCAAAGGGACTGGTCCCTTAAAACAATAGTTTCCGAACCTAGCATCAGAATCACTCCTGGGGCTTGTAAGAAATATTGCTCTTTTGGCCCTAGCCAGGGAGAATATGAGTCAGTGGGAGCGGGTAGACCAGATGTCTGTGTTAAACTCAACTTTACCAGTGATTTCTGCAGCCTGGGAGGCTGGGAACTAGCACAGCACTAAAGGTTGGTAAAATATGGTAATGAGTGGAGGTTCATATTATTCTAATTCATTGTTTGTTTGGCTGCCCCTTCCTTACCTGTCCCTCCAAGGCCAAAGGTATCCTAACCTTTAACCTTTCTGGATTTTTCTCTAATGTCCCACCTCCCCCGTGTGGCCAACTGCTCCTCTTCCCAACATCGCTGGTCCAGCTACAGGTTCACGGCCCCAGCCTGGTTACCCCAGACCTGAGCCATTTCAGAAAACAGGCTCTAATTTCTTAATCTTTGCACAAGTGTCCCTGCTTCCCTCGGCTTTTAATCACGCAGGAAAGGCCTACTGTTCAGAGCAGTGTTCTCTTAAATGTGCTGATATCTTGTTATAAATCTTCCATGCTGCTCCGTCCCAGGGGCCTGACTCAGGAGTCACATCCTCATTAGAGAAACAGTGAGCTGAGGTGGCTCTCAGCTGTGGTGGGTGGTTGGGTGCCCTGCACAGGGTTTAGCTCAGAATCATGCCCCATACACAGGGGCTGAGCGGCAACTCTTGAGCCTGATGGTGGAGGTCAAGCACGGAGGACTCGGTCTGTCCACTCTCAGGAACATGCTTCAAAAGAGCACAGGCAAACCATCACCAACAACACGTTCTAGAAAATTATGGCATATGTGGTGGCCCCAACTGGAAACAACCTAATGCCCATTAAGCATAGAATGAATAAATCGAAGTGGGGTTTTTCCATCCATATAAAATACAACGTGGGTGAATCACACAGTCATAATATTGAACAAATACATATACTGTGTGATTCCTTTCCTGGGAAGTACACAAACAGGTGAAACTAATCTATTGCTTTAAGAGTCAAGACAACATTCTGTAGGTGTGCTCTGGTGGTGGTGACAATACATCAAGGTGTCCACTTTTGATGTGTGCACTTTCAGTATGTATGTTATATTTCAATTACAAAAAATTCTCACCCTAGAGATATTTATGAATTAAAAGAAGGTACAGAGTATCCAAAAGCTGCCACCTGGGACTCTTTTGTCCTTACTTGGTTACTGGCTTGCTGAGGCCTCACCTAGGTCCCTGGGCCTTGTGGGGCCTCAGTGTCACCCTTCCTTAACAGAGCAAGGGCACTGGAATGAGATGACCTCTGTATGGTGGGGACTGTCTCTGATGATGGTGCTAAGAGATGTCAAAAGGCCAAGGTCACACTCCAGATACCTCTGACTTCCTCTGAACACCCCATGGAACATTCATCCCTGGGGTCAGCTACACTTGATGGGCCAATCAATGATCAATTTTATCATTATGTCTTGTCCCACCAGCCTGTGAATTGCTCCATCTTTGAATCACTCATTTTTGCACCACGAGGGCCAGCCCTAAGTGTGGGATCAGACAGATATCTGTTGAACTGGACAGCTAACATTCTCAGGAACAGCGACAGCCAATGCTCACTCAGCCATTACTATGTGCCAGGGCTGTTGTAAGCCCTTTCCAAGCAGTAGTAATCATCAGAGCAGCCCTTCGAGGCAGGTTCGATCTAACTCTCCCATTCTGCAGTTGTAACCTGAAGAACAGAGGGGCCAAACGAACTGCCTGAGGTCAGACAGCTCATAAACTGCAGGGCAGGGTTTCAAACGGAGGGAGTCTGGCTCCGCGGTCCATGTCTTTACCCTCTCTCTAAAGCTGGCTGGGCTTTGATTTGTCCTGGCTTCTGGCGAGGCCAGTGTCTACTGTCCTGTGTTTGCTCTATCACCCCTTTCCCTTGACATTTTATAGGTTTCTATCATAGCCCTCCATAGCCTGGAGAAGCTTTTGAGGTTTATCTGTACACATCCACAGCAGCTGCTCAGAGAGCCCTTCATCTCTGAAACTTCTCTGCTCTGAACTTCTCCAGTCTTGATCCATCTCTGTTGCAGAAATAATGGGGGCTCTGTCACACCAGACATGTTCACGAGCCCCTCAGTGTTTTCTGTTTGGTCCCCAGTGTCTTGCCTGGTAATGATCAGCGATTTTTTCTTTAGGTTCAAGAAGTATAGAAACTGCATTGGGCTGGGAGCCTGGTTTCTAGTCACCCTCCGAGCCTCAGTTTCTGCACCTGAAAAGTGGGGAGATCACGCCTGCTCTATCTGCTCCAGGGGGCGGGGTTATAACCAGGGACAAGAGGATGGTCTAGGAGGCTCAATGTCTGGGGCCAATCTGCAGTCCTGTAGCAAGCTTTAGGGCAAGGAAATCAATACTTTTGAATGCCAGGCACTGGGGCCAGCAGGGGGCAGGCAGAGAGGGGTGAGTATCTGCTATTCCTGAGGCTCACAGCTTTGTGAGGGAGGCATTCTTAGTCCCATTTCATAGATACTGAGGATACTGAGGATACTGAGGATACAGAGAGCTCACCCCATCATGGGCATCAGGATGGTAGAGCCCAGGGATCCCCAATGGTCCATCTTACAACTTGACCTGGTGGATCAGAGGGAGACACTGCTGCCACGTCTCCATCCCAGAGACTCCAGGACCACTCACATGGTGTCCCATCTGGAAAAGCTACACACTGGGGACAAAACTCACACCAACCTCAAAGTATTGCTACTCAAAGGATGAAATAAGATGAAGCACCTCAAGGGCTCGGTCCAGAACTCAACACACAGTAAAGGCTCAATATCTACTAGGTAGTATTTTTATTATAATGACCTCCTCTCTTCTCTGCTCCCACAGTGGGAGCCCCTACTTTTGTTCCCAATCCTAAGATTCCAGGGAAACGAAAAATGACTGACTCCTTATCTGGCAGATCAGTTTCACCCAAATAATCCACCCAGATCTCTCAGATCTTGTGATCCTTCTCTTATCCCGAATACTTCTCAGTTGTGTGACTTTGCACTGGGTATTTAAATTCTCTATGCCTTGGTTTCTGTATCTGTAAAATGAGGGTAATAATCTTTATCGTAGAGGTCTTGTGAGACTCCATTTCGTTAACATATATATTTAGGAGAACACTTGACGCAAAGTACCACACGAGGGCTTATAATGATTATCTATGCTAAAAACACTCACCGAGCACCGACTACGCACTCATGGCCCCATCCACCCATGCATCCAGCCACTTAACAATTTATTAATTATTAAATGCCTCCTTCGTGCCCAGCATGCCTGGTATTTCACATCTGTTCTCTCTGACAGCAACAATTCCCAACAACTGTTCTAAGGTGCCGGGATACCGATGGGAATAAGATGCCCACATCTCATCCTCCCTCCCCATCACTCCTCTATTAGGCCAAGATCTCATTTCATCCAGGTGGCCAGTGAGGCGCCAGGTTAACCCCAGCTTTCCAGATGGCTCAGTGCTTTCTCCCCCGGGGTCCCTGTTCTGGGTGGGTTTCCTCCTCTCTGGCCACCATCCCAAGTAGCAGGAGCAGCTCCTCCCAGCTGAGGCCCAATGAGCCAGAGCCAAGCACTGGGAGAGGTACCACCAGGCCGGGGTCATTAATCTGCTTTTAATTAGCAGACGTGCTAAGTGACGAGGCCCAGGGGCGACCCTGCAGATGGCAGCCTGCTCAGCTCCAAGTGATATATTAGGAGTGTCCAGCTCTGCAAAGGGCCATGTCCAGGCTGGCTCCGTTGACGGCCGTTTCACACCTGCTGTTTGGGCATCACAGCACCAAGGATGGGTGTGGCCAGCTCAGGCCCTCTTCCGGGCTTAGGGCCAAGGCTCCTGACCAGCTGCCCGTAGGACACAGAGCTGGAATGGAGGGGGCGAGGGTAGGACTCACAGCTTTCGCCAGGACTCCAGGCTGGCTTATCCCAACCAGATTCATCGGGAAGAGGGAATTAAACATTTATCGAGCCCCTGCCATAAGTACTTTGCTAAGAAATAATCAGAATAATAACTATTGGGTTGAACCATATGCAGTTGACCTTTTTATAGGTCAGAAAGAATTGAATATTGACACTCTCAGATGGTTCAAATTATTATTGTCAAATAAGTACTTCCTACGTGCCAGGCTCTGTTCTCATATTAACTAAGCTGAATCTTCACAACCACCCTCTGGGTGGGTAATATTTGCTGGGGGTGGGTAACTTCCTCTCTCTGGCTTTGTGCTTCAGACTAGAGGCATCCTCTTCACTCCAGTACTTGCCAGGCCCTATCCTAAGTGACTGACACATGTCACCTCCTTTACTCCTCA